>NQLW01000095.1:4228501-4277010 GCA_002312845.1 Kalanchoe fedtschenkoi
TGTAGGGTTTCTTGTGTGTAAATTGGGCATTTTTTGTCGGCAATAAGCAATTCTCTTGTATCCATTAATTTTTGTTCACACTTAGGAGTGAGATCAATAAAACTCGAGTAAAGTTTCTCCATACTCATCTGGAGTTTGGATGTTGTGTTATGGTGTGGTTTTCGATTGGGAGGGAAAAAAAAGTATGAGTCGATCTGGACCGTCGAATCTGATCGGACGGCTGGGACATGGGATTCGGATTCGATAGAAGATTTTTGACGGTGGCAGATTAAGGACGTGTTAACGTGTACGGATTGTTTTTACAGTGCGGGAAGGTGCACCTCTTTTAGCAGGGCATCCGCATTGAGTAAACCCCTTGACAGGTTTTTTGCCACGTGGCTTTTGGGTACTCAAACAGTCACACCTTGTTGTAGCCTTGTAGGGTGTTTTCTTTTAAATTTATGCTTTTATTTGATAAGTAATTGGAAATATGTAAATTTAAAATAAATATTGAGTGTTCGAAAATAAATATTTATTTCATTAAAATTGAAGGTCATATGCATTAAAAAAAATATTCAATTATTGATAAAATTCCCACTTATATCTATAAATAAATACAAATGTATTTGAATTTTTTTACTTATGTGTTAGTTAAAAGAATCAAAATTGCAAAGTAACGAGCTTTAAATATAGTCGCTCTTTTCCTGTGATTTGTTTTTTCTTTTCTTTTTTAAAAAATAAAATAAAATTTCAATACTGAGCAAGTGTAGGAGGTACTCTCTTTATCTTCTTTTACATGTCATTTAACCGAATTTCTTTATTCATTTTTATTTATCACTTAAAAATTTTCAATACATATTTAATATCAACAACTACTTTAAAATGCCAAACATTAATTACTAGTAATAATCTACTAATTTTACTTTTTGCATGATTTTTAAAAAAAAACATCATCTACCCACTCATTAAATTTGTTCAACCGCTAGCATTTAATTCATCTTAATCTACTCAAATTAATTTTAAATGATTCCTCTATCCTCTTTTACATGTCACTTAATCGAATTTTTTATTCACTTTTACTTGTCACTTAATTTTCAATGCATATTTAATATCAACAACTATCTTAAAATGTCAAACATTAATCAATTCTTTATCATAATCAATAAAAAAATCATTCATCACCAATAATAATCAACAAATTTTACTTTTTGTATGAATTTTTTTAAAAAATATCAATCACCCACTCATTAAATTTGTTCAACCGCTGGCATTTATTTCAAAATCTATTAGAGATGGAGAGAGTATTAGGTATTTGTGGAAAGATAGATGGATGCTAACTCCACATCCAAACACACCCCATTTCTCGCTCCACATCCACCGATGGGCAAATTTTTTGATGCAGCATTGCGAAGAAAGAATAGGCCACGAAGACGATGTCGAGAAATTTGAGCCGTGTGTTATCCGCAGTAGCATCCCAACCGACCAGGCTGTGGCTCGCAGTCCCCGATCGATCGACCAGGCAAATGATATCGTCCTCCGCGGACAATCACCATCCGCCTCCGGATCCGAAATCAGGGACGAGATCTTCCTCCGAGGCAGTCGCAGTAGATGATGCTGATGTGGATGGGAAAAGAGGCGAGGAGGCAGAGGAAGGAGATGAGTTGGATTTGAATAAAGAGACGGGCGAAGTTGGCGGACCGAGAGGACCTGAGCCGACTCGGTATGGTGGTTGGGAGAAGAACGGTCGATGCTACGACTTTTGATTGTTGAAGTTAGGGATGTGAACTGCTACGATTCACATACACAGGGGTCTCTTTGTAACATTACTTAACTAGCGGGTAGAGTCTGTAAATTAGTGGTTGCTAAAGGGTATATATAGTTGCTAAAGGGGATGTATCTTGTAACTAATTTTCAGTTTGAAAAGAAAGTTTTCCTGCGATTCTCTTTCCTCTCTCGGGAGCTTCTTCTCCCTGTTTTCCGATCGGATCATCGACGGTGCGGCGGTGCTCGGAGCTACGGTTTTCACATTGATCTCTCCTGCTTCGGTTGGATTACTCAGTATCCCTAAATAAATAAAAGAATGAATTTCGTCATTTTTAATGTTTGTTTGAGTTACTATTTGCTGGGTATGAAGCAAGGGGTTTAGCTGTTCCAATCATTCTAAGTTCGAAATTCACATGTTAATCTGAGATGAGAGCTAATACAAACCTGGAAGTGCAATCACGTATGCAGTTCAGAAATTCTCAAACTTTCTCTTTTTTAATGTCATGAGCACTAAGGATCACTTTGGGCAGATCTGCTGTTTGTTGATTCATTTTATCTATAGACAGAAGGCTTTTCACACGCGTGTCTGCCTACAACTAGACCCGGCCATGGATGATACCCCATTCCAGACTGGAGAACCTTCCGATATGTTACTATCAGCTGCTGCAAGACAGGCAAGTATTGAGAAGGAGAAGCATAGCAGTAGCGGTAACTGGCAGGTATCCGAAAGCTTTAGTAAGTTCTAGTCCTAGACATTGCATATGAATGGGGCCTTTGCAAGGATTGCTGGTGCTTACATTTTGATTTTTAGATTTTTATAAATGATAAATAACTCTCTTTTCTTCGTGTTCGTAAAAGCATAGATTTTTGCTTCGGCAGTCTTAGCAAGTTATCGGATATAATTTTATTTCAATTTTTTCTAAGTGTGAGGAATTGGGGTGGACAGATGGTTTGTTTCTGCTCGAGCTCGAGCGTGGAATTAAAATGCGTTTGAGAGGTGAAGGTCCCACTTTCCCATTTCTGGTTTGAGAATGAAATGAATGGGAAAAAACAACTATAGCGTGATGATTTTTCTTACTAAAGCGTGATGAATTTTATATCTAGTCATAAGTGTAGATTTGTCGGATTCACACTTAAAATCAATTGACAATGAGTGGAGAGCTCAACTATATAAGAGGATCAATTTTGAGCTCAACTTGGGCGATGTGGGATAATACCACTATGCTCAACACTCCCCCTCATTTGCGAAGACCTTTGTTAACCTCGACAAGTGAGACCTCGTGCGCATCTAATTAACCGTCACGGGCATGTTGAGCATAGTGGTATTATCCCACATCGCCCAAGTTGAGCTCAAAATTGATCCTCATATATAGTTGGACTCCCCCACTCATTGTCAATTGATTTTGAGTGTGGATCGGATAAATTTACGATAAGACATATTTTCCCACTTAACTGAGCTACAGGTTTCTCTCCAGTTCATCAAGTTCCTTGAACACTTGATCTTTGGCAACTGTCGCTTTAAGGTTCTCTTTCAGCAGGCAAAAATATTCTCATCTAAACTTCAAGTTATGAGGAATATAAGTCATTTCCCGCATCTTTCACTAGCACAGATATACACATTTTATGACATTTGTTTTAAGCCTGTTATTACGTTTGGAAAGCGTGATAAATGTTGTTATGATGATATGTAAGAGTAAGAAGCGTGATAAAATGTTAATCTATTATCATGATTGTGCAGTCAATCCAATTGCACTAGACATAATTAGGCCTGTGCGTGATATTATGGAGGAATGATACAAGGAAGAGCTGGTTTCGCACGGATGCTGTATAAGCATGTGTTTCTAGTCAAGTGAGTCATCGGGTGGTGGTTTAAGATAAACCCATTCTGTTCACTTTGTACAAGGTATGCAATGCGGTGTCGTTTATGGAGTAAATTTTGGTGTATGGACAAATGATGAGCAGGTTTCAGCATCGACAACCATGATTGGATTGAAAAATCTAATGATTGTAATTTGATCCATTGATGGGTCTACATTTGCTTAAAATATATCATACCTTTTGACATTGGCAAATTCATGATTTTTTTTTTTCGGGGATAAAATTACCTAATCAAAATTTTGATTAAATTTGAAGGGCAAAACTAAAAATTTAATTGTTTGGTTCTTATTGTCAAAAGCTATCATTAGGCCCGATCAAAACTAAAATAAAAATAAAGTTGGACAACAGAAGTGGTAGGTTATGATGAATATCAGAAAAGGGTATCAATCAGATCAGGAGATTCATCATCAAAAATGAATGCAGTTGTGAGAGCTAGCAGTCATTCTTAAATCATTCAAAGGTATTTTCTTTATCTGAAAATTAAAGACTCCGAATGATAGCAGTTTAATGATTGAATGAGAGCAGTTTAATGATTGAGTGATTTTGCATGCGGCAGATATAGCATGGCCCACAATCCCACATATATAAAGTTTTAAATGACAAAGTCTATGCATGGGAGTAAAAGGAAACAAAGAAAATTATCATGTTGTGATTTCGCATACGACTGAGTCGAGGTAAGAATTTGTCGCGTATAATTATGGGAACTCCATGCTTCTCGGAACATGCATATGACTGGTTCATTCTTTTCCATTTTTTTCTTCTGCTCTGACTTCGTCTCACAATAAGCAAAATGGGTCACTGACACTCACTGACTCTGCTAAAAATGTTTGGTTCTTATTGTCAAAAGCTATCATTAGGCCCGATCTAAAGTAAAATAAAAATAGAGCTGGACAACGGAAGTGGTAGGTTATGATGAATATCACAAAAGGATATCGATCCAAAGGTAGTGATACTGTTGTGATACTGTTGTGAGAGCAGTCATCCTTAAATCATTCAAAGGTATTTTCTTTATGTGAAAATTAAAGACTCCAAATGAGAGCAGTTTAATGATTGGGTGATTTTGCATGCGGCAGATATAGCATGGCCCACATATATAAAGTTTTCGATGACAAAGTCTATGCATGGAGTGAAGGAAACAAAAAAAATTATCATATTATGATGTCGCGTATGATCGAGTAGGTAAGAACATGCATATGTTTCATTCTCCTATCCTTTCCATTTTCTTCTTCTGCTCTCACTTCGTCTCACAATAAATCAAAATGTGCCACTGACAGTCACTGACTCCCTCGCTCCATTCCTGTCCTCTTTCTCTCCCCCCAAACTCAGCCGCAGGCAGAATCAAACAGGAGCGTGAACCCGCCACCCTTCCTTCTTCCATCCCCATGAACTCCGTATCATGGCCGTTCTCCGCTTTCTGGGTCCTCGTTTTTACGCTCTTCTTTTCTTTTCCACTTTCACACTCTCAAAACTTCACTTGCCATCCTGACGATCTTCTTGCCTTGAGGGGTTTTCAGACCGTGATCAACTTGGGATGGAGCAACAGCAATTGCTGTGACTGGGTCGGGGTCACCTGCAGCTCTGCCCTCTCTCTCGGCCTCCCCCGGGTGACCAAGCTCGAGCTCCCCGGCCGTAGGTTGTCCGGCAACCTGTCCAGCTCGATCGGATTCCTAGCCGAGCTCAGAACTCTCAACCTCTCTAGCAATTCCCTTTTCGGCCATCTTCCTCGCTCGCTCTTCACCCTCCAAAAGCTAGAGGTTTTGGATTTGAGCGAAAACGATTTTACAGGCCCTATCCCGCCCAGTATCAGCCTCCCGGAGATACGCGTTTTGGATGTGACCGGCAGCAGTCTCAAGGGTGAGTTCCCGTCGAATCTCTGCAGCAACGGGAGCAAGCTTCGTGTGCTTAAAATGGCTGACAATCGCTTTGCCGGACCTCTTCCGGGTCGCATCGGTGACTGTGCTTGGTTGCAGGATTTATCTCTCGGTTACAATAGTCTTAGCGGTGAGCTACCTGCTGAGTTGTTTGGTTTGCAGACATTGACCAGTTTGACTCTCCAGGACAACAGGTTTACCGGGGATATAAATCCTGGGATTGGTAATCTTTCTGGTCTTGTGACATTGGATGTTTCACAGAACATGTTTCACGGAAATCTGCCCGATGTGTTTGCAAATTTGTCCATGTTGAAGTTCCTGATACTTCATTCCAACCATTTTAGCGGCTCAATCCCATTTTCAGTCTCTAATTCACCATCTATCAGGTTGCTCAACTTGAGAAACAATTCTTTTGCTGGTGAAATTAAGTTGAACTGCTCAGCTATGACTAGCTTGACATCACTACGCTTGGGGCGCAATCAGTTTCATGGTCTCATTCCTGGTGATCTTGCTTATTGCCCTAACTTGACCATTCTTAATATGGCTGGGAACAATTTCATCGGTGGGATTCCAGAGAGCTTCAAGGAGCTTCAGAGCCTGTCATACCTCTCCATGTCGAAGTCTAGCCTTCAGAACATATCTGGTGCGCTTGAAGTCTTACAGAACTGCAAAAACCTTACAATCCTTCTTTTGACGTTGAATTTTGTCGGGGAAGAATTACCATCGGATTCTAATATTCGATTTGAAAAGTTGAAGGTCCTGTTTATCGCTAACTGTAGACTTTCGGGCTCCGCACCTTCGTGGCTGAAGGGAAGTCATAACTTGCAGTTCTTGGATATGTCATGGAACCGGTTAAGTGGAGTGTTTCCGGACTGGTTTGGATATTTTGAATCTCTCTTTTACTTGGAGGTGTCCAACAATTCTTTCAGCGGGGAAATTCCGAAGAGTTTAACTGGCCTAAAGAGCTTGATCACAGGGAACATCTCGTTGATAGAAATCTCGCTGGACTTCCCGTTTTCCCTTAGAAGAGATGGTTTGTCTAGGAGTCTGCATTACAATCACTTTTCAAACTTTCCACCTACCCTCAGCCTGAGTCACAATAATTTTACAGGTCCAATTTGGCCGCAGTTTGGTAATCTGAGGGGGCTCCATTTCTTTGATTTGAAGCACAATAGATTATCAGGGTCAATTCCGAGTGAACTGTCAGGCATGGCGAGCTTGGAATATATGGATTTATCATATAATCATCTGACAGGAACTATACCTTCTTCTTTTGGAAAGTTAAGTTTCTTGTCAAAATTCAGTGTCGCATACAATCAGTTGCACGGGACGATACCCTCGACAGGTCAATTCTTAACATTTCCGGACTCTGCCTTTGAAGGCAATCCAGGTCTTTGCAGACAAGTTCATTCTTTGATTTCCTGCGCAAGTCGTCATCAGCAACCACGCACAACCATGAGTAGTAACACTCATATAGATAGCGACGTTGGAATTTCTATTGGAGTGGGGTTTGGGACAGGTCTGGTGATTGCTCTTGCATGCACCACCTTTCTCTATGTACGTGACAAAAGCGCGGTTAGACGCAGATGAGATTGATATGTAAGAAGTCATAGCAGCTTGAATCCAGATCAGTGATTTAATTTTGAAAAAAAAAAGGTAGCAACCAAGGGTTCTCCATTGTTGGTGGTAAAGTGGGTGAGAGGTGATTCATAATTATCTTCACTCATAGAGTTCGAATTCTGGTTGTCAGATATGTGCGTTGTAATTTATATTAATAAAGATTTACGAAATAAGAAAGAAAAAGGGAATATCATTGGCCGTGGAGGTTACAACATAATAATATATTGAAACATAATCATACAGATTACATCAAATATATTAAAAATGTTTCAATATCATGTGTACAGCCACCAGGGCCGGCTAAGGGGTGATGCATGTGGATCCATCGCACAGGGCCTCCGGATTTTGAAAGGCCCCAAACGCAAGGCTACTACCGCTAGGAAGACACGACCTGCTTCTCTGCTGCCCATTGCTCTGCTTCACTTCCGCCATAATTGCTTTCCCTCACTCGAGTGCGTTCCACTCTCCGCCATTTGACCTTGTAAATTTAGTATCTGCTATACCTAATCGGGAATAAGAAGACGTGCGGCGCAGTGAATAAAGAAGGAGCATTAGGGTTTAATTTGTTATTGTGATATGGGCTGATAGCCCAATAATAATTGGGTTGGGTCAAATTTAGAGAGACAAGTTTATTGTAATTTGCACTCACACAAAAAATTAATACAAACTTAAAATTAACTGTTTTATAAGTCAAATTGTTTTATATAAAATAATTACTGTTATAAACATGTTAAATGTTATATTCAGATAATTAATTATTATTGATCTTTTAAAAACTTAAAATTAATTAAAAATTCATTAAATATAATATTTTAATAACTATAAATGTTTTCAAAAAAAAGTTTCTCATTGGTCTAAATTGAGGATCAAACAAGTTTTATACCTCATTTTCACATTTTCTTTGATGTATAACCTGATTATTGAACACCAAACATACTTTTTTAGTTCATTTTATTTTAATATTTTTTTATATTGCTGATATGCTAATGCTTTTTCCATTTCTATATAACAAAACAAATTCTCTATTTTAAATTACCAAAAAAAAAATTTCACATTTTGCTCAGGGCCCCCAAAGTATCTGAGACGGCCCTGACAGCCACAATAGCTAGCTTACAACATACCAATAGCTATGATTTGATGAACCATTATCACATGTTGTGCGACCTCCTATCGGACAAAATCAATCTCTGAAATAGGGTAAGACTCATGATCATTGAGAAAGAACTACAAACAAATTTAATAAAAAATTATAGGTATTTGATAAAACTTGGTGCAAATCAAAATTAACTTGATTTGGCCTCTCTGATAATCTTTCGATTATATGACGCATTGTCTTAAGAACATATTATCCGCACTTATTAGGCTGCCGCAGGCACCGTATTAATTATACGTAATTAATTTATTGAAATATCAAACCAACTTATAACATTTTAAATATGTTCACATTTTATGTTCTCTCCCTTCATCTTCATGAAATGTCTCTGAGTAACTTACATTGTTAACTCGTCCAATCCATTGGACCACTTTAAATGGACCTTCATACTCCGCCTTCAACTTTTGATTATCTGCTTTGTCACATGATTTGAATTTTGTCTTCAACATCGAATTCTAGTGCTCACCTTGACTTGTCAGCCGACTTTGTCATCTTCTAAGCGGCCCTTTCATGGCTTTCCTTCATCTTCGAGCTTCTATTGAACCATCAAAGAGATATGTGAACACCGTTGGACATTTTTCTTTAATTTTTAAAAATTATTTTATTTTATTTTTTAAAAAAATAATTTTTTTAAATTTAAATTTTGGTAAAAAATATTTTTATTTTTTTAAAAAAAATTTAATTTTATATAAATTTTTTTTTCAAAAATATTTTAATTTTTTTAAATTTTTTTTATTTTTTAAAAAATATTTTTTTATTTTTAAAATTAATTTTTTTTATAAATATTAATTTAGTTTAAATCCAAATAGACTAAAAATAAAAAAAAAAACTCGAGATCTATTTTAAGGATCCAAATGGGTAGATCCAAATAGATCCAAATGGGTAGACCCTAACGGATCCAAAGACTCAAATGAATAAACTCAATCCTAACCAAAACGGATCTGGACGGATCTGAGTCTGGGTTTACTCTACCCAATTGACAGTCCTACCTTCATATATACTTTTCAATTTGATTTAGAAGTACGCTTGGATAAATATTGTAGGCTATAATTTTCAAAGTCTTTGGTTGACTTGGAGCATCAGGTGACAGCCAATTTAGACCGTCAGCTTAGGGCCGAGTCAAGCGAAAGATATGGAAATGGCTATCAAGATCAGAGAAGAAAGTGATTTGCTCTCGCCTTGTACGAGAGGATGTCTTTCATTATTCTATGAATTATTGTTTTGTTTTACATCGTCTTTCAACCATGGATTTTTATGATTGTCATGTCTCTCAGTCTGTTCTATGAATGATCTGTTTTTTTTTTTTCAAACATGAACTGATCTTTGCGACTTTTGTGTCTTTTAAACATGATTGTTGAGATGTTATTTTCAAACATGGAATTCTATGTGGATCTTGGTGTCAATTAATTGCATGAATACTCAAAATTAATTGTCAATGAATCGGGAGCCCAACTGTATATGAGGCACAACTTAAAACTTAACTCGCGGACTTTAATTTCATATATGATCAACACCCCATTTACGAGTGTCTGTGTTAATTTTGACAAATGTAACCTCGTGCGGATCTAGTTAACCGTCACGACCATGTTCAAAATATGCGGTCAAAATTCACTCTGATACTATGTTGAAATTGTTGAATCCACACTCACACCAATTGGTAATGAATGAGAGAGACCAACTAAATATGAGGCACAAATAGAGTTTAACTTAAGCGATTAGACACTTAAAATTCATATATGCTCAACACTTGATTAAGTTAAAATATCTCTATGAACTGTTGTACGAAATACAAGTTCCATGCCAACCATAATTTCAAACAGTGGTTGACTATTGTCCATTTGCTGTTTCATACAAGGGTCTGTACCGTCTGAAGCAGCTCAAAGTTAGGATGAAAAAAAAGTAGTTATGGGCACTAGCCAAGCACTTTTTAAAGGGCAGTTGGATACAAATCTCTATTTCACATAGCAGTTAACAGTGCCATTTTAGCTCAGAGAGCTCTGAAGCGAGCAGATTAGAGCCAACCTCAGTTTCGACGAGCGATTGTTAGTGAAATCAAACCGTTGTATGAAACGTCTCGCTTAAACTGTGGCCCTCAAAAGGTCATCATCAATGGAGAACCTTTGGTTGCTACCTGTTTTTTCAAAACTAAATCACTGATCTGGATTCGAACTGCTATGACTCCTTACATATACATCAATCTCATCTACGTCTAACAGCTCTTTTGTCACGTACATAGAGAAAGGTGGTGCATCCAAGAGCAATCACCAAACCTGTCCCAAACCCCACTCCAATAGAAATTCCAATGTCGCTATCTATATGAGTGTTACTACTCATGGTTGAGTGTGGTTGCTGATGACGACTTGCGCATGAAATCAAAGAATGAACTTGTCCGCAAAGACCTGGATTGCCTTCAAAGGCAGAGTTCGGAAATGTTAAGAATTGACCTGTCGAGGGTATCGTCCCGTGCAACTGATTGTATGCGACACTGAATTTTGACAAGAAACTTAACTTTCCAAAAGAAGAAGGTATAGTTCCTGTCAGATGATTATATGATAAATCCATATATTCCAAACTCGCCATGCCTGACAGTTCACTCGGAATTGACCCTGATAATTTATTGTGCTTCAAATCAAAGAAATGGAGCTCCTTCAGATTACCAAACTGCGGCCAAATTGGACCTGTAAAATTATTGAGACTCAGGCTGAGGGTAGGTGGAAAGTTTGAAAAGTGATTGTACTGCAGACTCCTAGCCATACCATCTCTTCTAATGGAAAACGGGAAGTCTAGCCAGATTTCTACCAGCGAGATGTTCCCTGTGATCAAGCTCTTTAGGCCAGTCAAACTTTTTGGAATTTCCCCGCTGAAAGAATTGTTGGACACATCCAAGTAAAAGAGAGATTCAAAATATCCAAACCAGTCCGGAAATACTCCACTTAACCGGTTCCATGACATATCCAAGAACTGCAAGTTATGACTTCCCTTCAGCCACGAAGGTGCGGAGCCCGAAAGTCTACAGTTACCGATAAGCAGGACCTTCAGCTTTTCAAACCGAATATTAGAATCCGATGGTAATTCTTCCCCGACAAAATTCAACGTCAAAACAAGGATTGTAAGGTTTTTGCAGTTCTGTAAGACTTCAAGCGCACCAGAGATGTTCTGAAGACTAGCGTTAGACATGGAGAGGTATGACAGGCTCTGAAGCTCCTTGAAGCTCTCCGGAATCCCACCGATGAAGTTGTTCCGAGCCATACTAAGACTGGTCAAGGTACGGCAATGACCAAGATCACCAGGAACGAGACCATGAAACTGATTGGACCCCAAGTGTAGCGATGTCAAGCTAGTCATAGCTGAGCAGTTCAACTTAATTTCACCAGCAAAAGAATTGTTCCTCAAGTTGAGCACCCTGATCGATGGCGAATTAGAGACCGAAAATGGGATTGAGCCGCTAAAATGGTTGGAATGAAGTCTCAGGAACTTCAACATGGACAAATTTGCAAACACATCGGGCAGATTTCCGCGAAACATGTTCTGTGAAACATCCAATGTCACAAGACCAGAAAGATTACCAATCCCAGGATTTATATCCCCGGTAAACCTGTTGTCCTGGAGAGTCAAACTGGTCAACGTCTGCAAACCAAACAACTCAGCAGGTAGCGCACCGCTAAGAATATTGTAACCGAGAGATAAATCCTGCAACAAAGCACAGTCACCGATGCGACCCGGAAGAGGTCCGGCAAAGCGATTGTCAGCCATTTTAAGCACACGAAGCTTGCTCCCGTTGCTGCAGAGATTCGACGGGAACTCACCCTCGAGACTGCTGCCGGTCACATCCAAAACGCGTATCTCCGGGAGGCTGATGCTGGACGGGATCGGGCCGGCAAAATCGTTTTCGCTCAAATCCAAAACCTTTAGCTTTTGGAGGGTGAAGAGGGAGCGAGGAAGATGGCCGAAAAGGGAATTGCTAGAGAGGTTGAGAGTTCTGAGCTCGGCTAGGAATCCGATCGAGCTGGATAGGTTGCCGGACAACCTACGGCCGGGGAGCTCGAGCTTGGTCACCCGGGGGAGGCCGAGAGAGAGGGCAGAGCTGCAGGTGACCCCGACCCAGTCGCAGCAGTTGCTGTTGCTCCATCCCAAGTCGATCACGGTCTGAAAACCCCTCAAGGCAAGAAGATCGTCAGGATGGCAAGTGAAGTTTTGAGAGTGTGAAAGTGGAAAAGAAAAGAAGAGCGTAAAAACGAGGGCCCAGAAAGCGGAGAGCGGCCATGTAGCAAGTGATAGGGCGGATACAGAGTTCATGGGGATGGAAGAAGGAAGGGTGGCGGGTTCACGCTCCTGTTTGATTCTGCCTGCGGCGGAGTTTGGCGGGGGGAGAAAGAGGACAGGAAGGGAGCGAGTGGAGTCAGTGTCCCATTTTTGTGAGAGAAGTCAGAGTAGAAGAAGAAAATGAAAAAAACAGGAGAATGAACCAATCATATGCATGTTCCGACAGGCACCGAGTTTCCATAATTATACGCAACAAATTCTTACCTCCATACCGACTCAGTCGGATATCAAATCACAACCCCATCCCATCAATAGAATTAGTCATCGAAAACTTTATATATGTGGGCCATGCTATATCTGCCTGTTTGAGTCATCAAGGCATCTTTAACCCATAAACTTTAATGAGTAGGTTTGTGTTATGCCATGTGGGTTTTGTGTCATATCAACTCACCGATTTCATAAACTTATTTTTTATATTAGATAAATCTTCATACGATTTTGTACATGGACTCCACTTATCTTATAATATTTTTATATTTTTTTATATTATATTCATTATCAAATTTTATACGGTTCGTATAACAGATATACTTATTATTTTAATAATTAGTGATAGACTTAAACGGAGTTTTTAATTTTAAAACGCCGTAAAAGTCCGGCCCAATTTAATTTTAATAAACCCTAATCATCATACGGCGTTTATATTTACATACGCCGTAAAAAGTGCATTTTTAACCATAAAACGCCGTATAAAGGTTATGTTTTATACGGCGTTTTATATCTACAAACGCCGTATATTTTTCATGAAGCGCATCATCTGTTTGAAGCGACATCATGTCAGAAGAGCATAAACGATCGTCCACAATGGAGCTTTATGCCAGGTAAGCTTCATACTCCGCTATAAACCTCCACCATGAACCTCCGTTAAAGATGCCCTCACACTTGCAAAATCACACAATCAACTACTCATTCACAATCGTGTTGGTATAAGAGAAAACTTGAGGCAATGAAAAATTTGGACTTTTGTTTACTTTAAGAAAAATTGGGGATGTAAAATTAGATGAAAATTTAAAAGAAAATTTGTTTAATTTAAAGAATGTTTTAATACTTTTTACAAAAAATTTCACTCCAAACAAAATAAAGTGAAAATAAAATGAATTTTAGGAAAAGTTCATTTTCTTTCATATTTTCTTTTCCACCTTCCTAAACCAAACACAATCTCCACAGAAAGAAAATACCTTTGAATGATTTAAGGATGAGTGCTCTCTCAACGATATCACAACAACATTCATTTTTGGATGATGAGTCACCTGATCTGATCAATACCCTTTGTGATATTCATCTCTATGATCTTTGGAATGCAAACCATCCATAACCTACCACTTCTGTTGTCCAGCTCTATTTTTATTTTAGTTGAGATCGGGCCTAATGATAGTTTTTGACAACGAGAACCAAACATTTTTATTTGTGATATGAAACTTGCTGGATCCGAATCATAGATTTATTTCAAAAGGTATGATATATTTGAAGCAAATGTAGACCCATCAATGGATCAGACTACAATCATTAGATGTTTCAATCCGGTCATGGTTGTCGATGCTGAAATCAGCTCATCATTTGTGCATACACCAAAATATAATGGGTTTATCTTAAACTACTCACTTAATTTGAAACACATGCTTACACAGCATTCGTGCGAAACCAGCTCTTCTTCATATCATTCCTTCATACATATCACGCACAGGCACAATTATGCCTAGTGCAATCGGATTGACCGCACTGGCCCTCAAATTTCTAAAGACTTAAAATTATGAGTCCACTTTTCATGTTGAAGGGTGGCGAAAAAAGGCTTTTGAAGGATGAAAAATTTATGGTGTCGATGATGAGGTTGAAGGTAGGGTTCGTGGCTTCAAATCTTGTTTCAGAGTTGCTTATTTGAAGCTCCTAAAGAATTAGATTATTGTTCTAATTTGAGTTTGTGGTTCCTGACGGTTTAGGTTTGGTATGATTTTACAGTTCACTACACTGGAATGACATGTGAAATTCAATTCAAAGTAATATTTTGTATCATCTCAAGAGTTGTTGTAGCCTTGATTAAATATGATTGATTAAGTGTTATTTGTGAACGGAGTTAAGAGAGCACTTGAAGTAGAAAGATGTTGACGAGAGTGAATTGTTGATTCTTGGTATGTATGATACTCATGGCATAATAGTAGTAGTTACTTAGTAGTAGTATTAGTTATTAAATATTGTAAGTCAAATGGGATGATCACTAGAACCCTATATATCTAATTTTCTATTTTCACTCTGTGTGTTCCAGTCTCTCAATGCCCATTCACTTGCATTAATAGAGGGCAGCAACATATAGAGCACTGTACAGTGTCACACACAACTATTAAAGCCTTCATAACTTGGTACTTTTGCGTAATACTCTCCCTCAAACTATCTAAGGAACATAGTCTCCGAAGACGGAGGAGGAGCAAGATCACATGTTAGGGTGCCCTATGCGTCGGCAATAGACAGCCTTATGTATGTGATGGTGTGCATGCGTTCAGATATTGCCCAAGCGATAGGAGCTACTAGTAGGTACGTAAGTAATCCAGGCAAACAACAGTAGGAGGCGGTGAAGTGGTTATTGCGTTATTTACGAGGTATGGGCGACATGGTTTTGTATTTTAAAAAGAATGACTTAAGGTTACATGGTTATGTGGATGCTGATATGGTTGGTGATGTGGATGGACAAAAGAGTACTGCAGGTTATGTCTATACATTGAGTGGCACAACTATTTGTTGGGTCTCGAAGTTGTAGTCGATAGTTGCTCTCTTGACCACATAAGCGGAGTAAGCGTGCAAAAAGATGATATGGTTGTAGTCTTTTATGAAAGAGTTGAATCATGAGCAGAAGGAGCCAGTGTTTTACTTTGACAATCAAAGTGTCATTCACTTGGTGAAGAATTCGGTTTATCATGTTAGGACAAAATATATAGATGTGAGATTTCACTTTCATTAGATCACCATTGGAGGATGAGGTGCTGAAGATAAAGAAAATTCTCGGAAGCAAGAATTCGGCGGATTTATTGACAAAGTCCGAGCCGATGCAGAAACTAAAGTTGTATGCAGCTTCAGTTGGACTTCTCTAAATGTGTGAAGAAGTCAGATCGCTGTATGGAGTTGTAATTGTGATGGTTGATGATCATTTAGTATCCGAGTGAGAGATTATAGTGTTATGAAATCTAAATTGGATTTTTGGGGCCCTTTTGTTGTTATTTCTAAGCCTATTATGATTTATTTGGTATCTTACTATAAATAGGTCACCTAGACGTGCGAAGTAGGTAGGAGAGAAATGAGAGATGCAAAAATACAATTGAGAAGTTGTGAAAATACTTGAGCGAGAGAGATAGTTTCATAGGGTTGACACTCTATATCTTGAAATCATCAACAGATCATCAATATAATCTGCAGCGACAGAAAACAGGAAGTGGTCAATTTTGGACGAACTTTTATAAAATTCTTATCTTCGTGAATTGGTTATTATTATTTATCCCTAACATTGCCTTTGGCAAGCCTTGTTTTCTCTCTTGAATACGATTCGGACTTTATGAATCATTTGACTTTCTGACAAATTTTTGCTTTTGATTCTTCGATCCCACCAATAATGGATCGTTAGTTATGGTAGAGGATAAGCTAGAGAAGTATGTTCACTGACAGATCACACTCGAGGAGAGCGCTATCTCACCTTACCACGAGCTATTTTTACCATTTCATACAAGTTAAATGTTATTTTTTTTTCAAAAGAAAATACTTATTCGTACTCGTAGCTGTGACATTTTTTTATCAAACAACAATTATTAAAAGCAAAAATATTTTTTTATTAAAGGTGGCCGTTTACTCTTACAGTCATTTTCCAAAGGATGGCACAGTATAATAATTGACTCGCTAGGGATTTATTTTCAAATTTGGCTCTTTCGCTTCGTTTCCTATCATTTGTGAACCCCCGCTTGGTTTATTTTCCATTCTGACCTTTTCGCAGTTCCGAACTGCGAAAATCCCTATTATTTTCGCTGTTCACAACCGCGAAAAGCTCCATATGATTTTCGCACTTCGTAACTGCGAAAATCATAGAGATTTTCGTAACCACAGCTGCGAAAAATCATATATCCACGTGAAATTTTTTTAGGGTTTCAATTTTCGCAGTTCGGAACCGCGGAAATCTTTACGATTTTCGCAGTTGCGAACAGCGAAAATTACATGGGAGCTTTTCGCAGTTCGGAACTGCGAAAAGGTCAGAATGGAAAAAAAACCAAACAGGGGTTCACAAATGATAGTGAATGAAGCAAAACAGTCAAATTTGAAAAAAAATCCTCGCTAGGAGATAAGCCACTTAGACAATTAATCAATTAATCAAGGTTGATTAATCAATTAATCCACTATAACTGGTATTCACTTTCCTTCTATTTTCATTTTCAGACACAACTAAATTCTAAATAAACTTCTGAAATGAGTGTAATTATGGATAGTAATTGATTCTGCAAATTCAGCTGACAACCATAGTTATCTCCCTCGAATCAACTCAACCATACTTCTCGTTGACCACCCGGACAACCAAGTATATGCATCAGTAATCCAAAAGTCAGATGATAATCTGATACTTAAATTCTGTTTGAACTCAGAGTTAAGCTTTTAGGCTGATCAACTTCACAAGAATGAGCCACACACAACAAAAACTACCAGCAAAATGAACCCGAACACGATCTATATTTCTTACAAATAAATTTGTGTAAAGATAACAAAGTAAAGAAAACAGAACAGAACCCACTTTCAAAGAATCAGCAAAACACAGATAAAGATAGCAAATGTGTTGCATAATACCTGTCAAACCTTGTTGCCTGTAGCAAGCAGCAGTGTGGTTCAAACTCTTCATCAACTGAATCACTATAAAATATTGATCAGGTCTTTTTATGCTGTACAGTTTCTTGGAATATATATAGATAATGAACGAGAAGTTGCATTGGGACTTGCGAGATTATACGGCGATGGCTTGACCAGTAAGTCTATCTTCAAGCCTTAAAGACCCATCTTTCATAAGATTGACACTCAAGCTTTTGAACCTCTCCCTCGAGTACTGTCGAGATGCCTTTCTCCAGTCAGTTCCGGTCTTCATCATGGCAGCAAACTCATCATAGCTGATACGACCATCCTAAACCAAAATGTTGCAGCCATCAGATTTACTGAAAGACTTCAAAGAGTCTGCTTGAATGTAGATACATGGCAACAGCCTATTTTGAAACAGTAATAGAATTTAGAACTAAACTAATCACAGGAATCTATATGATCTAGCAAGAAACCGAACCTTATCTGTGTCAACCTCGCGCATTATGTCAGTGAGGAAATCCGCATCTGTTTCTCCTGATTCATCTGCCAATGTTTCTCGTAGTTCATGTAGCTCAATATAGCCATTCCCATCCTTGTCAAAAAAGTCAAATGCTCGTTGAATATGCTCATCATTCCCCATTCTCTGCAAGTGAACTGTAACTGTAACGAATTCTCCATAATCGAGCACCCCATTTCTGTCAACATCGGCCTGTACAAGTTACGCATGCAAAAGTTATCATGCTTGATGATCATCCCACAAATGCTTGTGAAGTTTACTGTTTTATAAAAAGGGAAAACTCATCTGCTCATTTTCATAGTTGTTTATACATGGCCTTGCAAGCCCTAAACTTCTAACATCAACAATACAAATTTCTGAGGTGGAAATTGATTTTTATTATACATTCTAATAGAAAACTTACACTATGACCGGGTCAAATAACATGAACATTCAATACTGGTATGGTCTTCGGTTCATAAAATGATGCCTGACCTCTAAATATCTAAAAACAAACAATTTAGCTTGCTTGTTTCGCTTTTTCACAACTTCCAACAGCATGCAATTGTGCCCATTTCTATGTCCATTACTATGCATGAGTGGAACCATACTTCGCCCATACTTCCACGTAAGTAACTAAAGCAGTTTCATATCATAAATAGACAGAGTGCATCTATCAAGTGTGCCGGCCATGTAAAACTAGTGCAAATAGCTGATAAGTGATAAAGTATAATTATGGTCGGAATAAATTATTACACTAAAAATTCAGAACATTAGATTGAGAACTGAGTTGAAATCATATTAGTTATGAAACAGAATATTTGAGGAGATATGACTATCAGAGAACAAATTCTGTTTTTAGATATTGGGACTGAATATACTTACAACTTCCATGAGCATCTTAATTTCCAGTTCAGCAAGCTGTGAGCCAACCTTCTGAAGTCCAGCCTTCAACTCTTCATATGTAATCTTTCCATCATTGTCTATGTCCATCAATTTAAACATTTCTCTTATAACCTCTACCTCCTCAACAGATAAGTGGTCAGCAATCACCTAAATTTTCATTGAAGAAACACGACACATTAATTGTACAGGCAAGTTGCTCCTAGCATCACGAAACTAAGCATGAAATTCTTCGGCAGGGGGGCATTCAAATAGCATTTAGTTTAAATGCTTACTCGCATTGCCCTCTTTTTGAATCTGTTCATCATTGAGAACTGTTTGAGCCTTGACATCACGATATCGCCTAGTGGAACATTTGGAGCTTTCTTTGAATTTTGCAACCATGGATGGTCTGCCAAAGAAAAAATGACCCAAATTGTTAGATATTTAAGCAAGGGCACCTTCACTTTCTCAAACCACATTCACTTTTAAAACTAAAGTCATGCATTCTGATCAACTGCAGTACCCTCTGTTTCTGTCAACCTAGGTCTGAAGTCGTCGAGCCAATGATATGGATCTTAGAAAGTTATTCACATCATTAATTTCCAACCAAACCAAGCATGGCATTGACTGCAAGTAACCATACTTCAACGACCCACTCACTATATGCTTACAAAGTTATTCAATCACAATTCAAATGCACAGACAAGTTCATCCATGGGCAAAGACTATTACCCAGCACTTGTTGCGCAGTCAATCGCTTTTTGGGATCATGGTTCAACATTTCACGAACAAGGTTCTTTGCATTATCGGAGATTTGAGGCCATGGCTCCCTCTTAAAATCAATGACCCCTCTTAAAATTGCTAAAGCAACACCCTGCTCCGTCTCTGGAGTGAAGCAAATACCATAATCTCATGATCAAGTTCAAACAAAACATAGAGATACAATAATCCAGACAACTACTATAAACAAACTCCGAACTCCAAATCAAAGCAGATAAGGAAATAGAACTCACCAGCCCAAAATGGAGGAACACCACATAACAAAATATACAGAATCACTCCAGCACTCCACACATCCACCTCTGGGCCATAATTCCTTTTTAGAACCTCCGGCGCCATGTAATATGGACTCCCGACAATTTCAGAAAACCGCTCGCCTAAAGTAGAAAAGAAAAAAATCACAGCCTAAATCCAATAGGGAATTTTATCAAACAGCTACCCTACAAAGAACTGAAGAGCAGCAACCAGCTAACTCACCAGGTTTGAAAAACACAGAAAGGCCAAAATCAATAGCCTTGAGAGCGGAATGCTCCTTCTTATGGGCAAACAAGAAATTCTCAGGCTTCAGATCCCGGTGAATCACGCCATTCGCATGACACATCTTCACCACCTCCATCACCGTCCTCACCACACTCGCCGCAGCTCTTTCACTGTAATGCCCTCTGGCCACAATCCGATCAAACAGCTCACCGCCCTCACACAACTCCATCACCAGATACACGTTCTCCACATCCTCATACGTTGCTCGCAACCGCACGACGTTGGGATGATCCGGCAAGCTCGACATGATCTGCACCTCCCTCCGCACATCCTCCACATCCACCGCCGTCCGCAGCTTCCTCTTCGAGATCGACTTGCAGGCCAGCTCCTCCTTCGTGCCCTTGTCGGTGCACAAGTAGGTTATCCCGAACTCCCCGCGCCCCAGCTCCCGACCCAGAACGTACTTGTCTTCTATCACGGCGCGGTGGCTCAGCGGCACCACGTCCTTCAGGACTCGAATCGGTGCCCGAGACTTCATCGGATCTTCCGCGTACGGATTCGGTTTGCGCTCTGCAACTCTCTTCTTCTTCTTCCCTTTGCCAGCAGTTTGGTGCTCCTTTTCATGCTGCGCCCCGCCCAGACATGCAGCGATCGAGTTCCCCATTTCTGATAACAAAACCAGATGTCTCGAGTAACCAGAAAACTCAATCACTTCGTATCACTTCCGGGAAAAGCCAAAGCATAGGTACCGGCGTATCCTCGCCGTGACGTCGGCGTCGGCAGATTCACGGCTGAGGAGATAGAACGCGGTTTGATATAATGTTTTAGTTCGAAAATATTTGTCTGATTAATGAATCCTATAACGTAAACTTTAATATTACCATTGTACCCTCGGATGTTTATTGAAGTGATTGATGGTGGTGGACATTTTCGGGATAAATCTTTTAAGAATCTAATTTATTTAGTTACTAAAATTGAATCAGGTTGAAACTGATTAAATCGGTTGGTTCATTATAAAATCATTCAAATCAAACCGATTATATTGAACCGGTGCAATTTGAATTTATAACTATTTTGTTCATTAGTAAGTAATTAATGCATACTAATTATAATTAATAACGTTTGTTAAAAAACATCTAGATGAATTTCTTGGTCATTCTCAAAAATCATTCCCCTAACAAAATGGGTGGTTTTAAATTTTAATAATTATTTTATAGTTAATGATTGGTTATTTTAAATTATTCTAATATTTTATACAATGACTTACTGGAGGGTTAATCTGAGCCGTGGATGTTAAAAACAGGATACGGACAAGGAGATGGAGGGTTAAGATTTGAAATGGAAAGCGTGCGACTTGGGGTGACTGCCTACTGGCTGTGTCGAACGGTTTGGTTTCGGCTTGACTCGGTCGTTGATTTGGTCTGGCTGGAAGAAGAGGTCAAGAATGTTGAATTTACTTTTCAAAATTTATTTACAAGCTGTTTAGTAGGCAATAAATATTAAAAGAAAGACAGATGACACACCAAATAATTTTGGTGGGGTATAAATAGAATCATTGTAATTAAAGAAGAGACTGATGACCCTAATGATTTCACCAGCTCACTATTCAATTATGACACTAAGTGTGATTATTACTAGTAAAGACACAGTCACATTGAACAGAATTGGATATGAGGCTGCATGCTCCTTGTATTTATGTTTTTTTTAATCTTAGGTTGTACATTCCTTACTCATTTCAGATCAGTAGTACCCTTAAAATTTGAACTCATAATCTGAGGTTGTTAGACAACATCTCAAATTATTACTCCATTCGTCCTCTAATACATGTCGTTTAAGGTAGATTTGAGTAGATTAAGACGAAGTTAATATTAGCGGTTGAACAAATGTAATGAGTAGGTGGTTGGTGTTTTTTTAAAAAAATTCGTGCAAAAAGTAAAATTGGTAGGTTATTACTGGTGGAGAATGATTTTGTTATTGAGTATGATAAAGAAGTGATTAATGTTTGACGTTTTAAGGTAGTTGTTGATATTAAATACGCATTGAAAATTGTTAAGTGACAAATAAAAGTGGACAAAAAAATTCAATTAAGTGACATGTAAAAAATGCCAGAGGGAGTAAATCAATATCATTAATGGGCTATGCGTGAGTAGTGTTGGATTTGGATTCCACGCACTACTCACTTGTTCTGAGTAATCAAACAATGTCGTTTAATGACTTAAGTTACCCGATTTTTTTAAATTTATTTTTGTCTTTTACGCCGCATCGAATTTTTTATCCATTATTCGCTCAAAACTCAATCAATTAATAAGATCAATCCACATAACCGTGACATATTGATATACTCAGATGGATTTCAAGTCTAGAGAAACGTATTCGTTCAACTGAATCTCAAATCAGTAAATTTTTTATTTTTACCAGATAATGAGACGGAACAGAGCTTTGTTGATGACTATCGAAGACTAGTAATCTTATCGCACTGGTAGATTTAGATTTTTGTTTTGGGATAAAATTATATAATCAAAATTTTGGTTGAATTTAAAGATGCAAAACTAAAATTTTAGTTGAAAATTAAGCACGTAAATTTATTTTTTTATATATAATTTTTTTAATTTTATTTTTTATATAGACATAAGTGTTTTAGGTGGGATTCGGGGGGCGGCTGACTCCATTGCCCCCGTGGCTTCGCCCTGTCGTATGGCGACAAGTTAACAAATAAAAAAATCACTAATTAATTGATGACTTTTATTCAAAAATTTAATTTTACGTGTATGAAATGATTTCAAAAGATGTGAAATAGGATAAGAAATCTTAGATACGAAAAAGGGAAAAAATTCAAAAGAGGCTCTGAACTATCGCCGCTTACCCAGTTGCGGTCAAAACTACCACAATTTTCAAAAAGTGTGCGACGGAAAAAAAATTGGACTGATTTTCTAAAATAAAATTCACCATTATATTCCAAAATCAATATTATTTTAAGATTTAGATTTGTGTGTGAAAATTACGTCGTTTGGTTATCAAAAGACGTTGTTTTTTTTATGTGCGCAAAACGATATTATTTATTTTGATAACTAAATGACGTAATTTTCGCACACAAATCTAATTCTTATATTAATATGGGTTTTAAAATGTAATTGTGAAATTTATTTTAGAAAATTAGTCCAATTTTTTTTCATCATTCCCTTTTTGAAAATCACTGTAATTCTGATCGCAATAGAATAAGCGGCGATAGTTCAAACTTCCGGATCCCTTTTAAATTTTTTCCCAAAATTATCATTCTCTATCCATGTTGTTGAGCTGCGTAGGGTGGGCTTTTTCCTATGGAAAATTCAATTGAAGTATGCAAAAGAAGTGCACTAGGCTGGGCTATCTCCTACCTTATCCACTTTTAAACTGATTAGATTCCACATTGACAGTTCATCACTTGTATTAAAGTTTAGTTTTGACCTACGCTGTGACTATGATGCGGCATTCTACCGTGTAGCTCATGGAGTTCTCACAATTATGTTCGACACAGTGACTTCAACATACTTACGGATATGACATGTATTTTTTGGTGTAGTTGGATCAAACAACCATATAAATGTGCTTAATTATTCATCATTTTTCAATGATGTACTAAGAGGTGTTGCACCTAAAGTTCAAGTCAGGGTAAATATGTCAACATACACAAAAGTTTTTTATCTAACAGATGAAATATATCCCGAGTGGAACACTTTCGTTAAAAGTTTTTCTCATCTGGAGAATCCAAAACGGAAAAAATTTAAAGAGAAACAAGAGTCGGCAAGAAAAGATGTCGAACGTGCTTTTGACTTACTCCAATATCGGTAGGCTAGTATACGTGGTCCTGCACGATTCTGATATAAATTCATTTACGTGATATAATGTATACGGGCATCATTTTGCACAATATGATTGTCGAAGATGAATGTGACGAAATTATGCATTGGATAGATGAAGAAGGAGAACCTCTCATAAATCCAACTCAAGGGTATACTCCTCAATTTCACCAATACATTCAGAGACACTATGAGCTTCGTGATAAAAATGTACATCATCAACTTCGAGCAGATTTGGTGGAATATATTTGGCAACAATTTTACAGACCTCGATTTGAATTAACTTATGTTTGTCATATTTTATCTTTGATTATGTGGCTTTTATTTTATTTTAGGAAAAAAATCCAAAAGGGCTCTGAACTACCACTGTTTACTCAATTGCGGTCCGAACTATCACGATTTCCAAAAAGGGTGCAATGAGAAAAAAATTTGGATTGATTTTCTAAAATAAAATTTGTCATTACATTCATAAACTAAATATTATTATAAGACTTAGATTTATGTGCGAAAATTACGTTGTTTAATTATCAAAAGACATCGTTTTCTTTATGTGAGCAAAACAATATAATTTATTTTGATAACCAACGATATAATTTTGCACTCAAATCTAAGTCTTAAAATAATATTAGTTTAGCAATATAATGGTAAATTTTATTTTAGAAAATCAGTCATATTTTTTTTTCATCGCACTTTTTTTGAAAGTCGTGATAGTTCGGACCGCAATTAGGTAAGTCGTGCTAGTTCAGGGCCCCTTCTGAATTTTATCCCTTTATTTTAAGTGTAGAGTGTACTAGACTTATTATATTATTATAGTTATCTAACGAAGAGTTTTAATTATGTTTTTTAATTTTTTTCTCTGAACAAATAATTAAAGTAATACAAATAAATAATAACAACATAATGACATATTTACTATATTGGTAACTAGTTTGATATGAAAATGTATAAAAAATGTAATATGACACGTGAGCCTATGTGCAGAATTATATAGAATATTTATTCAATATGAGTGAAATGTTTATAAATTTTTTTATAAAGATAGTAATGTAACATGACACAAATTTTATGTTATATAATACAAATGTGCTTTTGATGTTTATTCAATTGTGAAAAGGAGAATTTGTTTTCTCCGATTATTAATACCCTTAGCCCATGTTTGGTTGCTCGGATTAATAGTCGGATAGGATAATTAATAACAGTGTAACGTGTTTGGTTGCAAATAGGATAAATATTAATAATTCCAATAGATAGATTTTAGTTTTAAACATTAGGATTATTTATCCCTCTAAATTAGATGAGATTATTTATCCCGTTACTATTAATAACAGGACTGCTACCAATCGTAACCTTAATTCTTCAATCCTCTCGAACCCAATAACCAAAATCATCGCCACTGGGCACCTTTCTGACATTATCGGACTTTTGGCCCATACAAGAGGGCCAATACGCCTACGCCACGAACTTTTGTGCTTGAATTGTATTGATTGAGAAGCTGAAGGGTAAAAACGTAATAAAACGTAATTAAGAAACAATGGCACTCGGTTAATCTGAATATCTAGCCGGAGCTCGCCCCAAATTGTGCGAGTTCGAAACTTGAACTGGGAGGTCGATCGCCTGAGAAAGCCGCGATGAAGACGACCAAGGGAGGGAAGGTAATGAATCCGACCGATGCATATCGGAAGGAGCAGCGAAAGAAGGAATTGAAACGGGTAATCTTGCACTCTTTTCTTGATTTTAGGGTTTTTCTCGCTGTACAATATCTTGGATGTGTTGCTGCTGTCGATGGGTTAAGAGTTGATGGTGTGTCATTCGATTATCCAAGTCTACAATTAAATCATTTGGCGTGCTAGCAATAGAACTGCCTTGACCTAAATCCTAACATGAACAGTTAATTATTCATGTGAATGATCAAGAAGGTCATTTGTGCCTTTAAGTCTAAGGGTGCATAAAGCTATTCACCAGAATAAAAAAGTTTCGGCAGCATTACACCAAGTTTGGATCTTGGAAAATAGTTGAGAGAGATGAGGGAAATGAATATGTCATTGAATTTTTAAAGGAAAGAATGATGGGAGGGAAGAAAACCATGCTTCTCATTAATTTTCTCTTCAAGGGAACTCAACGCGAAAAAGTTGCATGAATCCATGGGAAAATCAGGATCATTGCAGTTCATACAATTTCACTCCCTCAATTTTTTCAAGATCTAAGCAAGGTGTATTGCAAAAGTGTGTTGTTTTAGTATTTTACAGTTTGGTGTCCGTTTTATGTTTATTTTTATATTGTTGTGGTGAGATATATTGGCATCTTTATTTGACGTACTCGAGTGTTTAAAGCCTTAGACCTTAGTGCACACAGAGTGAACTTACCGTGCCATTTGTGCTATTTTGTGAACCAATTTGATTTTATTTATTGGTTTTAACAGAACAAAAAAGAGAGAAAGAAGGTAAGAGAGGTAGGAATTCTGAAGAAGGATCCGGAGTCACTTCGTGAACAAATAGAGAAGTTGGAGATGATGAGTAAGTCAACACTTCATTGTTGTATGGTGTCTGACAAAAGCGTGCTTCCTTTAAATTTAAGCCACATTTTCGCTTCCAATGAAATGGATGCAAATTTGCGCATTGTCTCTCATATTGTTTTTTTAGAAAGATATGAAGGTTATGGGATCCAGAGCTAAACTGGCTTTCAGGCTGAGTTTTGATTACCCTGCATTTGGAGGAAATAATACATGAGTTCATTGCCAGTGTTCCCTTTAAGGTAGCATTGGTCTAACATTATATGACGCTTTACTCACAATGGGAGTGTAGTATCGATGTGTTTGTGGTTTCTGCTGATTTGCTTCTTGTCGCTTGATGTTTTTGTATGATTGTCTATACATGTAAACCTCTAGATGCATAGGTATTGAGTGAAGGTCTGTATTCTATCTGGAATAAACTTAAATTGATAGTGAAACTGTGCTCGCATAGTGATGAAGTCAACAGGTGGCAGGCAATGCAACTATTGTCTTTGTGATTTAATGAAAAACAGCCCTCTTATTTTGAAACCACTGATGAGTTGTTTTGGTCTCTGCAATCCAACCAGAAGGTGTGACATTGGGTTATGACCTCAGGGCTTCCAATTTATGAGTTGGTGGTAGACTGGTAGTTTAACATGGCTTTAGGTTAACATTCTTGCCCATGTATGCAGAAGCTGATGGTGCTCTTGATAAAGCAAGAAAACACAAAAAGCGACAGCTGGAGGACACACTGAACCTTGTCTTAAAGAAGAGGAAGGTAATGTCGATATTTGATGTCTCTCGCAGTGTCTTCTTTCAATATTGCTTAGCATATGAGTAAGCATGTGTTGAAGAATTGTGCAATGCAGTTAAGATGTTTTCATGTTGTTTGTTTTGTTTGAGATTGCATTCCGATGATTCTGCTGAAGTTGTTTTTTAGATTTTTTGTGATCCGCATAGGATCTAGCCAATAATGTTACAGTTTAATTGATGTATTTCTTTTAAGACTAGAAAGATAAAATGGCACTCCCAGTGAGACTCAACTTAACAAACTTACATGATCTCAGGACACGTTCATAATATGCATGCTCTAAATAACTTATAGATTATGGCTTGCTAACCATACATTCGGTGGATATTTACAATTTTCGTATAGGAATATGAGGAGAAACTGAAGGAGAAGGGCGAGGCACCAGTGATGTTCAGGTGACAATAAGCACTTGACTTATTTCAGGGCATTTATACATAAATGCCAAAAGTTTTTCATTGTAATGTTATATTTAAAGTGATTTTTTATAAGGCGAGTAGCATGTCTTCAATAAAATTACTAATGACACTTGGTATACTGCAGTCATTTAGGGCCACCTAAAAGGCTTACAACTGCCGAGGAGGAAGAAGAAAGAATGAAGCATCCAAAACCTGAGGTTGGTTATGGTTCGGCTTGTGCAGGCTAAATATGAGCATTTTTAAGAATTTCACACTGATTTCAGTTTTATGTGTAGGATTCTGTTTACTATCATCCTACGTTGAATCCAACGGGCGCCCCACCTCCTGGAAAACCTCCCATGTTCAAATCATCAATAGGTTTGTTTTTTTTGGTATGTCTTTATTTTATTACTTGTTATCCTTTTCTTATTCTTGTCCTGCCTTTTGATTGCAGGACCCAGAATACCACTCTCAGGAGCATCTGCAGGTGAGGCATCAACATCAAATGCAGAGACAGACGATCTGGCTTTGGCTATACCCCCACCTCCTCCGCCGCCACCTTTGCCACTTCCGAATACCAGTGATATGGAACCTGGAGCTGGGGCCGTAATACCTGCATCATTGCCGTTAACTCCTCCGCCTCCACCTCCAAGGCCTCCCATGCCTGAAATGGGTAACAAATTGCCCCCGCCACCACCCCCTCCTGGATCCATGCTCAAAGAGCAAAGCGGGGTTAGCCCTTCCCTTCCCTTGGTTCAACCTCCTCCACCTGGAACTGCTTTAAATGATCAAGCAGTAAAACCAGATGTTCCCACTGCTGCTGTTCCCAATCAGGTAAAATCTTACTCTTGTCAAACCTAATTGTCCTTGAAGAAGCTGAACTGAATGAGGTTTATTTACAGTTGACTTGTAGTGTGCAACACATCTTAATTAAGCATGATATGTGAAGTATGTCTGTGTACGTAGTTAATTAATAGCATCTCTGCAACAGGTTGCCTCAATGGCTCCTCCACCTCCACCTCCGGGGTTGCCAGTGAAAAGTAACCCGTCTGAGGGTGCTTTATCAGAATTAAGTGCAAACGATATGCCAGGGAGTAAGGATATATCCAAAATGGTTCCCCCACCCCCTCCACAGAGACCGCAGCTAATTCCTGGGCCTCCCATGATCCCAAATGTGCATCCTGATATGCTCCCTCCTGGAATGGGCCATTTTCCGCCGCCACCTCCCCCACCAATGATGCTTCCTGGTCAGATTCTACCACCTGGAATGGTTATGCCTTTAATGCATAGGCCCCCATTTGGTCCGCCTCCAGGGCTTCCCCCAATGATGAGACCACCACTTCCTCCTGGACCTCCCCCTCCTCTACAAGATGATGATCATGACATGATGAGAGTGCCTGTACCTCAGAAGCCCTCATATATCAAATCAGCAGCATCGACTGTGGTCAAGAGGCCACTCGCTCAGCACACTCCGGAACTTACATCCATGGTAAGTCAACAGAACTGCATAGTTATCGCTTTTTACCTTTTCAGATACCTGTGACTGTGATGGTGTCAGATTGAGTTAGCATTTGCAAGTTTAGTCAAGGTCTTCATAAAAAAAAAAGGTCCTGGATATGCATTTATTATCACGTTAAAAACCTCAGAAAGATGTGAATCTTAGCTTTGTGTGTCACAAAGATCATATGACAATTTTAACGTGAAAAAGAATCAGTTAGTTTGATGTGGTGTTTGGTTGGCGCAGTATTAAAGCTTTGCGAGTTGAAGCTCATGTCTGTGTTGCAGTTGCCATATTTCCATGATGGTAGCCGTTCATAGAGCTAATTTTTGGAGAACACACTATGAATGATTGTCATGTTTGCACCACTTGTTTTCTGGCTTTGATTTTGTGGTTTTAAAAAGGTGCACTTGTGTGAAACAGATTCCAGCTTCTGTACGTGTTAGGAGAGAAACAGCTACACCAAAACCAAAACCCAAGACAGCAGCTGCTGCTGCTGCTGGTACAACGAAGGTCATCCACTCAGTCGGTCCCTCAATTGCAAAGCCAACTGCAGGACCATCAACAGCACCAAAGTCAGGAAGCATTGATGATTCATATACTGCGTTTTTAGAGGACATGAAGGCCCTGGGAGCGCTTGATAGTTGATAAGTTTCCTTTAGCCAAACAGATATATCTAGACCTTTGTGTTAGTTTCCTTCCCATCACTGGCTGTAGCCTGATTCTGAACTTCACCTGTAACATTAAATTCTCATTGTATGCTTGCTGTACAATTAGGTGAGATGGGTAATGATTCAATCAGAATAACCTTTCTCTGCTCGCATATA
Organism: Kalanchoe fedtschenkoi; assembly: GCA_002312845.1. Lineage (NCBI taxonomy): Eukaryota > Viridiplantae > Streptophyta > Magnoliopsida > Saxifragales > Crassulaceae > Kalanchoe > Kalanchoe fedtschenkoi. The sequence continues at coordinate 4,258,398 of NQLW01000095.1, forward strand.
AATTGGACTACTGAGTTCTGACCAGTGCCGAGACGGGAAGAAAAGTCAGTGGAATCAAAAAAGTTTTGTTAATAATATGGCCTAATTTACAGTTCGTGAGTTGGATATGGAATTTCATTTATGTGAGCATAATTTGCAGTTCATGGAGTTAGATATTAGATTGATGTTATATATTAACAAAATTTAAGAGTGCGAATATTTATGTTATAGATTTAGGAGGGTCAAGATGTAACTCTAAGGTTGTGTTTGGTTTAGAGAATATTTGGTGGAAAATTAATATAATTCAATGTTTGATTTAGATGAAAAATATGAAGGAGAGAAAATTAAGTGACAATTTTGGTGGATGATGTGATTCTAACTGTTAGCCTACAAATATGATACAATTATGTTCAATGTTTGTGAAACGAATAAACACTTCTTCTATCAAGTTCAATATGTCCAATAAGATATGTTTATTATGTTTAATATATCCAATTAATTGCAATGTATCCGACGAGGTTGAAGATACTAAAATGATAAAATGCGTTTCTATACATTTTTCAGAAAACTTATGAAAAAAAGGAATGAAATCCTTATTATTTTTTTGACATTTTCCATAGCAAACAAACAATGGAAAAAGGAAAAATTAGTGATAAAACTACCAACAAAGTCGCTTGAACACGAGCAAGTTTACCTAGCGAGCGAAATTATCTAAAAATGTTATTTTGTTTTACGATTAAACCGATATAATTGATCGGTCTAACCAGCGAACCAAAAACAGAACGCCGGTACGATTTAGCGTGCGATCCGATATTACATACAGAAAACTAGAAATGAACAAGAACAGAGCTTGAGCAAAACACACCATTTATTAACGTTTGGGTATATATATAATATTGATACATATTTAGTTGAGCGAAACGCAACGTTTAATACCCCGCTTTACAAACTACTAGTTCTCAAGCTTCTAAAAGTTCCAATGACAATCGGCCACTCTCTTGACGATGTAAGATCTTATGGCGCATAGAGCTTCTGGAGGTCGTTTTGGGTGGCAAACCAGCTTGGAACAATAAGCGGCAAATACGGATGAAGCTCTTTGTATGACTTTTTTATCGTTGCTTCAGCTGTATTAGCCACGAGTGATATGTCTGCCCACACCCACAAGAGAGTGTCAAAATTATCAATCAATTGTAGCTCAAAAACACATTAAAAGAACCACATAATACAAGTCCAAGGTAGTGTCGCGAACCTCTGGCAGATCTTTTATGTCCGCAGAGTTGACAGGTGATGTAGATAATCCCAGCAGCCACAGATTTAGGAGTCCCCCTGCATGCAAATTATACGAGTTGAACTAAAAAAATCAAGCAGAAAAAAAGAAAGGAATTGGGTAGAAATGCATATGTAATAACAACAAACCTGATAACAAGCTCCTGGGATTTCTTGAAGATTTCCTGGGCAGCTCTGATCGCATGGTTGTTCAAACCAAGGTTGTACGCGAAGCGTTTCTATACCAAACATGAACCACAAACACACTTAAGCTTAAGCATTTCAATGTCGTAAAAGATTATATATACACAGCAAGAAACTAACCAAATAATCATTAGCTTGTTCAGTTCCCAGTTCCAATGTGGGTCTGTCTTTGTCATTCAATAGTCTCATTATGGAGTTCTTGGCACTCACAATCTTCTTCTCCGCTACTCCATTGGCGGCCATACACATCTCTGTTATAGTCAGAAACAACACAACAGATGAAATCATCAGCAACATCAAAGAAAGAAAGAAAGATAATCGGGAAGAAAGCCTGCACCAGGAGGAGTCTGGCCACTACTGATCTGCTACACTGCAGAAGTCACCATGTCGTTAATTACCTTTGAGAGTGCGAGACTGGTTCTCCTTTTGGCTGGCGATGTGCACGCAGGCAGCGACAGTAGCATTGTCACGACTCTTGCGAGTTGTGTGGGGATGGAGCTTGGCGTATATTTCGCAGGCAAGATCCTTAACAATCTTGTTAACAGCCAGCCTCTCACAGATATCGTCAATCTTTCCGAAACCCCGTACGAGGGAGGCGTTCGGATTGCTACTGGCAGCAGCTCTAGCAACACTCGGAAGCTGACCCACCCATCTCTCCTTCATCTTCCCAGCATTGTTATTATTGGCGACCACAGTGACCGTTTCCAGCATGTGGCCCTCGATCAGCGGGTTGGAAGGAGCGCCGACTCGGGCCGGATCTCTGTCTGCAGCGTCGTCGCTGGCGAAAGTCCTCCACTCGGCAGTTTCGTCGATGATGCGGGACTCAAGGACGAGGCCGCATTCCATGCAGATAGCGTCGCCTGAAGCGTGATCGTGCGCCACTTCAGTGACCCTTCCGCAGTCCAAGCAGTAATCACCTCCGTCCATAATCAGTCTGCTTTTACAGAAAACAGAGTGCGAATGCTTAGCTTATTAGGGCTCGTATTATTTATAGACGTTATTGAATCCTGTTCCTATCAGAACTTCTGTTAATTTTTAGAAGCGAAAACTAGGAAACTAGGCTCCGTTTGTAATAAAGAACGATTAAATAATAAATTCTCGTTGAAGTAGGAAAGGGAAAAACGACGACGTTCTCGGATGTTCTATTTTTTTTTCTGGCCGAAACGAAGCCGTTGAGGTCGCCTACCCTCACCTTAAATCTCTCCGCCAGCTGTAACCCAATTAGGGTTATTCACCCGGTCCAAAACATGATCGGACCAGAATCGGTTTGAATTCAGAATCGGGATTTATAAATTTTAAAATAAAAAATCGGACCGAATTTTAATAAGTCTAGACCGAATTAGACTGGAAAATTTCTGATTCAGATTGGACCAAACCGGTTTGGACCGAAATAATAAAAAATAAATATTTTTATCAAAATAATAATTAAATAATTATTTTATTTATATTTTACGATGGATAAATATATATATCATACTGAAAATGGATAAATATTTTTATTATATTTTATTAAATAATAAGAACCAAGACTTTCAACATAATCACATAAGTCCATTTTTTTTAAATTTTTTTATTAATATAATATTACAATGCACACATTCGAGATCCAACCATCAGAAGAATTGAATTCTGATTATTGAGATTATTAGGATTTATCCATCATCCTCTTCACCAGCAGACCACACTCATGATGGACTCCCTCAACATTCACCTTGTATTTATAAGATATATTTCCAACTAGTAGCTAGTGTCAAACAATTTTCATGGTCGATAGATATTCCTTTGCATGTGATAAAATAATTTAAATCACAATACCTGCATCAAACATAGATAAGAGGAGAATAAAAGAAGCATCAAAGTCTCAAAAGTACACAAACACATTTTGGATCACGAATTAAATTTTTAAAATTTAGTAGAAGTGTCAAAAAGTCAGTAAAAGGATCATGAATTATTCTCTGACCTAATTTGTTACATAGAATTTGTATAAATGACACTTCATGTAATAAATGAAATCTTTACTAACTTAAGAAAAATTTCCCTTCTCTGAGCAATATTCAGTCTACCTTTACTTTGCTTTTATTGTCTGTTCTTAGAGCTGAAAATATGCCAGAAATCAGACAATCCACATTTGACACCATCAATGGCCTGACTTCTTCTAGTTCTTCTCAAGATCTGGGTACGCGCATCTATTTTATGAAGGAAACTGACTAGTTATTGACCAAAAAATAATCTTCCGACGGAACTAAAATATTATCTACTATTAAGATTTTGAACAAAAAACCAACACAACACCAAACAAACAATCCATATGGCCAAACCCTCCACCACCAATATTGTCACTCCACCCATCTCACCATTACCACATCACCAAAAAAAAACCCAACCCACATATCCAAACTAAAAATTTCATGTTTAAAAGGTGAAGATGTGGAGGGGTGGCTCTTCCAGATAAAGATCTATTTTTATCACCATGACACCCAACCAGACCATCGACTCAAACATGTATAATTTTATATGACCGATAAGGCCCTCTGAGAGTATCAATGGACACATTCTACACAGCACATCATGGATTGGAGTTCATTTATACAAATTTTGCGCAAGAGGTTCAAACCTAGCAAATTCTGGAACGCGGAGGTCGCACTTAATAAAATACAACACACCTCTACCTTAACATCATACATATAAAGTACGAGGAGTTATAAATCCAAACTCCAGGACTCTAACTTTCAACAACCTACTGAATAGATTTCTCATCGGACTGAAGGCCTTACATGCTAAACCTTATAAATGTGATTTTTTCTGGTCGATTATGATGTATTTAGGTCATCTTATAACAACTAAGGGAGTAGAGGTCGATCTCAACAAGGTATTGACAATCAAGGAATGGCCGAGGTCGCCCAACGCTAAGGTGTTATAGATGCTTTATAACCAATTACACCCAGATGGCAGCAACACTCACTCAGCTTCTACTAAAAGATGTTTTCATTTAGAGTTCAACCATGAAAACCTTTAAGATTTTGCAACATACACTCACAACAATGCCGACACTAACATTATCTTACTTTTATACAGCTTCATCAGCCACGTGAATGCTTCTGGGTTGGGTGTTGGGGCATTTCTTATGCTAGTCGGAAGGTCGATATTATGTTTCACTCGACTACTTCCACCAAATATATAATGTAGCTCAACTTGCAACTATCTGATGTACTTGTTGTGGTTCAAAAACAGAAACAATACCTCATGGATTCTCGCATCACTATTGTCACTAATCATAAACCACTAAAAACTCTCATAACTCACATGGCATACATTAAACCAACAGAAGAGGGTACTTGAGCTACTGGGTTCAACTTTGAAGTTTTTTATTAACCAGAAAAGGAGAATAGACTAGCGAACGCTCTCTCCCACCTCCCAGAAGCCTCAATGCAAGCACTGAAAGGGGTATCTATACCAATGTATGACATTTTAGCTGTTTTAAGAATACTCTCTCTTTCCTCTTTTACATGTCATTTAACCGAATTTTTTTGTCCACTTTTACTTGTCACTTAACAATTTTCAATGCGTATTTAATATCAACAACTACCTTAAAATGTCAAACATTAATTACTTCTTCCTCATAATCAATAAAAAAATCATTCATCACCAGTAATAATCTATCAATTTTATTTTTTGCACGAATTTTTTTAAAAAAAAACCAACCACCCACTCATTAAATTTGTTCAATCGCTAGCATTAACTTCACCTTAATCTACTCAAATTAACCTTAAACGACATGTATTAGAGAACGGAGGGAGTATAGGATATAGAAGATCCCAAAGTATGACAACCCCTCATAAAAATATGAGAAAAATCATAAGATTATCAAGAGTGTTTAATGAAAGATGAGTGATGACATTATCTACCATGCAACTCATCAACGGTTGATCCAGGCCCATGTGACTACTCACTAATAAACTTTGGATCAAAATTTGATGAATAATAAATAATGAAATTTTAAAATTCATAATATAAATGTGTATCACAAGTAAGGGAGTGCTTGAGTTGTGATGTAAAAAATTGAATTATGCATGTGTAATTAAAAATCATTTATATTTCATTTGTGTGAAGCTCTATTTGATATAACCAGTGTAAATATATGTTCAATGTAATTTAGACAAATGTAATAATGAGTTAAAGTTGTGTTTGAGTCTGAACTTATTGTTTTTTATAATGGCTAAGTAAAATAAAACAAAACACTCACATACTCAACCACATAAATAATTTTGAAATTGAAATTTGAGAATGACAAGACATCACCTTTAATAACAAACTTGTGAAAATTAAACAAGCGCAATTTCGAATAAATTTGTTATAATACAACTTCCAATTTACTTAAAATATATTCTGTGTTTTCTCTATTATTTAGAAATTATCTCCAAAATACTCTATAAATCACAAATTTATATAATCAATAGCGGTAAGTATAAATGTCTTTCGCAATATCATAAAAATATCTATTTTATCATATACACGTTATAATGAATAAATGTCCAAGCTACTCACTAATAAATAAAAAAAATATCTATTTTATCAAGTAATAGCACAAATGAGTCCATGCCCAATCTTTTATTTTCTAGAATCTGTTGGCAATTGGACAGTCTCCGGCGCATTTCGTTGAAGTCTGATTCTCAATTTTTGCAGAGTATCAGAGCAAGCGTTGCTCAAAAATTGTTTGACTGTATAGTTCTCGAGAGTTTGTGATAGGACTTCTTAATGGCTGGAAATAAGAGTTTGATTCCGACACCGCTACGGCAAATTTGAGAAATATCTTTTAGCAAAAATGGCTGAGACGTATGAGGTTAACGGTGAAATCATCCATTTTAGTAAAGTAGCGTGTAATGCAAATTTTTGAAAGAAGCTAAAACGAGAAAAAAATTTAAAAGATAAGACTAGGACACAGAATATGCAAAAATAAAAAAAGAGAGGATAAAACCAAGGTGGTGGATGATTTTTCATTCATCATGAAGGAAGAAGTAACTGTGAAGAATTTTCTGGTTATGTTTCCCATTGCTAAAGAGGATGCAGAGGATAATGAGAGTGACAAAGTTGACTTGATATTAACTAAACAAGATATTATAAACTATTATAACAAATTCTTCTGAAATGGTAGATATGTGAAACTGATAAAGCTTCATAGTTTCATTGTTCTGGAAGTTGTAACTCAAGCTTGGCATATTCTATCGCCTTTTTAGTTCTGAGTGAAAGGAGAAGAAAATAAATATGAACAGATTCTATACTAAACTTGACCAAACTGAGAATGGCCCCACTGCACTGTATTAATGGTGTGTAAAAATTTCACAATCAATCTCTTTTCTTTTTAGTGTTCAATACACTTTTTAAGTTTCGAATTTTTTTTAAAAAGTCAATGCCCAAGAAACTCAGTAATAATTAAAATTATCTATTTTATCATATAAAAACACTAATGAGTCAATATACAAGATATATTTATTAGGAAATTTTGTATATATCTATTTTTCTTATTCTAAAATCTCATGAAAATATATAAATGCCTCATGGATTAATGCATGAGCTACTCATCAATAAATAAACATATCTGTATTATCATATAAACGCTTTAGTGAGTCGATAGATGGCTACTCACTAATAAATTTTGAATCAAAATTTGATGGATAATAAATTTAGAAAATTTTGAATGAAATTTTAGAATTCACTATATAAATGTGTATCACAAGTTAGAGAGTGCTTAATATAAAAAATTTAAATTATACTAGTTTAACTAAAATTCATTTATATTTCAGGTGTAAAGCTTATGTGTGAGCATGCAGTAATGACAATTTTAGTCAAAAATAAAATTTAAATAAGTAACTCATTAAAAACTAGTGTAAAAATATGTTCAACAAACCGGAAAAGTTAGATAGCTGAGTCTGAGTAAGTACTCGTCCCATATCATCCAGGTGTGTCTGGAGCGCAACGGCAGTGAGCGTTTGATTAAAAAAATCATAATACAATCAGACAACAGTTTGGTTATTATGATGAGGGGTCCATTCGTCAACTGCGTGGTCCAGAAAGTTTTAGAAATGGACATTAATGGGCACCAGTATGCAGTGTTCTGTCAAATAAGATTGCATTTAACCGCATTAAAGATGAATACGTATGCAAAGCACATTGTTGTAAGATTTGAATCGTTATTAGGCATCGTGGAAGGTTTGTAGTAGTTGGTTAGTTCGTAAAGCCTTATTATTGTCAATAGTTGTAATGATAAGAGTTGTTACTTGAACATCGATTGAAATAAAAAAAATATGTTCAAAATTAATATTCATCATAATTTAGACAAAAATATTAATGAGTTAAAGCATAGTTTGACCTCGAACTTGTTATTTTTTTATAATGACTAAGTCAAATAAAACAAAATTCTAACATATTCAATCGCATTAATGTTTTTGAATTGGTATTTTGGGAATTATTAGGCATCAACCTATTGTTTCAAATCTCATTATATAAACGAGTAAAATTTCGACAAAAAGCATGATTAAATTATTACTCGGCTTCATTATTTTATGATCTATCGCACTTTCTATAAATATTTCTAAATGTTATTAGTTTTAAAAGTCATCATTAATAAGATACTATAATTTTAATAACCGAATCGTACTTGACAACAATTGTGGTTTTGATATAAGAAAGTTAGCAAAACTTTAATTTATTGAAAATTAGAATTTGTGGTTTCTTTTTAAAATCATTATGACTAACAAATATTCTTAGAAGAAATTTATAGAATTATATAAAATGAGAGTATGTACTATTAGCGATCTGAAAAACTCAACTAAAAAATTTTAAACTCCATATTGTATAATTTATAATTCTTATTAAGATCCACAAATATTTCTATTGAATTAATTTCACTCAAGAGTCTCCGCCTTCTGCTTTATCAACCGCAACAGCATTAACACATCACAATGTCCGTCGCCTCCGCAGCCCCACCATCCACAATATAGTTCTTTTTGAAAACTAACATTTGTGCAAACTCTGATGTGCCACGAGTGTGTAAACTTCTTTATTAAGGACGATGATTAAAGAGACTTTGCCATAGATGCAAGAGTATAACTCTGCACAAAAATGCTTTATCCTTACTGTTTGCATTCGGGCGATTGAGCGATGCTTGACGATGAAATCAGTATTGAGATCAGATCTTTAAGAGTTTTGGAGACTATTTTGGAGCGGAGAAATGAGTTGACGAGAAGTTTGACAAAGAAGTCGCAAGTCAGATTAACTAGCAAAAATCAGCCTCGACAGTCATTAACATTCAATGTTGTACTAGCGGATCCATTTGTAACTTAGTGAGGTCATGCACTAACGGATCCATTTACATTTATATACTATTTTAGAATATGAAGTTCTAAAAGAGATCATAATAAACCCTCAAAAAAAAGTAATATGATCGCATTAGTGGCTGTTTCAAGAATTTTAATTCAGAGGTATGAAAAAATGAATTTTCATCTGAGCTATTACGCGGTTCACGTCATAGCTTTAGGCTTCTGGCCGTTGATGAAAAGATGATAGAGATTTAGATGAATTTAGGTTGATCATCGAATTGAGTTGGTTAATGGGATTTGAGCTTAATGATGCAAGCGCTATTTTTTTCTACTTTTAATATATTTTATTTATTTAGTATAATGTATTAATTGTATGCTTTGACTACTGAGATGTTTTGAATTTGGATTTGGATTATAAAAATTAAAAATTAGATTGTATTTGAAGGACAAATTTATAATTTCAGTTAAATTAATAATATAAAAAATTACATGTTTTAATATAGATAAAAGTACTTAATTTACGACGGTATCCGATATCCCCAAGTGGATCCGCTCCGCCACTAGACCCCATAATGTGATTATTTAATAAATAAACTCTTGAAATATATTTTTCATAAACTGAGTACATGGATTTCCAAAAATCTGCAGAAGAAAAATAGAAAAATCATGAGCATTGAAAATTGTTTGAGCTGATAAAGATGAGGTTTGCCTGGAGGGTTAAACATCGACATCCACATGGATTAAACCACTTGAATTGTGCTATAAGCATATGCCTTACAGAAATAAGTGAAGCGGGTAAATCTATGGTGTTGCGGAGTATGGATGTGGTGCCTTAGGGTGTAACAATTTGCTTCGGTTTGATTTTTAATAAAAAATCAAATTAAATGGTTGGTAATTGATTTGAGAAATTTGAAATTGAACCGAACTGAACCGTTGCTTTTAAAAAACCAAACCAAATCAAATCACATGGTTCGATTCGGTTCGGTTTTTTTTTATGAACTTTATTGACTAATTTAACTACTAAATTGGAGAATTTTCATATAATATCATAATTTTGTTCGGTTTGGATCGGTTCGGTTTTAAAAAAATTAAAAATCGAACCAAATCATTAGTCATCAATAACCGAACCACTAACATTCAAACCGAACCACTAATATTCCAAACCGAACCGAATTCGATTTATTGAGTTTTATTTACACTCCTAACCTGAGTTACAGAGTTTTGTTACAGGATGTATTACCCAATTTTTCAGAAAATTTCGCTTCCTTACAAAAAAGTAAAACAACAAAATCCCAGGATTTAATTTAGTGTGGTTAGTGTCTGATCTACTTTTGTAACTATGAAACATACTGATTTAGTACCTAATCTCCGCAGCTGTCATGTTCTGTGGCTAATTACTTACTGTCTGGTTGTGGTTAATTGTGCTCAGAGCTCCATAATAAGGTCTAGAAAGCCATAACACAAAGCAATGGCCAACCCAGGCTCATGACATCTGCATTGCTTGTTTGTTTATACCATAACAAAACTCATTTCCTTTTACACAAGTGACCTACAAATCTAAACAAAACCTTTCTTTAAACCTCTGTCCCTTTGTTTAGGTCAAACCTCAACTGAAACAACTACTCACCCAATCTGTACCTGACTAGGAAAAATGCACTCTTTGGAGCTGGAAGCAGCATAGGCTGTATGCCCAGCATCATCACATAATTTCTGTTTCTTATATCATCTCCAACAATTCAGTCTTTCGACCACGACCCCGCCTGATCACGCATTTGCGGTTACAATGGAAGGCGAAGCTCACGCCGTTCGTGCCCTCACACTTATTTAACCTCCGGAACTCATCATCACGCTTAGTGCCAGTGCCGCAAGACTTTCATTCCGAGAGTTTTGATTTGTCTTTCTTTAGTGCATTTGTTTCATTTTTCTGCTCCTTTGTTTAGATGATGGCGCAGAGTACTTGCTGCGAGAAGATGAGCGTCAAAAGGGGTGTTTGGTCTCCCGAGGAAGATGCGAAAATGATGGCTTATGTCTCGAAATACGGGACCGGTAACTGGACAGCTGTTCCGAAAAAAGCAGGTTTTTATCATATAAATTAACAACTGCGCTGCATAAAATAGTTCAGTCATATTGTATTCAGTTCTGATCGAGTATACTAATTTGAAACTGGATAATATTTTGATATGAATTTGGTGTGCCGAATGCGCGAGCCTCTGGTGCAGGACTCAGGAGATGCGGGAAGAGCTGCAGGCTCAGATGGAACAATTACCTGAGGCCGGATCTCAAGCATGATAGCTTCACTCCCCAGGAGGAGGAGCTCATTATCAAACTCCATGGCGCAATCGGCACCCGGTGCGCATCCGGACCGGACCAATACATTTTATTCTGCTGCCTCCGAAACTTCGGACAGCTGCTGAGTGTTCTTGTTTTTGTTTTCTGCTGTAGATGGTCGATAATAGCGCAGCAGCTTCCAGGGCGGACGGATAACGACGTGAAGAACTACTGGAACAGTAAGCTGCGGAAAAAGCTGCAGGACATGGGGATCGATCCAGTAACTCACAAGCCATATTCACAGATCCTGGCTGACTATGGGAGCATCGGAGGCCTTCGCAAATTCGGCCACTCCCTCAACAAGGACTTGAAGAACGCATTCACCCAGATTGAAGGAAACCCGGAAGAACAAATTGTGCATTTCAGCTGCCGAGATGGCCAAGTCCGGGGTGCGCAAAGCCATCAGAACGTGCATGAGTCTACGGACCTTCTTGACCAGCTTCAAGCGATCAAGAAGTTCACTGAGGCTGCTCCCGGCAGCAAAAACATCGAAACAGCTGTGACAGCTTCTCCGCAGTGGGGCTACGGCCACCCCACGCTGTCTCCAACATCCTCGTCCTCATCATCTGCTTGTTCAGCTGGCAATACTTCATCATCTCTTCAGGGTCTCAACTGGCAGGACTATCTGCTTGACGATGTCTTCGTACCTTCCGAAGAAAACATGGCTGAATACTTCATGTGCGGCGACACTGACGGCAGCCGGAAGATTGAGGGGCCGGAGCCGACACAAGCGCTCAGCCAAAGCAAGAACATCGTAATGGATAATCATGGAACCGGAGCAACAGTGATTCGCGCCTCTGACGCCTCTTTTCTGGATGAAATGCTAGCTAAGGAAAATGAGATGATGCTGTTGGAGTTCCCAAGCCTGCTGGAGGACTCTACGTTCGAATCCTAAGCGTGAAATCAAATGCCAATGTCTGTTAGTGTTAGCTTTACGAACCATGCTAGACAGGTGTAATGTAACTACTTTAAGGACAAGTTTAATGTTGTTGGAAACCTCGCTTACTGTTTTTATACACACAATGCTATTTTTTGCAGAATTTAGTATAATTCTGAGTATTTAACCAAGCATGACAATCTATCCATTCAAATGATTCAAAACTTTAGGCTGTGTTTGGTTTAGGGAAAATTGCAGGGAAAGAAAAACTTGATGGAAAGTGAAATACATCATGAATTTCATTTTATTTTATTTTGTTTGGTTTAGAATGTAAAATTTGAATGAAAGTTTCAAAACTCCTTTTAATTTACCTTAATTTTTCTCCTAACTTTTCACATTATTTTATTTCCTTCATATTTTCCATCTAAACCAAACATTGAATTTTACCAATTTTTCTTGGCACTTTCCTTTCCACCAAATTTTCCATAAACCAAACACACCCTTAGAGATTACCTCTAAAGAGATAACTCTGCACAATTTCTATAGGTGCAAATTTGAAATCTTCTGATGAATCGAATAAGTGCAGGTCAATTCAAGTCAGCCGAGTAGAGTCCCACAGAAATAGCTGTGGAATTTGAAAGACATTTTGGACTCCCTCTTTCTCTTAGGCTGTGTTTGGTTTAGGGAAAATTTGAGGTAAATAAAAAATTAATGAAAAATTATAAGGAATTTTTTGGTTGGTTTAGAGAAAATTAGGGATGAAAAATTAAAAGAAAAGTTAGATGAAAAATATGATGAAAAATTTGTTTAAATTTAAGAATGTTTTAGTACTTTCTACAAAATTTTCCACCTCAAACCAAACAAGAATAAAATAAGATAAATATTTTGAGAGATTCATTTTTCTCAAATTTTTCTTTACCTCTAACTTTCCTCAAACCAAACACAGTCTTAGTGGTAAGAGATAAACCAATTAAGAGCTTATTAATGAGTTGATGTAATTTATTAAGTTTTGATTAATTTAATACTCCATTTACATGTCACTTAACCGAATTTTTTTGTCCATTTTTACTTGTCACTTGACAATTTTCAATGCGTATTTAATGCCAACAACTACCTTAAAATGTCAAACATTAATAACTTTATTCTCATATTCAATAAAAAATACATTCTCCACCAGTAATCATCTACCAATTTTACTTTTTGCACGAATTTTTTTATAAACACAACAAGTCAACAACCACTCATTCATTAAATTTGTCTAACCGCTAGCATTAACTTCACCTTAATCTACTCAAATTAACCTTGAACGACATGTAATAGAGGACAGAGGGAGTATTGTTTAATCTCATTGTAAGGTATCATACGTGCAAGCAGACTGGACCAGTACCGGTTGATGTTCCTCCATTTTTTTAATTAAAATTTTGTGTTAAAATTAAGGAGATAAAATTAAAACTTTAATTAAAAGTATGCATATAAATTTCTTTTTCACATATAATTTTTTGTTATTAGTATTTATGTGAGATTCGAGAGACGGCTGACCTCGTTGTCTCTTGGGGAACCGCCTCTGGTTGATGGTTCAACCAATTGAATCGATCTGGTTTTTTTTATAAATATGCTTCAAACACAGAAATAAATAAAGAAAGGCACCGTTAAGTGGAATAATAATGTAATTATGGGAGAATATAGGTCGATTAACTCATTAACCGAATATCAAACTATTTTAAAAATGTCTTCATCAATAGATGAATTTAATTAGATGAGTTAGCGATAAATGTGTTAAATCAGTTATCGGCTTAGTATCAACTAAATTTTTTTAATGAAATTAACTTAATAAATCAACATATTTATATTAAAAGATTTATTTTTTATTTGATAAATTTATTTTAGTTAATCAAACTACAATATATTTTCCAATAAATGAACTGAATAAATCAAATTTTTAAATCGAATTCACCAATGGACCGAATTGACGGAACTGATTTCGGTAAGTGATATCGTTTGGTGAATGGTTTTTCACCCCTTTTATCCCGTGCGAATTCTAATTATTCATAATTAGATTCGGCCACTATTAGGATTTACGAGATGCAATGAAGATAGAAGTAAAAGGGGTTATCAACTCTTACTGTTTATCCAATTACGATCTGAATTTATGATTTTTTTAAAAAGTGTTAAAAAAATTAGACTGATTTTGGATGATTATTAAGATCAATTTGTTTGATTTATTAAATATAATTGATTTTATTAAATTTATTGAAAATTATAAATGTTTGAGTATGAAAAAACGTCGTTTCATTTCTATGCGCAAAACGATATGAATTTATTTTGATAACCAAACGACGTAATTTCACATAAAAATTTAATTCTTATAATAATATTAGTTTAGAAATTTAATGATAAATTTTATTTTAGAAAATCAGTCAATTTTTTTTTCATCGCATCCTTGTTAAAAATGAGAATTGTTCGGATCGCAATTATATAATTGGTGATAGTTCAAGACCTCTTTTGAATTTTATTCCTTAATTTTATAAGAAACTCGGGTCCTGAACTATCAACATTTATCCGACTGTGGTATGAATTATCATAATTTTTCAAAAAAATGTGATGAAAAAACAAATTAAACTAATTTTTAAAAATAAAATTTAATTTACACTTTTTTGATGCCTAAATTTAATTATTAAAAAAATTCATTCGAATTACGAAGCAGAAATACGAAAATCTGAGCTTGAGCTTCGTAGTCGAAATGGTGGCGTTGTCGCTCTACAGAGGAAACATGCACAGAGTCCCCGACGTACCACGCCGGTGGCTGATGCCGGATCAAAACATACCTTTCAAGAGTTTCAAAGCCCTACACAATCGCCGCCTCAAGGCGCTCTCACGCCTCCAATCGGAAACGGCCACAACGTCAAACCCTAACCCTAATTCCACCGACCCGGTAATTAAGAACGCTGAAGGCGCGCCGGATCACGAAGGTGAGAAATCCAAGGAAAAGAGTGTTGGAGAGGCTAAGGATTGTGGCGTTAAGGAGACTGGCGGAGGCGAGACAGTTGGGGGTTCTGGTTCGTTGACTGGGCCTGAAGCGGTGGTGGTGGACAAGGAGTCGGTCCAGGTGCCTCTGCACGAGGAACCACATGAAGTTGAAGCCGATAAAGCTGTAGAGAATGTGGAACCTAATTCGGAGGTATTCAGATTTTCCTGTTTTTGCCTAAACTTCATTGATTTGAACTCAGTATAATCTCAAGTTTCGTGTGCTCACGACAGTAGTGATTAGTGTTGTTGTTGATGCATGTTCATAAATGGTTTGTGGCTTATTGAGTTCATTGCTGATTTGAGGTTCAGTTGTTTTGGATGGCATGTATTGGAAGACTTTTTTTACAAAGATTGTTGTGCATTGCTGCAAATACTTAGAGGTTTTTCTTGCCTGAAAATTGAAAAACTAAATTATCTGATGTTTGATTCTTACTGAAAATTGGAAAAAAAAAATTTGATGTTTGATTATAGTTTTGCTTCTGAGACCTGGGAGGGTCTGTGGTTGAATATTAAGACTTTAGACTAAGGAGTGATGTCTTTTGAGTTTATTTTTTTTTTCATTATTTTTCTTATTCTGTTAATATTTTGTTGGTAAACAAATGGGAAGGTGCAAGAATTAAGTGATAAAGAGAAAAGGAGGAAGGAAGCCGAGGAGAAGTTGCAAGCTCTAAACACAAAGAAACATGGTTTGGTGCAGTTGCTGAAACAGGTACATTTCTTTTTTACATGAGTAGAAAGAATTTTTATGCAGTATGCATGTTCAGAAGTTAGTCATGGCAGTTGTTGTAATGTGAGGAATCAATTTTGCACTAGATTTTAATGTTAATGCATGATGAATCAGATTTTAAATGTGGAAGAGGAAATGAAAAGACGTAGTAGCTTGGCAGCGTCAGTAAATCGTCCAATGCCTGCACTTCAGGTGGATGTGCAAAATGACCCCGATCCGACGTGTAGACATGCTACTCCTAGGACGGGGTCAGAACCAAACCATGGGACTGAGATGGAAGGTGCAGAAGCATATGATGCATCCAACCATATGGCTCATCCTCGCCCTTTCCATCGGATGAGCAGCATGTCACCTTCTTCAGAGTCACCACATAAGAGATTTGGCTATTTCCAACATAATACGGTAATGTATAAGCTGTTCGAAATTCTTTGTTACCTTGCACTTTGATAATCTGTAGGTCTTAGAGGTATGATGCATAGTTTGGTTGTAGTTTTGGAGTTCACACAGACCTCTAATTCACAAAGTAACCTGATTTAGTTTCTGAAAGCATACCCACGTCACTTCTGGTATATGTTACTTGGTATAGTACAACTACCAATCATCTAGTTTTATTGTATGGATTAGGTGCCGACAAGACTCCATAGAAATTGATGTCAAAGAATGATATTTACCCGTTACAAACCGAGTGTGTGAACAAAGTGGTAGAAAACTATATTTTGTGGCGCACTTCTTTAAATTTTATGCTATACCCACGACTGATATGGCTGCTTTAATACTGGACTTTCAAGCTTTTGTTCTCTCTCTGGTCATGAATGGGACATTTAAATCACTTTAATTGTGATGGTTTGTCTCTCATTTGAAAGAGGATTGACTTCCAGGAATCTGGTTTCTGTTCTTGCTTTCATTATCTCGTTTGAGGCACATATCATGTACCATGTTTAAATATCATGTACCATGTTTAATTGATATCGGCATAATAGCATTCATTAAGCAGGTATCAAGCTTTTACTATGGAAATTTGTCTGACAGATCCAAGCGCTGGTTTGTGTTTTAATATTCTTGGGACTCTTTTTCATTTAACCCACTAAGCTGTAAAATTTATTTTGTGTATGTAGGTTCCGCACCCTTCTAGAGCAACTTTTGGAGCAGCAAGTCCATCACCATCTCGCTTTGCTCCTACGCCACCCCAAGGGCACCCTGCAAGTTTTCCCCCAACATCGGTCTGCACAACCAACTATGTCGGTTCCTTACCCTCACCAGCTGCTTCAGGTGGCACACCGATCTTCAGAGACACTCGGCATCCAAGCCCCTGGAGCTAAATGCAGAATTACCCTTCATAGGTGCGTTAGCGGCAAAAGACAATCTGTTTGTGCTGGTAAATGCGGCCTAGTATAAATATGCACATACCACCCGGCATCTTACCGTAGCGGCCGTATGAGTTTCCATACAGCCTTGTGTGCCCAACTCTAACAGCCTGATATGAAACAGAAGTCGCCCATGTGATTGTAGTTCCTATCATCATTGCTACTCCCTCAATTCTCTATTACATGTCGTTTAAGGTTAATTTGAGTAGATTAAGGTGAAATTAATGCTAGCGGTTGAATAAATTAATGAATGGGTGGTTGATGTTTTTATAAAAAAATTCGTGCAAAAAGTAAAATTGGTAGATGATTATTGGTGCGGAACGTATTTTTTATTGAATATGATAATGAAGTGATTAATGTTTGACATTTTAAGGTAGTTGTTGACATTAAATACGCATTGGAAATTATTAAGTGACAAGTAAAAGTGAACAAAAAAATTCAGTTAAGTGACATGTAAAAAAGGACAGAAGAGTATGCCGCACCTCTTGAAATTAAATGTTACAAAAGTACCCTCCAGCAAATGCTGTGATCATAACTAGTTGGAGATCCCATTTATGGTGGCCGGTTACGTATTCTACTTGGATCTCCCACAGAAACCTCAATTAATGGTAAAAAACAAAATCTCAATCAACTCCGAATTACTAGAAGTGTATGTATGAATGATTTTTTTTGAGTGGAGTGTGTCTGATTCATTCAAATAATAGGTGACAGTTTATCATTGATTTCAATAATAGGTATGCTAGTCTATCCAGTTTGCTTTTTAGCATCCTTCTAAAATATGTTAAGTGGTCCTAGGCGGTGGACGTATGGTCTAGCGATTAATCGGTTAGGTGGAAATTAATTGAAATAATTAATCGAACGGTTAATATTAATAATATTTAATAATTAATTATAAAATTATACCTATAAAATTTAATATTATTTTAAAAATAAAATATATAAAATAACTATACGCTAAAGCGAAGCATTTTTAAAACGTCAAGAGATTAACAAGGTGCCTAAATGGCTAGGCGGCGGCCACTTACAACAGAGTTTTTTAATTGTCCAATTTTTTATGTTCAGTTTGCTTGAGAAGCTAAGAAATGTATGTTAGTTGGTGAAAGGTGTCACCAAGCTGTGATTTTTGAATAAATAGACGTTACAAATCTCTGTTTAATATTATTTTAAATTTTTATACCATAGCAAAAATGAAAATCTCAAATAATAAATATGCAGTGGAGTTTTATTCATTCATCCTGAACTTAAGACTGGACTGGAGCTCCTCCACTCCAGAAGAGAATGCTCTGCAAAATTCTCTAGTCAAACAGATCACCAATTTGACCAAGCCAATCCACACTCTCTCTCTCTCGCTCTCTCCTTCCTCCAACTCCGCATCCGGATCTTCACCGCCATTGCTCCATATATATCCTGAGATCCATGGATTCCGCCAAAACCACCGGCACCCACCGCCACCACCATAAGCCATCGCCACTTGCCGACGACTCCACCATCCAGTTATCATCCTCGTCATCCTCGTCAGCTAGCT
>NQLW01000095.1:4294658-4475231 GCA_002312845.1 Kalanchoe fedtschenkoi
GGTTAAAGGAAGTGTGCGTAAGAACGTTCATGTTTGTAATTTTATAGTAAGCAACCGAAAACGAGTTACGAACCTCACAATTGTTTACATGGTAAAAGGCCTTTTGATTGTGAGTGTGAAATGGAAGGCTGTAAAGTTTATCAAAAGATAGAAGGTGCAACATAAAGTTGAGAAAGACATGTATCACCATCCTTATATAATTTTCCTTCTTTTGCTAACATTAAACAATTAACATGTCTTGACTCTTTAATCCAACTACTACGATAGGATACAAAGCCAAACAAGAAACGCATGTGCGGATCAGTCTACCTATGCCAAATTGCCAGTAGACGGAACATGAATTGTTTAAGTAAAAATCTACACATATGGAATAGAGGGACATTCACTACATAGCTTTTCTTAGTTTTCACACACACAATCAAAAATATAATGTCATAAGCATGCATGGCCAGGGAAATTACTCACAAAATTCAAAACCAATAGCTTCTCTATGTACATGAGACGAGGAGTAACCTTTTACAAATGGGAGAATCATGAAAAATCTTTTTCTTGTTTTTAAGGGTGAACGGTGGTCGCCTTAAACAGCAGAAGAATGAATAATGTTGAAAATGCAGCTTCTTGTAGCATGAATGTCTCTCTGTAAAAGGAATGTGTAGTAGTGGGAACTAGGACCTTGGCCAATAAATGAGGCACACATATCTTCATAAACCTGCTGCTTGGCTAACTGAACTCCTAGCCATGCACCAACACTTGAATCACAACCTTTTTTCTCAAGTTAGTGGATAGATCCGCTGAGCAGAAATAGCACAAGGGAATCTATCATTTAAACAGTATGTATAATATTTTAAACAATCATGTTTAGAATTATTGCCTGCAATTTCTTGTCAACATTACAACAGATAAATGCTAGTTAATATGCCATGAAAACAAAAACCAAATACGTTACCTGGCTGTCAAGTTGGATTTCCTAGCTCCAACAATGGGGGTAAGGCAGTAGCACCACCATTGACAACAGTTGATCCTCCATTTGAGGATGACACCCCCAACATATCTATGAAGTCAGTTTGCACTTGTGCTAACGGATTTACAATAAACCCTCCACCGCCATTGCTTTGAAAGAGTGGCCTTTGTATTTGAGATGTTTTGGAACCGCGCTTCTTACTTCTTAGGAAATGAAGCGAAGAGAAAGGGGATGTCACTCTGGACCTTGAAAACCTTGAAAGTGGCTCTTGAACATGTGTTTTCCTCAAAAATTTCGAACTCAGGAAATCTGTCCCAGGGAAGATGCAGCAAGTAGGAGTAGCACCAGGTTTAGAAGTCGCAACTGGCAATGGTGTTTTGCTAGATGCTGCCAAGTCACGTGAGATCCCATTCACAGCTACTTCTAGCCCATGCACTCGTGTCTCCAGTGTTTGCAACCCTGTCTGAGAACTCCCGATGAATTTCTGAAATTTGAATTAACAATGACCATGAGGTCTTATTAGAAAGAGTCGTTTGATTGAATACCATAAATCCAATAATTTGTTGAAAACTAGCTTACAGCAGTGTAATTGGCTTGTTGTTCTAACAGGCACCATAAAGTTGTATCTTGGAACAACATCGAAAAATGGTTACCATTTGGCAGTTTCATTTAAATTGACTAGTTAAAACATGCCTGTAATTAGACAATTAATATCGACAAAAAGGATTGTGAAGGCTTACATTAAGGAGATCCAGAAGACTGGATTGCTGATTTTCTATTTGTTTAAGTTGCTTCCGGATCAAAGCCAAATCTTCATCATCCCGCTGGCTTTGATTGATGCCTTCCGATTTGTTACTGACTCCTACTGTAGATTCAGGTATCTCATTGTATGGAGCGACACGGCCAGATTTGACAACACCCGACCTGGGCTGCTTATCATCAGAGTTCTTTGTGAATAGACCACGCCTAGTTTCGGGCTTCAACAGTCTGGCTTTCTCACTGCTCCTTTCAACACTAATTTCATCTTTTCTACCAAAAGAATTCTTGTAAGATCCTGCAGATGGGCCGCATGGAACAGATAGTTCAATTTTCCAAGGCTTCTTCTCACTTTTTCCCAATGTTGCTTCACCCCTGTTTGTATCACTACTCTTCAGAGGGCCTCTCTTCCTTACAGTTCGCTGGGGAAGCTGCTTTTTCGCGTGAATAGCTTCAGGACCTGAAAATCTTCGCCCACTACCATTCTCTGCTACAAAACAAAAATAACAAATTCAGAAACAATGTGAACTTGTAATCAAAGCTGCTTTATAACTTACGCCTAACATATGAATAAGTCAAGATTCAAGACACTACTTAGGCCAACATTCTAAACCTCCAGCCTATTAAATTACTAAATACTCAACAAAGGCATGAAGTACAACTCTCAATAATCTCACATCGGACTAGATTCTCTAGATCAGAACTGCAAATTAGTAGACAGCGGGGTTAGATATACCTTTAGAAGAAGATGGAGAAAGTGGGGGAGGAGTGTCCTGGTCTGACAGATCAGGAACTTCCTTCCATGCATCCAGCATCTGCTTCATGGTCTCCCTAACAGCCTTCACCTACAAGGTCAAAAGCCCCAAATCAGTATGGGATAAAAAACATCCTCAAAACATGACACTACTAACAATCACTCTACGAAAGTTAAATAACAAATCGTTTTCAATATTAAAGACCTTGTCATATCTCCTATTCTCAAAAGTCTTCATGCAGGACCCCTTAAACTCAGATAACAAGTCCCTATCCGCCAGAGCCAGCTTCCTGAGCGCTTCCGCCGCAGCCTTTCTCGCCGCCCACTCCTCACTGCTCAAAAACCCTACCAAGCATGGCACCAAACTACTCACAGCACCATGACTCGACACACAGCCAGCATCAATCACACTCCCAATCAGTGTCATAACCGCCGCTTTGGCCTTGTAACTCTCCACCTTCAGCAACCTTTCAAACTTGGGCATCATTTTCCTCAACGCACTCGGCTCCGGATCCGGCGAGCTCTCAATCGCAGCTGCCAAGCACAACGCCGCACCGATCTGCGCATTCTGATCCTGCTCGGTAAAAATGGCCTCCGACAACGGCTTGAGAAATGCCGAAAACGGCGGTTTCGTAATCCGCGCAGACATTGTCGCAGCCACCCCGATACACACAGATCTGACGGACGTATCCGGATCTCGCAGCCTCCGGATCAGATTCGCCAACATTTTCGACAGATGAGGCGATAATGCATCTCCATGCGCTTCGGATAGAACTCCGAGTAGTTTAACGCACTGCTTCCTCACCGGCGACTTATCAGACGAGTTCGTCGACTGAATGCAGGAGATGAACACCGATAGCGAATCGTGACTAAGTTTCTCCGCAATCGACTCCAGTTCAGATACTCCAGCGGAGTAAGTGTCTCGATCGGAGAGCTTGTTGACGCAGGTGAACACTCGGTGCTTCAAATCGCGAGTGGCGACGCTATTAGACTGTCGGTAGGAACTCGCTATCGCCATCGCCGCGAAGTTACTAAGGTAGTCAACACTACGCCACGGCTTGGTGTGCTACCGGAATCGAAGTAGGAGAGACGGCCCAGGTTGGATTCCCGGTGACATCGCCGGGGAAGACGACGGTTGGTGAACCGCGCTGTGACTCGGCAGTGTGAGATTGCGAGCTCCTTATCATTATATATGGGATCGTGGAGCGTAGAGAGGTGCGGATGAGACGCTGTCGTTTTGTCCCAGCTGATTTAGCAAATGGGTGATGTGTCGACGAAGGAATAATCATCGCTGGACAGCCGTAAATGAATGATTAGGTATCGTTTGGATTTTGTAACGCGTTTGGTTGGATTATTAACTTTGGCCATTACTTTTAATTATTTTATTAATGCTACGTGTATTTTAATTATGCACTTTTATTATTGATTGATTCTTCTATGCTGGTATGTTTTCTCCGTCTTCTTTTACATATTATTTAATTAAATTTTTTTATCTATTTTTAATTGTCACTTAATAATTTTTTATGCATATTTAATACCAACAACTACCTTAAAACATCAAACAGTAATCACTTCTTTATCATAATCAATAAAAAATCATTCATCACCAGTAATAATCTATCAATTTTACTTTTTACACAAATTTAAAAAAAAAAACATCAACCACCCACTCATTAAATTTGTTCAACCATTAGCATTGAATTCATCTTAATGTACTCAAATTAATTATAAACGATATGTATTAGAGGACGAAAAGAGTAAAAAAAATTACTACAACCAAAGGCCGACATGAATATTCAAAGAGCACTATTACAGAAATTAATTGTAAGTAAATTATTAATGAACAGCGGTAGAATATTTATAGTGCGAGCCCAGGATCGGACCGACACGAAAGAAAGTGAGACGTATGTGGAAGCAGCAGCGACGGTGCTTCTGTGAGATTCAAATTGATGATTCTGGGCTGTGGTAGTTGAGGGGGTACTGCGAACACTGAGTGATGAATGAAGACTATAAACATGGCGTGTACTGTGTGGTAGTCTACAGTGCGTATTACTCCTCTTCCGTACTCTTTTATTTGTCGCTTTCTTTTTGTAAATTTGAGTTTGGTTTTTCATTTTGTATGTGATTTTTTATGATAAACATTATGATGATGGATTTCAATATGTTCGTATCGATTCTACTTCAATAATATATGTTTATTATAATTTTATAATATTTATATTTTAAATTATTTGCGTTTAAAAATTACCACAAGTAAAAGAGAATAGAGGAAATAATAATTAATACATTATTGAGTCGAGCCTAATGCCGACTCTATCATGGTGTGGTCAAAAAGAGGATGAGTATTAGGTGTGGGACATTTAACTTACAACTCAAGTGAAAGGCAAGTGTGAACAGGTTGGTGTACAGTATCCTTTACCCTTTTCTTCTTGTTGAGGTGTTATAATAGGGTTGTCTCATCCTCTCTATCTCCTTTCATATTTGGATTTTTTTTTGGCACTTTCTCATATAAAATTTTGGGAAAAATTTAAAAGAGGCTCTGAAATACAATTATTTATTCAGTTGCGGTCTTAATTACCTTGATTTTTAAAAAGGGTGTGATGAAAAAAATTGGACTGATTTCAGATGATGCTTCAGATCAATTTGTTTGGTTTCTCAAATATACTTAGGCTCTGTTTGGTTTGAGAAAAGTTAGAGGGAAAGGAAAATTTGAGGGAAAATGAATCCCTCATAAAATCATCTTATTTTTCATTTGTTTGATTTGAACTGGATTTTTTTTTGGAAAGTAGTAAAACATTCTTTAATTTAAACAAATTTTCCTTTCTAGTTTTCACGTAACTTTCCATTTAGTTTTTCATCTCAAATTTTTCCTAAACCATACAAAAGATTCCTTCTCATTTTCCCTCAAATTTTCCCCGAACCAAACACAACCTTAATCTTACTAAATTTGTTGACGATTATGGATGTTTGAGTGTGAAAAGACGTCGTTTTGTTTGTTTCTAAAATAATATTATTGATTTTGATAACCAAACATCGTAATTTTTGCATACAAATCTAAATCTTGTAATAATATTAGTTTAGGAGCGTAACATTAAATTTTATTTTTCAAAATCAGTCTAATTTTTTTTCATCGCACCCTTTTTAGAAATCGTGATAGATCAGATCGTAATTGGGTAAGTGGCGATAGTTTAGAGCCCCTTTTGTGGTTTTTCCCTAAAATCTTTTCCAATGGTATTTCTATCAAAAAAAAGTTTATTAAAATAACCTACTTTTATGGAACCGTCGTTTGAAACGGTGGTTGGCTTCAGCCAAGCCGCTGTTTCAAACTGGCGCTGGGCTGTTTTGTATAGTTTGTTGACTTCAGTCAAAACACAGGTGGACAAGTTCCAGTTTCAAACTGAGCTTAGATTAAGACGAATCCAATTTAAACAGCCATTGGAGTATGTAATCTTGCACCAATTATGTTAAAGTAATTTTAAACTGATATCATGTGAATTTTACTTTCTCTCTTATTTTCCCTTCCTCTTTATTTTTCTTGAACCAAAACACATAATTAATATATAGATGATGAAAATTTAAGAGATAAAATTATGTTAAAGTAAATTTTGATTGGAACATATTGATATACGTATTTGGTTTTTCTATACACAACAATGATTTAGAATTTCATCTTGAAAACATAAATCGTCCAATAATAGAACTTAGAGTTTGAAGTTAGTACTACTAAATAAAGCTTATCAGATGTGGCTTAGGCGGAAGAATGGTCATAGTTTGAATTCATACACACGTGTGGACATAAACTATATCCTACTTAAAGAAGGAGAGTCTTATGGAGTGTCGGAGTTGACCAATCAAAAAAATTTCAAGATCATAAAAAACATAGTTATTGTTATGCATTGAAAAGATAATAGAGCGGAAATAGCGTTTAATTTTTAGTCAAATCAGCCAATGTAAATATTACGGTCACATTTCAAATGTTTAAACATAAATACTAAGGTAAATGTAATATCAATTCAAAATAAATTTGCATTCAATTTCTAGTATCTGATTTCTACACAAGTAATACATAGAAACTATTTAATATCTAAAATTAACAAATCATAAGTGAAAACAAATAAAAGAACATTAAGGAAAATTGTTTGACCATTGAATGACAACGCACCATAGAATTCGCTCGTTGTTAATCTAGATACCGCCGCTACTGAATGACTACTAGTGTGAAAAGAGAATTAGATAATGGAATAGTCAAAATGACTTAGTGAATAAATACGGCACATAAAAAGGCGAGAATGGTTTCATTTTATAGTGTACTTGTGACGAATATTTATCACTAAATGATATTCTTGCCTATGACGCACCATTTGTATTTTACTCATGTATGCCTGAGCTCACTCATCATTCTTAGTTCGCAAATATACATATATTTTATATTATTTTAAAATAATAAAATTTTAGATGCAAGTATGTATGTGTGATACACAAATATGAACTGGGACGTAACAAAAGCCGTCAGTGGCTAGGAAATCGTCACTACTGATCCGGATAATCAAATTATTCACACATTAAAACACGCTATCTTTTCGCATAATAGAACTTCGCAGACATGAAGCAACGTGTATGTTGAATGAATAATTAACAGATGTTCACTTTTCCAAATAGACATGTACATAATATGTTTAGCATACATACTTTTATAATACTAGTAAGGCCATGTAATCTAATGCTTAGTACGTGAGAATTATTTACTCACATCTTTCGAGATAATCTAGAAATCCTTAAACATATACAAAACTCAAACATGAGCTACAAATTTACATTTCATAAGGAAAACAAACAAGCTCAAAATCTTATAAAAACACTAACTCATCTCTCTAACAAAATTTCTTAACCACACATCCCTAAATACAAACTTAAAGGTATTGTCTGAGTTCATGCCGTTCAAAAACTATTTTCAGAAATTATGCTATATGAATGATCTTTCTTCTTTTGAAAACATGACTTATAAAAAAGGAGAAAAAAGAAAATATCTCTCAACCGAAGGTCAATAAAAAAATCAAAGAGAAAAAATTTCAAAGAGAAACTTGAAAAAAGAGAAAAAAAGAAAAAAAATAAGCCATGGTTTATAGAGTTGTGAAAAAAATCTTATATTTTCACAAGCATAAAGTTTAAACTGTCAAGCTCATTTGAGTATGAGTTTGTGTCCTAAGCCACCGGCTGATATCCCTTTGGCGTGGAGCGAAACTACGGCTTGAGTTCATATCTTTGAAGTGCATAACTAGTAAGACATGCTCATTTTTTGTTCATATCTTTGATATTGTCTTTACTAGTTATTCTTGAAAAGAGTTGAAGCATGTGAAAGCAGATGCGTACGGGTAGTTAGATAAGATTGATTGTCAATGTTGTTGTCTCTATTGTGATTGCTTGTTAAATGTCGTTTGTAAGTTAAATTGTAAGTTCGAATGATGAGTATATAGCAAAATAAGGATACATTAAAATTGATCTACAATAATTAATGAGATATATTTGTTTGTTGCAATGCCCTGAATTTTTATTGCTTGCTCGAGAACGATCAAGGGTTAGTGTGGGATATTATGATGAGACCAAATTTCACTGTCTCTTTCATGCTTACCTCATCTAATTCTAGACCGTTTTTTAGTGTTATTTAATGGTTTTAACTATTTTTTTATATTTCAAGCCTATTTTAGGTTTTAATACAAAAATATGATAAAAAGGGCAGTTCTAAAGTATAATCGGATAAGGAAAAGAAATTGAACAAAGGACAGTGATCAGCCGAACGCAAGAGCTGCATGCAGTGCATGAAATAGAAATATGTGATTTACACTCTGAAATATGTGATTTATATTTTGCTGAACTCAGTGCATGAATAAACTTTAATCTTTTATATTGATGATTGGTAATCTTGCAAGTCTATGCCACCTGAACTACATGCCTATCTTTCTAATTTTCTATTTATCTATTATATTTACCTTTAACTTTGAAAACCCCAAAAGTTTGTTTTTTTTATTTTGTATAATTATCTAGTTATTAAACGGTCACTAGTCAGTCTATTTGGATTGACTCTGTACTTATCACTAACTGGTAAGTATAGGTTTATAAATTTATTTGCATAGGACAGCTCAATGATACTCCTATCAATGAATATAGTAACTCAACTGATGAATATAGTAGTTCAACTAATGAGTATAGTAGCTCATCTGATGAATATATAATCTGATGAACATAACGACTCTTTTAATGATAATATCAAATCTGATGAACATAGCAGCTCATCTGATGAACATATTATAAAATTTGATAAATATAATAGCTCATTTGATGAACATATCATCTGCTGAACGATGCAGCTCATCTGATGAACATATTATAAATTTGATGAACATAACAACTCATCCGATGAACATATCATCTGATGAACATAACAATTCATCTGATGAACATATCAACTCATATAATGAACATCTCATCAAATTAACACAGCAGCTAATCTAATGAATATATCAGCTCATTTAATGAATATAACAACTCATCTGATGGAAATAGTAGACCAAATATCAGCAAACAAAAATGAAGCTCATCTAATGAATACATTAGCTCATCTGATGAATGTAGTATCAAAATATGACGAACATGTCATCCAATAAATATAACAATCTATCTGATGAACATAACAGCTTATCTGATGAACTTAGTAGAATAAATATCAACAAAAGTAAAAGAAGCTCATATGATGAACATAACAGCTCTTGTGATGAACATATTATCAAATTTGATGAACATAACAGTTCATCTGATGAACTTTTTTCAAAATCTGATTAACATATTTATTAATTAATGAATATAAAGTATAAATTTATTAATTTAATTTTTTATTTGAACTTTTATAAATCAAGATAATATATATTTTTTGAATTTTTGAATTATTTTTACTGTTCATTTGAGGGAGGGTGAGGTGTTTATTTAAACAACGTAAAACGATATTATTTTAGAGTGAGAGCATCCATCTAGATAGTGCTCTCGGTGCACTCAAGAATTTACGTTTCAAATCCACTACTGCGTCGATGGAATTAGAATAAGATTTTTTATTTTTTACTTCCCTTTAATTCAATATATATTGAAATATACTAAGAGAGCCCTAGCCTCATACAAATTAATTGGGCTTTTGCTAAATTACTTTTTTATCCATTAAATGTATATGAGAATCTCGGCTATATGAAGTTAGAAAAGTTGATTAGATCATCAAGAACATTTGAGCTAGGTTTGGGAGAACCTAAGAAGATTAAGGAGATAGCCTTCTACTTAAATGTCAATCATAAGTAAGAAGACTAAAAGGTGAAATTTTTTTGTCCTTCATGGCCATGAGCTGCAATAGATACATGTAAATAAATAATTAACAAGGTCGAAAGAACAACAAATCCTTCGGTGGTCAATCAAGCAAGAGTAAACAATGAAATTAGTTTAGGCCAAACACCACAAACATCCCCATATCAAGTAAAAAGAATTTCACACCTAATAAAAAGACAAGAAACAACTCAAGAGATGATGTTCATGCTGGAAAAAGTTTTGGCTTTCAAATAAGAGTCACAAGTTCGAATCTGGAAAGTCATTAAAATATTAGTATTTGCACATTAGGTACATCAAGTTTTAGAAAATTCGTCTCTGAATTGGTTCCTCAATATTTCTTCTCATAGTTACACAAAAATTACAAAGAGTAAAAAATTACTTCAATTAAAAAATTACTCTTTTTGAATCAGAATTTTGGATAGAAAGGTGATCAGAAATCAAATATGTGGCCACCTTACGGCCAAACTCTCCTCCCTATAATGACTGACTTGATAAATATTTGCGGTCAATTTTCAAAGCAGCTAGTTTTCGCGCACTTCCGCTAGTCTCAAAAATCCCATTTTTATGACCATTTTCTAGCCAATTTATGGGACCTCATTTTTCTGACAAGATTCCGATCAGTTTCAGGCAGAACTATTTCTAACCAATTCAATTTTTCTGATTTTTAGCTAGTTTCTGGTCAAGTCAAAATATTTTTACTTTATTAAATAGAACATAATTATTAATAAATCCAACCATGTTTTCTTTAAAAATGGACGCCGAACAACGGTAACATTATAAATAATTTTTTAATGAAAACATATATATTTAACAAATATTATTTTAAAATAGTGAAATCAAATTTCTTATAACTAAGTCATTTTACACACTATGTGGGGTCCTTGGGAGCGAACTCTCAGTGGAGTGTCGACCGGTTGGTACGGTCCCCCTGACCAAAGTCGCATGAGCAGGTTTACCAGGTGGCCAAAGTCCCTCTGGATCCATGGTGTTCCCAAACTCTGCTGCCTGAAAAATGCAGCAATGGATTCTTTGAAATCCGCAATCATCTCCCAAAACTAGAATTTCTGCGTTCTAAGACCGCGTTACAGGTAGACGATGACCGAATCATCGAAGACGTGATCGTACACCCCCACTTCCTTCACCCAACATGGCAATTCATCGAATGAGAGTGCTCAAGCTCCCTATAGAAAATGATCATCTCTAGATCTATCTGTAATTAAAAGGAAATAAGGTTCGGTAATGCATAATACAAATATCATATATAAAATACTTTTCAAAGTTTAAATCTTATTTTTTTCTTCGAATCAACTCTATCATCACTTGAAGTTGATTTTTAAAGTTTTGAACCAAATTTGAATTCAAAACCTCAAAAATAATATAACAATATGTTTGTGAAGTTTAATTCCTAAGTTTTTCCTCATCGATTCTAATATTATCTGAATTTAATTTTAAAGTTTTAAGCCAATTTTGTATTCAAAACCTTAAAGATAGCCCTAAGAATCGTGTTTGCAAAGTTAGAGTCTCAAGTTTTAGCTAAAATTAACTTTAACACTATTAGAACTTGATTTTTGAGATTTTGAACCAATTTGGCTTCAAAACATAAAATATAGTCTAAGAAACATGGTTGTGAATTTTAAATCATAAATTTTGCCTAAAATCAACTCTAACATGAATCCAAATTGATTTTTGAGATTTTGAACTAGTTTGGTTTTAAAACCTTAAAAGCCCAAGAACTAAAATTTTGAGTTTAAATCCCAAGTTTGGGCTAAAATCAACTCTAACATCATTTGAACTTGATTTTTGAGGTTTTAAATCAAATTTAGTTTTAAAATCTAAAAAAAAAATCCCAAGAACATGTTTTTGAAGTTAAATCCTAAGCTTCGGCAAAAGTCAACTTTAACATCATTTGAACTTAGTTTTGAGATTTTTAAACCAAGTGTTTAAAATTTCAATAAAAGCCCAAGAACTATGTTTGTGAGGTTTCAATTCTAAGTTTGACCTAAAATCAACTCTAGCATGATTTCAAATTTATTTTTGTAGTCATGAACCAAGTTTATTTTCAAAACCTCAACAATTGGCTAAGAAACATTTTTGTGAAGTTTACATCATAAGTTTGGTTTAAAATCAATTCTAACATGATTTCAAGTTTATTTTTATTTTTTTGAATCAAGTTTGGTTTCAAAACCTTAAAATAGCATAAGAAACCTAAGTTTTTGTGATTTTGAACCAAGTTTGGTTTCAAAATTTCAAAAATAGCATGAGAAACATGTTTCTGAAGTTTGAATTAGTCACTTAGGCTTAAATCAAATCCAACATCATTTCAAATTCTTCCAAAATAACTAAATTAAAACATAATTTTGTAGCTTAAGAAACTAAAACTTAAGTCATGTAACAAGTAAAAGTAAACCTAAGTCCAAAACCAAATTTATAGCTTAAACCAAAATAAAAGTCCTAAAAATAACCAAATATCTATAAACTTATTTAAATGTATACATTCATAGTATTACACAATAACAACAAACTTATAAAAAAAATTAATTCAAAAAATACAAAAACTTGATTCACAATAATGTAACCAAACTTAACTATATAATTGCAAATTTATATACAAATTTACTAAATATATCATTTCATCATACAAAAACTCATATCAAACTCACACAAATAACCAAACTCATACATAAATTCTCCATACAAAATAAAACTCATACACAAATTCCATACATTCATTTCATCATATCATTTACTCATATACAAATATATCATTAAAGATTTCATCATAAAACTAAATCATTGGAAATTTATATACAAATATAGCATTTCATCATATGCAAGTTCATACCAAACTCATTTTCCTCATGTCATTTTATCACACCGTACAAACAAATAATCCACAAATTATTCATTCATAACCAAACTCATACACAAGTTTTCCAAACACCCATTTCATAACAATCATTGCCCATTTACTCAGATTAAAAATATAACATTACGTCACTTAGTTAAAAGGAGCAAGTAACTCACCTATTTGGGGTAATGTGGTGGTAGTATTGGCGGTGATGATAGAAAAGACCAGTGTGGTGGTAGGAAAGGTTGATAATGTTGTGAGGTCAAGTTTAAGGTTTTAAGAGAGCCGTCGTAGGTAGAATTGGGAACGGGGGAGAGGTCGCCAAAAAGGTCGAAGGTGGAATTAAGTGTCAAAGGAGGTGGGGAGCAGACGTTGCAGCTGTTCGAAGGGGGGCTTGCCAGCGGAAGTGAATAGGAAGAAGGAGAGGAGAAGATCAAGAAGAAAAAAATGAACTATACAGTATTTTAGACAGATTCGGATATTGTCAACACAATAGATTTAGTCACCATTTTTTAAAAAAAAATACATATCAAGGAATAATTAGTGGGACTCTATTAATTGAAGTGTTCTCTTTTTGTCAAAAAATTATGACATCCTACGCCACTGACATGAATGATAAATTTTTGCAGCATGTTAAAGTCAAGAAGGAAAGCTCATGATATCATGAACTTGCATCTATATCATGTTTAGTTGTATTATTTTGTAAGTGATATGTAAATATTAAAGCTAAAAAACTATTTTGACAAGACAAAATAGAGCTACTCGGATGTGTTGGCTGTTTAAGCCCAAGTGACAAATTTGTCCATTTTGTCAAAGATAAGATCGTACAATTTTTGAAATTTTATACTTGTAATTTTTTTTGAAGTTGAACCTAAAGCACTTGAAGAGAATTATATAACTACATTATTGTTATGGAGTCCAAATATGGTGAATTCTTGGAGTTGAATAGAATAAGTGAACTTGTTTAAATGCTTGTTAAGAAAAAAAAAAGACATCGTGCATCAGTGGTGTATTTGCCGGTGAAATTCTCACTGATTTCACCGACGGCAGCGATAATAGTTGAAAGAGCATTCTCCATGATGAATGTCCATTCAAAAACCAACTTCATAGTAGGATTGGAGATTAGTGGATGGACAATAGTTTACTTGCGTTCATATAAAAATAATTTTAAAAGTTTTAGCAAAACTATTCATGATCAATTTCAAAATATACAAAATCATCATGTAATTAAATTTAATCATAATAAAATATATTTAAAAAAAATTGAATTTAATTCGGTAAAATTAACATTCTATTTATATTGTTCATATGAAAATTTTAGCTCAACTCATTAAAATTTCAATTCAGAAAAACTGACCCTTAACCTTGTCTAATATTAAAAGTAGTAATGATTGACATGTGTCTTACTTTTGAAAAAAATTAACACTTTTAGACTTGTAATATCTTTTATTTTCAAGTTATATTTTTTCATGAAGGATAGAGATTTAGTAAAGCCAAATAAGTATACAACTAAAAAAATAGGAGTGGTTTTGCTAAAAATCAGATTGTTTTATTTTTCAATAACCATTTATAATTTGACATGTATTTATTAATATAATAAATATTATCAATTAATTTTAATTTATACGTGTAAACATATAATTGATTGGCTATTGACTTGAATTATCCATTATATGACGACATTATGTTATTTAAAATAATTAACAACATTTATTATACTATTGGACACGTGTCTAATTGTAACTGGTTATTGAAAAATAAAATCACCCATATTTTTTTGGCTGTATACTTTTTTGGCTTTACCGAATCTTTATCTTTTCATAAATTGTGCATTATAAAAAAAATCCATAAATATACGCTTTTTATATTTCACAATACCAAATTTGATTCTGATTAATTGAATTGAATTGTGGAAATAGAAAAAACAACCCATAAAAGCCACGCAAATTCCATTATGGCCATAGTAACGTTATCTCATGTTTATCCGCTTAACGTCACCGTTTGACCACAGAATCTCAACCGTCCATCGGCCTCAAATCACGTTTCCATAGTAGGACCTGTTTTAGAAATAAAAGTTAAAAGAAGGGGTAAAATTGTAAATATTAAGTATTATAAATAGAGCTGAATTAGTTCTCTATCGTACGCGTTCCCGTTATACGTTCACAGTTCGCCGTCACCGTCGCCGCCGTCGAACATTTTTGCACCGGTCTCCGTTTTAGAGAGATATTAGGGTTACAGGCTTTTATATCCTCCGATTGCGCGATGGATCTCTCAGAAGTCGCTGGGTCGGGATCGAACGTGAAGGATTTCAGCAAGAAGAAGCGGGTGTGTTTTCCAATTTTCGAGTTTTGCATTTTTTTTATGCGTGCATTCACGCACCTCCGTCGGGTGTGGCCGATTTTGCTTCTCTCGTTGTATGCGCATTGATTTCTGTGATATGACTTTTGATTTGGCGTTTTTTGGTTTTTTGAAAAATTTCGACGGTTTGCAGGGAAACAGGTATGCTAAATTGAAGCAATCGAAGCTGGATGCTAGAAGGGAGCAATGGCTTGCGCAAGGTAAATATTTATGATCTTTTGGTTCGTTTATTGGTGTGTGAATTATGTATTGGAAGCTATGGATTTTAGGTTACCAATTATATGGAGATTGATTGGGAATAAATTGGTATATTTATAGTCAAAAGCAAGGGGTCTAAAGTGGAATCTGAGAATGCCTGTGAAGTTTCAGTTGATGGGCGAAACAAGAAAGGCGGTTTGGATGTGAAAAATGTGGAGGTGAAGCAGAGAGGGGCAGAGACGAATGTGTTGATTCACCATCACAATGTTGATTGGGATCTATCGCCCTCCAACAGCCCTGGGAGTCTTGGTAGTTTATTTGCCAATAATTCTTCAGGGACTAATTTTAGTGGGTGTAGTGGGAGCAGCATTAGCAGTGGAGGCTTTTGCTCTGGAAGCATTTCAGAGGAAGATGAGGACAATGATGGGTGCTTGGATGACTGGGAGGCTGTAGCTGATGCTTTGGGGGTGGGTGATAAGAGCATAGAACCTAGCCCTGAACCTCCCACTTGTCTACAGGAACGTTCTCGTGACGTGCCAAGTGAGGAAATTTCGCTTGGCAAAGGACCCAGACCAGAAAATGTGAAGGTTCCTGTGAACCATGGAGGTTGTCGAGCTTGGAAACCTGATGATGCTTTCAGACCCCAGAGCTTGCCCAATTTATCAAAGCAACGTAGCTTCCCTGTGAAGTCTGACATGCATTATGACCACCGAGGCTGTGGTTCATGGGTTCGTAGTAATTTGACATCAGTGCCATCTTCATGCCCCATATGTTATGAGGATCTTGATATGACAGATACCAGTTTTCTCCCCTGCTTTTGTGGGTTCCGGCTTTGCCTTTTCTGCCACAAGAGGATTCTCGAAGGAGATGGACGTTGTCCTGGCTGCAGAAAGCCTTACGAGACCTATGGACTTGTTGAGGGTAAACCTAACCTGAATGGAGGGATTTCATCCATTGGGTTGGCTCGTTCCTTCAGCATGATCACAAAGCCTAGAAAGTAATTTCATGAATTATATGTTGCAGTGTTGCTGTCATCTTTTGGTGACTTGATACTGCAGCATATTCAGTTTCTGGTTTTAAGCATTAGCTTTTTGTTAGTCTGGACAATCAAGTGTGGGATCCATCTTTGAAATACCGAGGTTGGAGTTCTGTTATGTTTAGTCCTTGTCATGTTTTATGCATGTGTTGGTGTACATGACTCAGTTTGCCATGTGAATACATAGAGTGAAATGAAATTGAATTCTTAAATGCAATCAATATAATCTAATGGTTCGTTCGCTGATTCGGCTCGTGGCTATAACAGTAATATACTTTTGATATCTACTCTTAAACTAGCATCCTTAATTGGGTTATGATGGATAACGTATAAAAACGTATCTTTTTTTTATATTGTTAATTATATTCACTGTTGAGAAGATTGTGTGTGATGTGAAATATATGAGGCTGGCTAGTCCACAGAGCTGATGCGCTTAAGTAATGCTGTGACTAGGTGAGTGCTCTCAATAAGGTTTGGTATGTTTGTATTTCTCAAAAATTTGACATGCTAAGGTCTTATATATAATGGACTTAAGATTGTGCCTTGCTGATATATGGAATTGGGCATAATTGTTTTTTTTTTAAATTTCTACCTTCTTCTATTCTTATTGAAATAAGCAAATATATACTTCTCTCGTTTTATTCATTGCTTGACAGTCTCTATTGATCGAAATTAGGAAATTCATTTCTGAAGTGAGGTTTTGAGTTGTACTCTTACTGAAATTTGACATACATATTAAGAAATAATGCTGGTTTTGGTTGATGGATGAGACAGTTGAAGTCCATAAAACCTGCAAGTTTAGTTAAATGTGACTCTAGAATGAAATGGGGATTAACAAGTGTTACGTTTGTGGTATTTATTCATATTTGATCTCTAAGCTATGTGTGTCTGCTGTCGAGCCCTAATATATGATTCTTTTCATGTGAGTGCATGCCGGAATATGATGCTTCATTTGTTTATGTGATTCCTGTCTTGTCACAATTTTGTTTATCATTTGAGGTTCATTTATAACTTATAAGTGCACAATAGGGATGGAATCATTAAAAATGCATCCATGTGTATGCATATAGCGGTAACACTAATACAACTATACATGCTTAGTAAGAAGAAACCCACATGCTTAGTAAGAAGAAACCCAATGAGTTTGAACTCTCTTCACGGCTCTCGACTTCATGCTTCCTGCTTTCACAATATTGATAGAGAGGATGTTGATACAACTATAATTCACATATGCAGGCTTGAAAGTGGATATTTTATGTGAGCAAGCAAAGCTATGCCAATGCTGATGGCTGTAAACATTCAACTAAAGGTCTCTGATGCAGTAATCAGACATCACTCTACAGTTTCACCTTGTGAGTAACTGTTTCTTTTGACAGTTTTCCATTGCTTTATATTTTGTCCCTTGCTCTAGTGCTTATGACTTGTTAATCATTAAGTCATTTCTTGAGATCACTTTCGTAGTTACTTCCTGTGGCACATGGGTCGTCTGCTTTCTTAACATGACTGCAAGAGTGCACTCGCCATTGCTATTGGATTTGAACTGTTGCTCAGATTAACTTATGCAGGCACTGGGCTTGCCATAATTTTGTGTTCATTCATAAGGCTTCTGTCATGGATGGTTACAGTGCCATGAGGTGCTAACTTTAATCAAACGATGCTACAATCGTACATCGTTATGAAGGCATGCTTGCATTACTTTCTTTTAAAGCTGCATACACATTTACTTTTATATATTGTGTTCAACTGTTTCATTTTGTAGGTTCATAGTTTGTTTGTTGTTTCACATTACTTATGTATCTTGACTCTTATTATCTCTTGTATCTGGAAATAGATTTGACTAGAACGAATGATTTATAAATACTTTCTAGTTTCTAAAGATTGTATTTCATAAGGTCAGTTGGGAATTTCCCTTTCTGGTTAGGTTGTCAGATTGCAAATAAATAATATGCATTCATAAAATTCAAATCACGTAATTAGCTCAGTGATCTCAAAGTCAGCTAATGCATAAAAGTTCCAACACTACCTCTGGAGAGAGGAATTACTCCTGCATCATCATAATATACTTAAAACGGGTTAGCAGTAAACCTTAAATGTTGCACTATTATACAATATCTAGCTTAGCATTAACATGCACTGCACTAGTGGCATGACCAAACTGGGCAACACCTTTGATACCTTCCTTTTCATTTCGAAAAAATCCAGGGCATCTTTTATGCATTTGGAACAAAATGTCGCATTGCTGAGTCCAACATTATCTTCACATGCCTTCTTTCTCGAAAGAAGCTGCTCATCCCATTCATGTATAAGACATGTTTTTGTAGACCTGCACTGTTTCTCATTCAAAAATCCTCTGAATCCGAGTCACTTGAACTTGAGTGCTTAGACTGCCCTTGGAAAAAATGTGCGTGGATGTTTGGGAATTTGAGAAGACTTGTTACTGCTGGGGACGACGGTGGTGATATATTTGCAGTTGCAATTTTCTTCATCTTTGACTTCTGAGTAATGCTTATGCACACCTGATCAACCATGTCCAGAAAATCCTTAATTATTCTGAACAACTGAAATGGGTTTATGCCCTTTTCTCTAGATGCTCCGGCCTGGTAATAGTGTGTTGTTCTCTTGACAAGCTCCTGAACTCTCATTTGCTCCTCTCCTACCACTTTAAGCTCCTCCTCGCAAGCCTCTAAAAAGCCCTTCATTTCCAAGACAAAGCCACCTCTTTCATTATGGCAACTTGTCACAAGCTTCTTTATTTCCATGACACGATTTATGAGTGAAGGGCATACAGATACGAAACTGTCATATTCGATGGCTGCTGCCTTCTTTACGTGGGAGAGCTCCACGCTGAGCCCTCCTAGAATGGGCAGTCCTAGCATCATGTATTCCTTGTCTTTCTCTTCTTTGTTTTCAATGCTGTCTAGACTGGGATCGTTGATCTTGCTTCTTTGACTACCACTTCTTCCAAGCACATGGTTACTGTTAAGAACACAGCGTCTTCCTTCTGAACGAATCACTTGTTCTATTACAAAATGAAGTAGAGTAGTCTTACCATTTATGCTCTTCACATCAGAAAGCTTCTTTAGTGCTGTCAGGTGAAAACCCTGTGCGTTACCCCGTGCAGTGCCAGCATTCAGTTTGTTCCCAGCCTTGAGAATAGCTTCAAGTAGTCTTACAAAAATTTCACTGTTTCTTAACTCTTTACATGCCAATTCAAGTGTTTGCAGTGACTCCTTTTGGTGCAGGATTTCAGGATCATATATTGATCTAAAAAGCATGGCGTTAATGCGGGTGAAAGCCGAAGGGAGAGCTTTTAATATGTGGTAGAGGAATGATTCTGCAGTAGCTAGTTTTGTGGGGTTGCCATCAAAATGTAGTATTTTCGCTGTTTCCTCTTGGGTTGGTGAAAGGCTGGATAGTTTCTCAAGTTGATCCCCTGTTAATCCTTCTCCATTAAGGAGAGCGTCGAGGATTTCCTTTCTAGAAACTGAAAGAGATTTTAGAACTATGGCTATGTTTTGCGACTTGCGAGGATCAAGGATGAAACTCTGGGTGGGTATGGGAGAGCTGGCCGCTTTAGAACCTGAAATGGTGCTTGTTCCGGCATCCTTCTCCTTTGAAGCGGTATATCCAAACAGGGATATCATAAGATCATCATCAAATCTGAAAGGTATAATAAACCTGGTTGTGAATATTCAGGTCACTTTAAATTTTATTATATGAATGTGACTCATGGTTACCTGAAAGACCCGTTGTTTATTTCATGCCACACCATGGAGTGATCCGTATTAGCAACCACTTTATCCCAATGTAGTGGCTTCAGTTTAACCTCACAGGTGCCACTGTTTTTTTCTTCTTCAACGCTTCTATCTGCATTGCTGTTTGGTTTTCTTTTTGGTACAGATGGTGGCCTTATGGATAAATTTCTTTTAACTTTAACTCCATTGGGTCTAATTGTTGGTTTTGGGGGGTTTCTTTTTGCAGGTATAATTGGTGGTCTAGGTGGATGTGCTGGTGCTTTTCTTGTTGGAGGAGCGGGCGGGGGCGGCGGAGGTGGAGGTGGAGGTGGAGGTGGAATCTTCTTTGATGGAATGTTAGTCAGTGATGGTGCTGGAAACTTGTTGAGTGGAATAGCTGGAGGAAGTGGTGCCGGTGTTGGAGAATTTATTGGTAGAATATAAGGGGATAATTGCTGTGGTGTTGGATCTTTTCTTTCAACTCCAAAGTGCCGTGAGATTACTCTATTTTCCTCCTTGGGAGGAGGAGGAGGAGGTGGTGGAGGAGGAGGAGGAGAACGGTTCCTTGGTTTTTGATGTGTATTAACTGAATGTGCTGGTGGTTGTGCAGTAAGACAAGCTGGTGCCTGATCTCTTGAATCAGACACCAATTTTTTTGGGGTGGTAGCTTTATAGGACT
This sequence comes from Kalanchoe fedtschenkoi, assembly GCA_002312845.1. Taxonomy (NCBI): domain Eukaryota; kingdom Viridiplantae; phylum Streptophyta; class Magnoliopsida; order Saxifragales; family Crassulaceae; genus Kalanchoe; species Kalanchoe fedtschenkoi. The sequence goes on from NQLW01000095.1 coordinate 4,315,345, forward strand.
GCCCATTCCACGGAAGTTCCCTCCGAAACCCTGTTCCCACTTCTTCTCCAATTGGATTTACAATCATTACCTTAGAGAAGTTGCGACCAAGTTGACCACTCTCTAGTTTCCTCCAGTATAAAAGATCTTGCTCATCAAGATCATCATCGTCATCATCCAAAATTGTCCCGGTATTTGTTCTGCCCTGCTGCTTCATTACCAGCTGCTTGATATCAATCCTCTGTGTTGAATCAACCCTGCTCTTGTGTCTCCTCCTTGTTGCAGAACATTTCCGGAAGAAAAATGTGAAAACTCCTGCTGCAGCCAAACTACCCATCGCAGTAGCACCAACTGTCTTAACCACTGAATGACCTGGTAATGAATCAGACTGAACTGGGGACTCGGTCAGAATTCTACGTGACAACAATACTGCACCATCCGCAACTGCCCGCAGCTCCCTGTTTACGTCAGAACCTGAATATGAAAGATTGAAGAAGAGGAAGAAGGCTAAGATCTGAAAAGCCACTACCCGGCCCATACTCTGTCACACACCATGAAGATTGCTTCTCAGTTCTCCCAACAGAACAAGGCAGTTCTCGTTTGCATCAGAAGTTTAGGAGTCTCTCTCCAGGTCGACAACTGTAAGATTGCTAGGAAGTTCTTGTTGGCTTTGTTTAACACGACCAGCCAATCTGTACCCTCCTTGTAGCTATCATACAACTGGAGCTGCAGGCTGAGGAACTCTTTGAAATAAGAGACAGACCTCCAAGAGAGAATAACAGCATAAATAATCAGTTTTTGGATGGTTTACCTGGTCTTGTATGGGTCCTTCGACAAAGGCAGGTATTTGTTTATTTTACATTGCATGCATTTGAAATTGTTGCTTGATTATCAAAAGAGAAACTGTGTTGTTTCAGCAGGACCAATAACGTGTCGTCTGTTTTTGGTGCAACAACTTAAATAGTAAGAGTCCACCTGTTCCATTTTGCAGGATTTCAGATTTGGAATTGTTCATGAATAATCTACAAATTTAAGAATTGGCATTCTGAAAAATAATTTAGCATTCAAAGTTGGTGGGTCACATCTGTTCCTCATGTCATTTTGGTTCATAGCTGAAGAATTATTTTTGCATGCTTCTGAACTTTGTCTGAATCAGAATCCACTGGGACGTTATTTTGTCATAAAGACTCATAAGAAGGCTCATATCTGTTGGGGGGTAATTTTAAGTGTGAGTCTAGAAATCCATCTGCTCAAAAGTATCTGATCCATTCCCTTCGTTTATTAAGAGGAAGGGTGGAAAATTGGGTAGTTGACTTGTGGAGTTGTGAGGTTTGGACAATTTGAAAGGTGCTGTGGTGTGATTGGTATTGAATGCTGATTTAGAAAAAGTGGGTTTGAAATGAAATTAGGAGCGCAACTACTACCTCTTTTCTGACAAGTTAATTTAAGTTTGAAATTTTCATTGGAAGGAGTCGGTCAGCAAAACCCATTGGCTAGTTTTTTTAAGGCACATCATTGTCTTGTTGTGTAAACTTGTTGATCTCATTTTGTAGTTGATTCAGTAAACTAGGATTATGCAGTGATGGTGGCTACGTTCTATGCTAAACTTGCGTTTCTTTGGTAGTTGTATTGGTGGTAGTCATTAAATAGTTGAACAAGTCGTGAAGAAAATGAATGAAAGATTGGTTGGATGCCATGGATATGAGATGGCATTTCTTACCCATTTGTTAATTTAGAAATTGTGTGACAGACTTAATAGAAGGTTTTGCTGCATGGGGTGTAGCCTGCTGAAACCTAGACACTGCCTGTGTTTGTTTCCAAGGTTTGGTGCTCTTTGTGCGTTACTATCTCCTGGCAAAAAGAAAGTAGATTAATTACCGTTGCATCACTCATTTATATCAGTCAGTGTTCTTGAAGGAGGCCAGGCGGCTATGAATTACTAAACGGATTTAAAGTGCAGCGGCCATCCAATTAGTTATGCGAAGGTCTATTTTAAAAGCATATGTAGTTTTAAAATTCATATTTTTATATATTCGAATAACTTTATGACCGAATAATCACGTAATGTTCTATTTACCGTCTAGTATTTTTTAAAACTCTAATTTACGTTGGATTATAAAACTCTAATCCATCTGCAAAACTACAGGGATAGGACCTTAGTCAGTGTTTGGTTTAGAAAATTTTGAGGGAAAATAAAAATTTGGGAGAAAATGGAAATGAATCTTTTGCTTGGTTTGGGAAAAGTCATATGAGAGAAAATTAGTTAGAAATTGAGATGAAAAATTATCCCATTAATTTTTCATTCCTAATAAAAAAATGAATTTTATGAGGAAATCATTTTTTCCCTCATTTTTCTTATTCTTCAGGCTATAAGTGTTGGGGAAGATTTCTCATTTAAACTTGCAGCCAAGATGTGATGTCATTTCCCAACTATTTCTAGGAAATGTCTTGGTTTAATATGAGTTGTGGTGATTTTTATTAATTTGGAGACTACATGTGTACTTTGGGTGCACATGCTAATTATACAGACAATGAATAATGATAAATAAACAATTTATTATTATTTAATTATACTATGATATAAATAGAATAGAGAAATAGTGTCGATCTCTGCTCTGTCATCGATTTTCTCTATGACTAGTTGGAATTTTTTCCATAGTTATCAGTACCGACCGGAAGTCGAACCGGTCAAGGCTCTGATTCCTGGTTTTTCGGTTGAACCGGCAATTCAAAACGGTTCGATCGTCGGTTCAATTGTATGTAATATTTATCAGAATGAAATTTTATATGCTAGTTTTCAAAAGAGCTTGAACTAGAATCGGTTGTTTTTACAAAAGGTGAAGCTAACATTTGACGACCCCCATGGATTTTTTTCCGCCTGGGATGATGAAGATGCCACGCCATGCGGATCGAATTTTGTTCATAGGTTAGGCAAGGGCAATGGGTATATGAATAACTCTGAATTATCTTCTTTACTTTTTTCAGATCAGTACAAGTCTCAGAAGGTGGGATTAGTAATATGGTTAAACTGTAATCCAATCATAATCCCTGCATTATCAATACATATATCAAATATCTAACCAAATGCTACTAACTAGTATTAATAATTGAATGCTGATGTTTTTCTTGTCAACCAGACAGATACTTACAGATTTTTTTTTTCGTTTTTTTTATTTGGTTGGAGATGAAAAATTATGAAAATTTATTTGTTTTTATAAAATTTATTTTTGATTTTCATCTAATTTTTCTCTCTCGACTATCTCAAATTCTTTCTTACTTATTTTTTTCAAAATTTTCTTCCTCATAAATTTTGTCTAAAGTAAACACAGCCAAAACCAATAAGGGAAGGGTTGGTCTCAAATTAATTAAGCTGGACGTCATGTTGCTATTCTTTAGGAGGATTGTCGTGGGCCTGAATGAGTACAGTTCTAGCTTGTTGGGTAATACGATTTTGGCCTGTTGAAGAAAGCAACTTCTGACTTGTAAGTGGCGGTCGGTCTTTTTTTTTTTTTTTTTTTTGATTTAGAGAATATAAGAGAACAGAAAAATGAGAGAGAAAGTAAAATTTTCATGGAATTTATATCGGTTTTCTTTGTTTAATTATGAATGAAAAATTCGTAGAAAGTGATCAAACACTAATTTATATCGGTTTTCTATGTCATTGTTTTCATCCTTCTCAATCTGGTCTTGTCCTTGGAAGTCCATCATTTCCTCCATCAGTGCACAATTGGAAGTCAAGGCCTGGAGGCCGAACAAGAAGTAGGATTACCTGTTTCGGAGGCCGGACGAGGATTACGGTTGTCTTTTCAAATTCGTGGTGATCAGAGATTCTGGCCCCGGGCAATCCAACTTGCTGTTTGGAGTCCAAATTGCCGCTCTGAGGTTGAATACGGGAGCTTTGAGTATGGTGTGGTTGAAAAATTCTGTGAATGGTATATTAAGGTGCAATGTGGCACAGAGTTTTTGCACAATTTTTGAATGTGTGACTTATTCCAATTTTTGAACTTGTGATTGTATATCATGTTGGGAATCTCATAATCTCAAATAACTCCCATTCGCGTTGGAGCTGGAATATAGAAGCATTTACATGCTCATTTGGCAGCAGGTATTAGTAACACAAAATCAAGTAGCAGCAGGTAGCAGTAAAACAATAGCAATTCCTATTGGCCGAAAGGGTGTTGGATGAGATGGTCAAGTACCTAGCTTTGAAATCAAGTGTTTTAAGTTTGAATCTCTCTGAAAACATCTAACTCATCTAAAAACTGTAGGATCCCACTGTTCAAAAATGAGTGTAGTTCTGCTTAAATAGTTCACTCAAATTAACATAGAGAGAACAAGCTGAGTCATATGAGGCAATAATAAAAATTTGACATTTTTATAGATGAAAATGTATCAGAAATTCTTACTTTAAGAGGAATGTATAACAAACACTCGACGGTATGAAGAGAACTTAGAAAAGGAACGCCACTTGAGGCATTGATGCGGACTAAATTTTGAGCATATGTAGTTTAGTATCACATTGTTGGTGTATCCCCGGTATGAAATACATGAATTAAATTTTTTTTTGTAGGCAAGTTGTTTCGTTGTGACCTTTTTTCTTGCATTCACCAAACTAAGTTTTCTTCTTAATCTTCATGTTCTTCTGAATTCATGACTTTATTCTCACAAGAAGTGAAGGAAGATCTTTGTGAACTTTATGACCAGTAGGATTAAGAATAATATATCTTAATAAGCTGTACGGAAGCTACTAATTCTAGTCATATTAAGGATAGAAATTATAAATAGTTTGGGATTAGTGTTTAATACAAGTAAAGGGTTGGTCTCCACTTTTTCACATGAATGAGTTTTGGTAGGGAAAAGTTTAGGGAACAAGTAATTATTCTTGTACTCATTTATCAACATAATGAACTGTAGTTTTTGAATAAGGGGTTTTTCCACACAAATCATTTTGTTCTTATTTTTCTTTTTGTGTATGTGATTTATTGCATATGTTATAAGAGCGGAATATAGGAGGAGATAAGTCAGTGATGCGTAATTGAAATTAACTTAACAATCCGATGCTGATACGTGGTCCAGTTGAGCGGATTTTTTCTTATAGATTGGTTACACCCTAATCTTCAATTTGGATTCAGCAATCTTTAGTGTTTGATTGTCGTAGGAAAGCGAGCTGTTAGTTCTGAGAAATTCATACTTACACAACCTATGCACGATCTTTCGATTGTCAATAGCATTTTCATCTCGTGTCTCTCCCTAATTGAAGGGCTCTGAAATAAGAATGAGAAGATTCAAGATAATCAGCATTTCGGATGTAATTATCTTATCGGAATAATTTAATCCACATAATACCAAATTTGAAAAACTTTCCAAATGCACCTCTTAGTATCATTTATGCTATCCCTTTCACTTATCCATGCTACCAGACGCATGAGTCAGGTAGGTATGCTCATATCTTTATGTTTCAGATATCTATTGACCCATAAAATCTGATTTGAAAATATTATGATGACCTAATTGAAATCTTGATAAATCTCCTACAAGATATGCACGCCAGTCCCTCACCAAACAATTCTCTGTGGATAATCTTCCACGAGTGCAAGAAGCTATGACGAGATTCAGAGCTCTTTTCATTTACATGACGAAATGGGGGCTCTTCCCATGTTTACAACATTTGGACATGCTCTTCTAATCCTACTTTCCTCTTCCACAGTTTCAATTTCAGTCACCCTAGATGGTCATCATTGAGTTAGATACAACAAAATGGACGGCATGAGGTTGGAAATTCACTGGTCGTCATTGAGCAATCTGGGTCGCTTTGAGGGCCAGTGCGGGGAGGAGGGTGGTGAAGACAAATGTTGTAGCGAGCACGAGAGGTCGGAGGATGAGAACATTGGCGGTAGAGTTGGTGTGAGGGGAGTGGCAGGACCACTGGAGGGCAATGCAGGCGGTGGGGATGGAGATGACACCGTCAAGGAGGGCAGGGTGGGTGTAGATGGCAACTTTGGAGTTGTTGCTGCTGCTGAAGTGAGCAAAGAGATTGGAGGTGTTATTGATTCAGATGGCTGCTGAGATGAAGCGGCTGGTTGCTGTATGGTTATCTTCTCTTCTCCTTTGAGTATGCAGTCTCTCAATCGCTCAACGTCAGATAGCTTCACTGGCTTCATTAAGAAGTCCTCAGCACCTTCTTCCAAACATCTGATATCGCAAAAAACAGTATGGGGAATCAGATTAAAGTCATAGTGAGCAAGCAAACGAAGCACGACGGAAGCATCATAGTTACATCAGGAAACGAAGCCGAAGCGATCAATAACAGTTCAGAATATCATTGTTCCGCATTAATCCTAATCCTATAACATCATGGGAAGAGCACAAGAATCAACAACAATTCACTACTTGAAGCTCTACCCTCATCCTAAACTAGGCTAAGAACAACCAGTTCACAGTTCACACGGTAGCGAAATTGAATCCTCAACGTACAAAAGCCAAGAATTTGTGAAGTACCTACCTATCGATTCGGGTTATTATATTCTCAGAAGACATGATCACCACTGGAATCCCCTTGCAAGATGAAGATCCCTGATATAGAAACAGATCAAGAAGGTCAGCTCACACCACAAATTGACTCATCTTAAAGCCGGTACACACCCAACTACAACTAGCCTATGAATTTTCATGTGGAAGTTTCAAGCTATTGAGTTCCTAACTGTCAGATCCCCACAGCTGAAAATCCTAAAACTGAAATGCCATCTCCACTTGACCTCATTTCCTCAGAAGAATATATCAAACAGTTGAGATCACAAGTGGTTTTCAGGAAATGTTTCAAACCTTGATCCTCTTGAGAAGCTCATATCCAGTCATCCCAGGCATCGAGTAATCTGTCATGATCAAGTTCACCTTCAGTTGCTGAAAATCCATACACATGTCATCACCATCCAAACCCAGAAACTCCAGAGCCCTCGTCCCACTGTCGACCGTTGTAACTGCATACAACAGATATTTATCAAAACCCCACCTCAGATCAACCAAACCCACTTCCCAAAACCAACCCGGCACCCCAAAAATCCTACCTTTGCAGCAAGAAATTTTCAGCAACCGCTCTATCACCGTCCTGTCCACCAAGCTGTCATCCACGGCCAGCACATGGAGCTGATGCCGCTCGTGATGAAGATGATGATGGCCCATTTCTTCAATTCCAACAGACCCCATTTCTGGTTTGATTATATGGCAGAAAATCAGAAGAGGAGATTGCGGTGGTGTTGATCAGATGAGAAAGAAAAAAATGATGATTTTGGGGATTTCTTGTTTATACAGAAACGTGGGAATGAGATGGGAGGAGGCGTAATAAATAATGGGGGAAATGGAGGGTGGGATTCGGGGAGATCTTTGGTGGAAAAAGTAGAGTGGATTGCGATTGAGATTTGATTTGGGGGAAGGAAATCTTACAATCGACCAACTTGTGTCTTGTCACTGTTCTTACGATCTCCCCATTAAAGATTCCTTATGTTTTGTCAGATTCACTTACCTAAAATATAATAATTATTATTATTATTTTAAAAATGACATATTCAAAATTTCAGTTATTATAATTTAAATAAAATCGTGATTTTCAGAAAAAAAAAATTAACTTTACATGAATAGTCATCGGCTCTGATTTTTAACAAAAAAGCAACTAAAAAGCTTTCAGCCTTCCATAGAAAGAAATATGGCCTGTATTAATATTTTTGTCTTGATTTATTTATCAATTTACAAATTAATCTAATGAGAAATATGGTTTTTAAATATACAACATTTATTTTCATGGTTTAGATGGACTTCATGCTAAAATGAATCAAATTTCACGATTAGGGTTGGTCATAGTTTGGTCTAAATTAAAAATCAATTTGAATCAATTCAATTCGATTTAAAATACATCAGTTTTGCTGGTTAATGATTCAGAGGTCAAATCTAACCAAACTATCAAATTTATTACAGTTAGGTTACTGGTTTTGACAAATTATGTTTTGATCGAACCAAAAATAGATTTGTCAAAATAATAATAAAATTAATATTAATTTATTTTTATTTTCAATTACTTAATTTTAAGTTAAAGTTGAAAATTGGTGATTACACTATTTCATAAATAATTATATGACATATAACAAAATTTATTTTTTATAATTTTTTGAAAATTTATTACGAGTTCAAATCTTTATTAAACAAGAGTTATATGGAAAGATATTACTTCAATTAGTATTTTCGACTTTGGACCGAATCAAACTAAAATAAATCAATTCGGTCTTGACCGGACCACTGTAAATTGGTTCAATTTTTATTTTTGAAAATAAAAAATTGAATAATAGGATTATATTTTCATTCGGTTCAATTCAAAACAAACCGATTAATTGCCCTAATTGCCAACCAGGCTTGAACTTAAGATCAATATGCTTTGTTATTTAACTATAATGGATAAACTAATAATACAATTATCAAAAGTATTCCTGTGTAGTATATAAATTCCATTTTTCAACTATAATTTATTGCATTTTAATTCGTTGTGAACGTTTGTTAATAGACCTAGGAAGCACTGTTGACGAAGACCAAGTCCACACAAAATTGAAACGTGGATAAAATTCAATGCATCAACATCTTCACATGTATTTGCTGATGAAATTTTGAAAAGCATTTATGGGGCATATCAATAATAATAAAATCAAGCCCGTCTACTATTAAACTACATGAATAAATAAAATTTTGAATATATTAACCGAATGTCAAGAATTAAAATCAATTACTCTATCTGTCCTCTTTTACATGTCGCTTAACCGAATTTTTTTATCCACTTTCATTTGTCACTTAACAACTTCCAATGCATATTTAATATCAACAACTATCTTAAAATGTCAAACATTAATCCGTTTCTTATCATAATTAATAAAAAAACACATTCCTCACCAATAATCATCTACCAATCTTATTTTTTGCATGAATTTTTTTAAAAAAATATTAACGATCTACTTATTATATTTGTCCAACCGCTAGCATTAACTTTACTTTGATCTACTCACATTAATCTTAAACGAAATGTATTAGAGGACGGAGGAAGTAATATCTCATATTAAAATATTTAAAAATTCAAATTTTGGAAATACGAAAAATTCTGTTCATATCTGTAGACATGGGTTTCGATATGAATCATCAATGTGAAACTAAAAGAAATCTGTAAACATGATGAAATGATTCCAACAATCTCGGTTGATGTTGAAAGACCCTACAAAAGAAAAAACATGTTCCATGTCACACCACGATCAAATACCATGTTTTACACAATCATATCTCTCTCATCATTCTTCTCCCCACACCCTCCGATTTAATTTCCTCTTTTTTATTTTTTTTCTACAAACACCGAAAATACAAATCATGATTATCATGATATGAATAAAAAATAATAATAAATGCAAATAATAATAAATGTGAGATAGAGATGGAGGGAGCAGAGGATCCTATAAAGATTTCATGTTTGACTGACGAAGATGAAAAAGTCCAGACAAGCCAACAGACTGACTCACACTGTCAGTCAAACAATTAGCGTATCAGAGAAATCAATCCCACGGCATTCAGACTGATGACATGAAAATTCAGCTTCTCTATCTCACCAGACACGGTACCACCTACGACGGCGTCGTTTTGTCTAGAAAAGGCTAGCGTTGAAGTCATAAACCGACGGCGTCCGGTTTGGTTAGGGGGGGCGAAGCCGCCATTGGTGCGTCCGATTCTGGTTGCTTCCTATTTTTGGGTTTTCGAATCTGATGAAGTCATGAAGGAGGAGAAACTGAGATTTTGGGGGTTCCATTGCAACCATCTACTCGGTTAGGGCATCCACATTAAAGGTTCATGAAAAGGTTTATGTCAGATTATAAACCTTACGTGGCAGGTTTGTGTTGATGTGGGAGCATGGTTTATGGCCTTCTGACACAAAGCAGCTTCGTGGTTCATGAAGACCTTTTAATCACGTTTCGCTTTTGCAAATTAAAGATAGACTTTTAATCACGTTTGTAACAAACAAACGTGATTAAAAGTCTATCTTTAATCACGTTTCTCTCTTTTTAAACGTGATTAAAGACACTATATTTATCTGGTGGAACATATTTGGCAACAATTTGGAGATCTTGATTTGAATTAACCGTTATTTATTATATTTGGATCATAATTGTGTATTTTATTATTTTCTTTTAAGCTTGAACATGTATTAAATTTAACGAAAAATTAAATATATTTTTGTAGTTGTTTGATTGAAAATTCTAATTTTTCATTTCTAATTAATAAATATTAATCATATATATGGTAAATAATTAAAATCTTATGTGAAATCAAATATTAAATTTATTTGATAGAAAAGAAGATATATGTATTATGACATGCGGGTCCCGCGTGCAGAGTTGAATGAAGGTTTATTCAATGTGGGTGAAAGGTTTATGAAAATGAGGTTTATGATAGAAATGAGGTGGCATGACACAAATATTATGTGGCATGACACAAACCTACTTTTTGGTTAAGCTCAATGTGGATGCCCTTACACGAACCGGACAGGATGTTTGAAACATTAGGTGTTCGACCAGCCAAATAAACCGGGGATTTTAAGGTTGTGTTTGGTTTACGATAAATATGTAGGAAAGAGAAATGAGATGAAAAATTGGAAAGAATTTTGAAGTTTGATTTATAAAAAAAGTTTAGAGGATGAAAATTTTATTAAAATCAAGTGTGCTTTATATTCTCCCCCACAATTTTCATTCATAGTCAAACAAATGAAAAATAGGATGAAAACTTATTTTCCCTCTCAATTTCATGATTTTTTCTTAACCAAACATTATTTTTCTTTTTTACAATCGATAGGATAAACACAAAAAACTACACATGCAACCACTCGATTACCACCACGGGTGACTCTCAACCAAACATTAGGTAAAAGGCTTGATTAAATTTAAATGTGGACTAACCCAAAGGAAATTTTTTTAAAAAAATATGTGAATGCAAAAAGTGTACTTATTTACCATTCATTTTGCAGTTCCAACATTTACAATTTCAAGACTTCACACCCCCAAATAGAAAAAAGTACTTCCAATTAAGGTGTCATTTTATTATTTCATTAGACTTTATAAATTAGTGATTTCTTATTAGATTGAGTCTTAAATGAGTTGGGATTTTATTTTTTTCTCGGAATGATAATTTGAAAATTTTAATTTAGTATTAGAATTGATCAAAGCAAAATAATATTCATCTAACTATTGAAATTTACTGTAATTATATCTAAGTTTTCACTGCACTTTAAAATCTTATTTTTCATCTTATAATTAAAGTTAATTCGTAGTGATATCATAAGTTTATTATTTTATGAAATTTTAAAAAAAATGATCAAATTAATATATTATTATAATATTGGTCTTACTTAATTATGAGATGGATGACTTTTTAGCTTTGCTAAAGGTCCTTGGCAGGGAACTAATATATCCTTTCCTCTTTTTTATGTTAAATCGTTGTTGATTAAAGTTCACCTGATTGATTGCCGCAATTTTATCATGTAAAGAAGAGTCGATGGTTGCAATATGATTTACAAATCTGATTTTTTTTTAATATAGTGAAAATATCATCCAATTGAATCAATTTAAATTCCACATAGTATCAAAGTTGATGGTTTAATCTGAGAATAGTATGTGATACATGGGACACATGTTGAAAGAATGCAAGAGAGAGTTAGTGGGGTGAGATGACGAATGCAAACAGTCTAGCTATTTACAATCAAATCAAAACTATGTAGTTTTGATTTTCAACCGTCAATCACAATCTGCCACGTGTACAGTAAATATTGACTAGTATTATTAAAACTAAAATCATCTTATTCTATCCCAAAATTATCATAATTTACACCAAAACCATCATTTTTTGACTATAAACTTATTCAGCATCATGAGATATGTTTTATACATTAGATTGCGAAGTTCAAAAAAAGTTATTGTTAACTAATCAAAACGACTTCATTCAAACTGAAAATGTATTATATATATATATATATATACACATAATATCATAATTGGATAACTAACCTCACTTAATATTTTTTTTTGAATCCGCTTCCGCAGCAAAGAGCTGAGTAAATGAGGCATCTCTAGTATGCAGGGCGCTGCGGCACGCGAGAGTGGCTCACAAAGGTGCGAGTGAGCCGATTAAACAAAGAGATTAGATGAGTGATTGAGAATGTGTATAAGATCCCGGAAGAGGAAAGGGAGACCTCACATGTGTCACGGTGAAGGGCATATCAAAATAATAATTGAGAGGGAAGCGTGTGTCTTTTTTAAAATGTTGATAAGATTATTGTTGAATAAAGTTCAGTGATTAAAATTGAATACATCAAGTAGTACAGTGAAAAAAAGGCCATTTATATTAAATTAGTAATCTATTACTTACAAATTTTGATTTTTATATCACAATAAGAATACAATCAATTGAAACGATTCAAATTCAACAAATCCATGCTGGCACGACTAGCAGGAGAAGCATTTAATTCCACTGGAGATGCAAGTTAATTGACATTTTACTCTTTTGAAGACAACAGTCTTGTCTTCTCAAACCTGACAAGTCACCCATACTAGAGAGTTTTTTCTGACTTTGATGGTGTTTTCAGTTTAGACAAAATGTGAAAAAATGGGGAAAAAAAGGAAAACTGAATTTCACCTTAATTCCATCTCTTTTATGCTTATTTGGTTATTGACGAAAAATTACGAGAAAAATATTAAAATACACTCGTTATGTTAATCAAAATTTTCTTCTCATTTTCATTCTAATTTTTCTTCCCGCAATTTCTCTCAATCATATAAAAAATTCTCATTTTTCCTCAAAATTTTTTCACGAATTTCACACCCCAAAAGCTAGGGGGAAATTATAGGTATGTCTCAGGATTAAAGCAAATTCAGATAAATATAATTTCTATAGGAAAAATCGGATATAATGTAAAACTAGGTACCCGATTAGATAAACAATTTTGTTTTTGGATAGTTTTTGGGTTGTGAGGTTTTTGGATCTTTAGTGTTTCTAGATTACGTTTGGTAGCAATTTAAATATTATTAGTAACAGAATAAATAGTTCCATCTAGTTTGGTGGGATAAATAGTCCTGACTTTTTTTTTTACAAAATGATCTTTTATAATTATTAATATTTATCCTAATTTGAACCAAGCACGTTAGAGTGTTATTAATTATCCAATTCTAATCTTAATTCTGGCTATCAAACGTGGGCTTAGGGGTTTTTAAAATTGTATAATTTCAGATTTTGAGTATTTTTAATATTCTAGGATTTAAAGTTTTTTAAAATTTTAAGTTAGAGTTTTAGAAGTACCCTAAAAAAACCACAAACCAAAACTTTGAAACCTTCAAACAATAAAAAAAAAATCCTAAAACCTCAATAACAATCATCCAAAAAGTTGTTACATGTAAAAGTTTGAATTCCTGATAATGCTTATCTGCAATCGTTGTTTGTTGTTGTGTGGGGGGAGAGTTATATCACCTATTTCATTTACCTTGTGAGTTGGAGCTAAAAGGTGATTTAGTAAATGTCTTAGGCCCTAAGGAAGGAAATTTTTTTATGTATCTAAATATTCCCCTTGGGACGCACAGCAGGAAAGCTAGACAGATTGCTTTCTTATACGCTGGGAGAGTTGTTGTGATGGTTAATCATCCAGGTGTTGGATCTCTTGAATGAAAAGCAGGCCTCATGAATTAGTTTGGCGAACTATTTATGATCTTTGGATAGGCATGGCTTTTGGTCCTGTCGGCCGTCGGGGTACGGGGGCGCATTTATCATGGATTCGTGAGAGAATTACACCCGTCTTAGAGAAGGTGCTAGAAGGATTTTGAGCTCTGCAAATAGGGAAGTTATTGGTGCTGAGTTTTGGGGCCTCTACTGTCCAGGCTTTCAGTCATGAACTGGCACGTAATTCTCAAGGTCGAGATATTTTTGACAGACTTCAACTTCTTTTTCATATTTCCTGTCACTTATTCTATTTTCATTTTTAACCTAATTGAATAAAACCAGATCTAAAAACACCAGTTTTAATGTTGAAAACCGCACTCTAGTGGTGGTCTCAAAAACAAAAAACACCAATTTTTGAAATTGTGATTTCATAAAACACAATAATAGTTTCATATAGGAAACTGCATTTCATAAACGAATGACGATTTCATATAGAAAATCGCAGTTTGCTTCCGAGATTTTATCATCTACCAAAATCATTGTTTTGTTCCATGTTTTTAAATTTTCTCAATGCAGTTTGATGTTATAGCGTCCCACTCAGCATGTGTTGAATTTTCGGGTCGACTCATATTGGATTGTATCCCCATTGTGACTCAAAAGCCCAGACTTGTAAGTCATGGTTCAACAATCCAATATAAGTCACCTTCTCTTCCCCTCACTAGCCGATGTGGGATATTTCGCCAAGTGACATACTCAACAGGATGAACATCGATACGCTGTCAAACGGCTGTTAGAGAGTGCAGTTATATATACAAAATCCAAGGTGGAGCAGCAGGTTATAAACGGATGAAAAATGGTCAGCTCCCTTGTGTGCATAGTAAGCTATTCAATAGAGGTTCGACACGAAGCTGAAGCTGAGGAAAAATGGGGATTTGCAGCTTCTAGGGCTTGGAGGACGAGTCGGAGCGTCATCTGTTTTCCACAGCTCAGAAAAAAAAGGCGTCAGAAGGGGGCATGGAGCATTTCGGGAGCTTAAATTTTAAATCGGTATAGTATTAAGCTCAGGAAAGTAAACTCTAGATTATTGGCTCCATATTCAACCCATTTACAAGGTTATAGCAAAGGTGAGGATTAGATTAGCAACTGATATTATCAAACTCCAGTTGTTTGAAATGAGTACGTATAGATCACGATTAGTTAAAACCCCACTTCTGAATTTTTTTTAACCACAAATATGACAGATCATCATCACCTAGCCACTTGACCAACAGAGTTTTGAATTTCTATTTTTCTTATAATTTTGCGATTTAAAACCGTGATTTTCAAAATCCAGCCCAATATACAAACCAAACCAAAAATGAGATTCATAAAAATAAAATAAAATGAACATAAATAAGTTTGGATAAAATATTCCAAATCTGGACTAGTTAAAATTGTGTCTGACAGCTCCCTCACTGTCCTTGTGGCTAACATTACCTTCATTTCAACAAATTGTAAATATCTTAAAATAAACAAACATTTCCATTAATGAACTTTTGAAGCGTCCAATAAAGTACAGCTCAATTAATTTAAATATAACTTTCTGTGAAACTTTGAAAAGCCCAGCCTAATTAATTTAAAATTTATAACCCTAAAATGCCAAGCATAAATCAACTTCTAGATCTAAGCTTTAAGCCAGATAAACTTTATAGTCTGACATACACCTCTTCCATGAAGCTAAGTTGGAGACACCCTAAAAGCACTTCAGTGGTGAAGGCACAGATTAACAAAGGAATGTAAAGACGGATGACAGTCCATTCCCAGCTGATTCCAGGATTTGGTGCAATGCAACGGTACCGGAAGCCGATTCAATGAAACAAAAATGGGGCACCTTAATTTACTTTATTCTGTTCTCAAACGCTTCGAATGAGATTCTTTTATCCAGTCGATACACTCTTCTTTGGTCCCCAATGGATAAGCCAGCTGCCACTGGCGAACCTTGCGTTTCTGCAAACTTGGGAGTTAAGACTGTACAAGCTAATATACAATTCAAAAATGTCTAGAGATCAATTATTGAGGATAAAACTGCAATTACCCATTCTCCAACAACTGATGATGGCGACGAGAGCCCCAAGGCACTCATTATACTCATTCCATCCACAAGCGGTTTGAGATTTCCTAACCCGACTTCTTCAAGACCTATTAACAACAATAATAAGCCCACTATATGAAGAGAAGATGAGACTAATAGACCATGTAACAGCCAAAAACATACCTAATTTAACAATTTCATTTTTAACAGTGGTAAACAACTCTTTTCTCTCAGAGATGTCACTTTTCTCATCCGCCGCATCAAGGCTATTGGGATAGAGTAAGGTGGACACCAACAATGAAATCTGCCACAAGCCTTTGATCTCATCCAACAGTAAACCTTGTTGAAGATACAAGAAAATCAAGTAAAATCCTCGTGATAATGTGCCATAAAAATACATAACTTTTGAGATGAAAAAAAAAAAAGATAGACACCCGAATACAGGAGACAATGGTGAAATGATCAGACTTGGTCATCTAGTTATTTATGTGGCACATGCTTGACAAAGGTAAAATGACGAAATTAACTATATGCATAGTTCTGCATCTTTGAGCACCATTGTAAAGGCCCGGACATTTTCCTTGCCTGCTTAGGATTGAGCACTTTCTACAGTGGGCACCCTTCTTTAAAAGACTGGTAATGTATACGGCACTGAAATACAGGGACTTTCTACCTAAACAATCAACTGACAGCTCTCATTCCCTCTGAATGTTGTTACAATGTTTAGAAACTTGGAACTTTACAAAAGACAACAAACTAAATGGATGAAGCAAAATGACAAAAGCAGCATTAATCATTTGTCAATATGGGTGTCGATCCCAACGCCAGGCCTGGACTAGATCCCCTAGCAAATAAAGAGAACAGTCCCTATACACACATTTTAAAAGTTACAAAAATTGAAATGCAACAAAATAGAAATTGAACCTGCATAAACTCGCAGCTTAGATGCTACGGGGATGTCAATTAGTCCTTTTTCCCAGTCCACTTCCATAGTGTTCACGTCCTTAGCTGATGTGAAATAAGGAATCAAGGCGACGAACTTTTGTGCCGCATTGTGTATCATTATGACCTACATTAGAACACTATTGTAATAAATTACGACCTGAATAGAAATATATCTATTCTACATGCACAAGGAACAAATTTGTCAAATGTTAGTGTGTTAAGTGAAATATTAGTTTCCAAGTTTGAGTCGTGATGGAGCCATATTTATTTTCTTTCATCCAAGCCAATTTTAAGCTTTCCAGCGTATGAAGGCGCTCTGTTGAATTCTAGGAGGCCAATTCATGTTTTCCAGGAGGCAGATGGTGTGGCAGATGCCTTAGCAACAATAACTCAAACCACTAGAAATAAAATTTTTATTCATCCAACGGTTGCCACATTACAGTTCAAAAGGCTTTGCTTGTTAATGCATAATGTCTCGAAATAGGTAGAAGTTGGCCACATCATTAACTTGTTTCATTAATACAGTCTCAATAATATTTCTTAGTAAAAATAAAGGAAACTAAGATGCGGCACATCTGAACTAACCGCTTTTGCATCATCCATTTTTAGCTTGAGAGAGACACGAAAGATGAAGTCCACCAATGGAATCTGCGAGAAACCACATTAACAAAACTTCTGCTTTAATAACAAAATAAATAACCTGATTTCTCCTACCAGCATACAATTTATAAGCTAAAATGAAAACTGGTTGATTTATCCATCTGTTTCAAAGGCTCAACAAGGTTATCATTTTTTATCCTACCAGATGTTTGGAGGAAGCTTTAAATTTTTTTTAACATTCTAACAGTAATTTCACAAAGGGCACCAACAAGTTTTGGAATAGTAATTAACCTAGCTGCTTCTATGTCATCCTCAAAGTGTTATGAGATGCAGAATTGACCAAAAAACATAAACTATGTTGTCTACAACCATGTTGTGGAGAAGGCTAGTCTAACAAACTGCCATGTAGTTCAATGGAGTAGAGAGTTGTCCTCACTAAAAGCACTTGGTATTAAAATATTTAAGACGACCAAAACTCTATGACAAATCAAAAGACGGTTACACTTCACATTGAAACAAAACAAACTACCTATCTTGTTTTTCAGTACAGGTTCTGAGAGTTACTGGTAGTTGGTTTTATTGACAAGTGGTGGACACATTGCATTTCCTAAAGTTCCTCATCTCCAGTTATGACATGCCACTAAACTGTAGATACATATCCAGAGCTATACTCAAATAGAATCCATATTCTGCACCATGATCCCAAAACAACAAAGTGCTTTGATGCAGAAACATTCTCCCGACAAGACTTAATGTCAGCCGGCTTAACTCATTTCTTCCCCACCGACAAGTGGTTGTTTCAAGTTTCAACACTACACGTACAAACGTAGTTTACACCAAAAGCCAATGATGTTCAAATCAATATTCTGGGCTCACTTTAGAAAAGCAAAAGAATAAGGGGACAATTGAGTTCAATGAATCACATATTTCTTTACATTGTTGTTTCATTACCATGAGGGGCCAGAAATGTTCACACAAGAAGAGCTGAATAGCACTTGTGTGGATATAAGTGTAGGCTAAGTTTATGAAGTCATGCATATTTTGCCGTCTCAGGACAAACAGAAAAGCCTTCAACATATAGAAATTGTAAGCTATTGTGATTTGTGATGGACTTGCCTCCTTAGATTTACTAGCAATGTATGTAAGCTTTTGTAAAGGTAGCAGCAAAGCAGCATAAAATGTGAGCCTCCGTTCCCCATCCTGAAATCATAAGATGATGCAAATTATTAAACCTATGCGTTGGCATCAGGCCTTTAACTTATCTTTTTCTTCTTAAACTACAGAGTTAAGCAGCGGTAGTAGTAAATATGGTCGATTAAGACTTAATGTGTGGTTTGGTATATGTGATAATGCTCATATGATCCATGTTTCAGACCACCACGACCAATAGAACTATTGGAAACGAAAAGTTATCCTAATCGTGGCACAATTACACTTATCACATCACGATCAAGTAGTCTCAACAGCTTTGCAATGGCATCCATGTTCAAAATGCAACGCCTGCAATATGACAAATATATATCAGTATCAGCAATTTTGTGGCTGGAATAGAAAACTACCAATTTGCAGCTTAGAAAGCGGCGAGCCATATGGCATACATAAAAGGGAAAAAAAGATATAAATATAAGCACAGGAAATGCAAGGCAGACCTGTCAAGTCCTTCGATGACCTCAAAATTTTGAGGAAGCGAAAAGACAACAAAGAACAATGATAGGTCGCATATATAAGTCATTGCTTTAACTGGTTCATTTCCAGAAACCATGAGATCCACCTGAATGCAGAAAATATGAGGTATGAATTATATGCAGCAGCAGTATATCATATCTCAAGGGGTAAATGTTCAACTCAACTTAACTCCAGCCAAAAAGAGTAAGTTTATTCAGAAGATTTAGTTTAGCATACTTCATGGCCAACACGCTCCCGGCTGATTTTTCCGGCAATAGCAGCTTTAACCTCTGCACTTGCAGCAGCTATTTTCAGCTCCTGGTCTAACGTAAACCCAAATCTAGCAGCTGAAATAGAAAATACTTGATTGTAAGACAGTGGTTTTCCTTTAAAGTAACAAAAGAAAAAGATTAACTAATCCATGTTAGTGGTCTTTTAGTTTTTACTTTAATAAGATTTGCTGTATCTTTTCTTATCTATAAAGTGACATGATGATAACGAAATGAGAAAACAGAACGAAAGAAGCTTTCAACTTATTGTCTTACACCAACAATTTAGCTTTCAAGAATCCAACAATTGGGAAAAAGAAGGATATGAGTGCATTTGAAGTTGATTATCCAACCATGTACCTTGATGCAAGGGCAAAAAACTGACTACATCAAGAAATAAGGATAGTTTAGGTAAAAAGAAAAAACACAGAGCCATACCAAATCTAATAGCTCGAAGAACCCGTAAAGGATCATCTAAGAACGTTTCTTTGGGTGGTAAAGGAGTCACTATCTTTCCATACTTGAGATCAATAATGCCTGAAAAATTTATTAAAAAAGATGTAACATCCAGCAAGAAGGAATAACAAAACACAACACACTAATTTCCCATGGTATGAAGGATGCATCAGCACTACCTCTGCCAGTAAAATCTTCAACTTGACTAGTGGTGATATTGTAAAATAAGCTGCCATGTTCCACAATCAGATTAGTACATGAGGCCTGCTGCACAGTCAACTTCAATTGATAGATTATTAAACTTATTTAACATTCATCAAGTGCCAAACTATAGAATAGTGTAAAAAGCATACGAGATGAAGTATTGAGTGCTCAAGTAAAGCCGGAGGTACAACTTTAACTAAAGCCAAAAAGGTAAGTGGCAGTAGAACCTGTTAATGGTTAGGTCTCGCCGGTAAGCATCTTCTTCTGCAGTACCAAATCTCTGTCAAGGCATGTGAGTGAAAATAATCTCCAAAACAGAGTGACAAAAATTTAAGTAAACTTTTAAATTTGTGCTTTGGTTTAGAAGATATAAATAGAGTAACGACTAATGATCAATCAATAATTCATATATCGATGAATCTAGTATTCCAAAAATTGAAGGCAACAAAATGACTGCTATAACTTTAATGAATCTGTCATAAATTTTTACATATATCCAGTCTTGTATTAAAAATAACTGAAAAGGAGAGTCCAGGGGAATGAGGAACTGGCATTCATTCAATTATCATAGAAAATGAAGAGGGAAAATTTCTAGACTGATAGCTCGCTCATTTTGAACATAACTCAAGGCCGGCAGGCAAATTTGTTGGTTAAAAAATATTCAAAACATTCGTTGCGCCTTAAACTGACATTTATTGTATGAAATAGATTGTTATGGTTTCTGTTAGCATCTTTATTACCCATTGAGTTATATCAGTCCAACTTCTTTTAATAGTCAATGACAAAAAGAAGATGAATTTTTAGAAGAAGTCATCACTCGGAAAAGACAACTTGAAAAAATAAAAAAGTACAAACTTTGCCATCAATGTTTTACCATGGTTGGAATGCGACTGTTCTGACTATAGTCCTCGGCTCTCAAATTTACAAAATCAATCCAAATGTCATCAAGTCGCATCCTTGCTGTTTCCAAATGCTTAGACTGGTCAGGATTGCTGCATGAACAAGAACAAGCTTAATTTTGCTAAGATGCCTTAAATGGCCCGCATCACTAAGAACTGAACTGCAATGTTGTCGGTTGGACGGGATCAAGAATATAAAATACTACATTCAAATGCCTAATAATTTCTTTTTTCAGAAAATGAAACTATGTGATAAAAATTAGTAAATCATAAAATCATACTTCTTTTTAAGTGAGAAAATAAAATCCCATACCACCTGTGGATTACGTTTTGAGCTCAAAACAGGCCGGTAAGTTCGCAACCTATTTTACTTGACGGGGTTCGACATAGATTTGGAGCTTGTTGAGCCTTCCATAATTCGTTAAACCAAATGTGTCACAATGCTAATATTTCTCTGCGTTGTTCCTGTCTATTTTAGGACTCTTGTAGTACATAAGTATTATATTAATGGATTTTTATCAATCACTTAGCTCCATATCTTACCTGGTCTACCTAGCAAGACACTGGTGTTGTTACAGTTAATTGGAAAAACAAGGTGCTGAGGCGCATGCCTCTCAAGGACATCTAGTTCCCTTGGTATATACTGGATTTGTTATCACTAAACTCACGCGATGTTCCAACACGGTCAAGCCTAGATGTTCATTTTTCCATTAGGGGTTATGCAGCCTACAAGTATAATACTTTTTTGATAAAAAAATGACCAAAGAGAAAGGAACCTTCATGAGTGACTATAGATGACCTAAATTACAGAAGCAAGAAAAGCTCCTTGCAAGTCTTGTCCAAGAATCTGACATCATTAGTGACATGTTTTCAATAGGCACTCGGCATGTTCACAAACGATGAAAGAATTACAACAATTTTCACCATACAGCTACAGATGCATAGCAAATCATCAACCAGCTCCTAAACGAACAAGTTTATCATTTTCACATGCCAAGGAAACAAAAAAATTAAGTGCTTACGATAGAATAACGGCAGCCACTTTTGTGACTTCTCCGGTGCTAGATAAGTAGTCAGTTATCTTGTCACAGAACTCCCTTCCTAACATGTTGTCAAGCGCAATGTCAATATCATCGCACTCCTTCCCCAGGAGCTGCAAAAAAGGAGGAAAGCCACATTATATGAATGCATAGAGAATATAACATAATACAGGGTGGACAGCGGCTGTCCACACAGGTTAAGATTAAACTACTATGAATTTGGTATAAAAATAATATATTTTTAATTTTTATACCCCAATTAGACTTAAAAATATTATATTTCTTATTTTTATATTCCGATTCAGCTAAAATCATCTCAATAATATATATCAATTTTTTTATACCCAAAGCAAAATTTCTAGTTCCGCCACTGACGCCACCTATACTGAATCATAATGAGTGGCGGAAGTAACAGCACCAAGCGTAAGAAAAGAAATAACGCAGCAGCAAAGTGAAGCGAAGTAAAGGAAAGGAAGGTTACCTTGTCGCGCACCCAGCCGCCGGCGACGCGGAGCTGCGTCTGGAGATTGTAATGGCGGACGACTTGAAGGAGGCGGTCGAAGATGCGGTGCTCCTTGTCGTTCAACTCAATTCGATCCTTTACGTCAACGGGCGGCGGAGGTGAGGCGGCCATGGCTGAAGCTCGGAGAAGACGGAGGAGAAGCGGTCTACGAGTGTTCAGGGTGCGGCTGGGGACAGCGACGAGGCTTCTTCTTTGTCGGAGCGGAAGATGAAGAGCAGCGAAAACACCTCCAACCCTTGCTGATTCCAAAATCGCCCAACCTCCTCCGTTTCTCATACCGGAGCGCTCTTTCTTTCTACTTCCGACTTTGCTCTCACCACAATAGCTGTATAAAACGACATCGTAACATCTCAAAACGCTCGGTTGGTTATGCTTCCGGCCACACATGTAACGATTCGGTTCGGTTTTTGATAAAAAAAATCAAACCGAACCATTGGTTATCGGTTTGAAAAAATTTAAAACCGAACCGAACCGCTAGTCTTAAAAAATCAAATTGAATCAAGTCACATGATTCGATTTGGTTCGGTTAATTTTTTTTATGAACTTTATTTACTAATTTAACTATTAATTAATAGATTTTTCATATAAAATTCTAATTTTATTCGATTTGGATTGATTCGGTTTGAGAAAAATTTAAAACCAAACTAAACCATTAATTATTGATTTTTTAAAATTTGAAACTGTAATCGGACCACTAACATTTCAAACCGATTGTGGTTGTTTTTAATAAAACTAGGCCACCCAAACACCACACTGTCGGGCCCATAGTCAACAAAATTGCCAGAAGAAGGGGAGGAAGCTGTGAAGTGGTGGGGGCGAGAGAAGATGCTCGGTTTCGGGAGGAGGGGATTTCTTTCGTTCCCGCTCGTCTTCGGCGCATCTCTGTAAGACCTCCGTCGCCAGCAACCAATTGATTTATTTTATTTGAATTAATTTTTATATGCATTCCGATTAATGTTTATTGGCAGTTGAGAGTTGGAAGTGGTTGATTGAAGCAAGACTTATTAGGCAATTGATAGATTAGGCTTTCTGTGGAGCTTGGATTTTCAATTTTATCTTTCTGGAAGTTTATTGTTTATCTGCTTGATCACCTAATCTGATTGGTTGTTATTACTAATTAAATTTTTGGTATTTATTTATTTAGAAGTACATACTACATAGTATGGCTGTGGGTTGCTTCAACTTCGGTTGAAGAAAAGAGTAGCAAAACGCATGTATATTGTTGCAAGTGCTTACTACGTAGGATCCAGGAAGATATGATATGGGTACGAGATATATATCACAGTATTGCCATGGCCGAAAGTGGAGAAACGCATGTGCTTAATCTTTTCTTTGGTTTGCTAGGCTCTTGTTCTTTGTGTTTTTTGGTTTTAGATATAGTTGGGGTCAGGAAGTAATTGCCGTATTAGTTTGAAGGATTGGCATGCTGGAGCAATTTCTGCCTCTTGGGTTGGGATCTTGATGGCCTTGAGCGCCTGTGTATGAGTATTTGTGACAATGACGAGTTTTGGATTTTCGTTCGAGTTGTGGTAGTTGGTCAGTTGATGCTGAAAGTCATGTAAGAACATACTTATTCTCCTTTTGATTTTGTCTTTAAGATTACTTTGGCAAATGGCGATATCAGAATTCCGGAATCTTGGTGACTTGCAAGGCCCTATCTGAAAGCTGTAATTTGGTCAACTAAAATTAGTCTGAGCCTTATTATGCACATTTGTTCACCTTGCTTTGAAGTCACTCTGATACTCTTAAGTGAAACCTGAAAGCTAATACTGACATGTTTTAGATGGAACCACTCTGATGTTCACCTGATACGGAAACGAAAACGGGTACGGATGGGATAAGAGAAATCTGATTTTTTTTTTTTCAAAAAAAAAAAATTTAGGATACTAATGCGGGTGTGATACATCATATTTATAGAACGTGAAATTTTCAATTTAATTGTAATAATACTGAGATTTGATCTCTTAGATTAAAGAAATGTTCAAATATGAAAATTTTCTTAATTATAATCCCAAAAGTGAAGTGATAGTCTACTCTTAGGCATGTATGAAATATTGTAAATTAATACTTTGCAACTAATTACGAGTGATTTCAAAATAACCTAAGTATCCTCGCTTTTTCAGAGGATCGTCTCCAAAACGGGAAAGACGGTTGAACAACATTTGGGTACTTCATAGTTTATAAATACCGTCTCTTGAAACAAAAAACCTATAAATATTGTCTAATACTGAAACATCTTCATCTTTAGAAATGTCCTAGTGATATGCATTTGTTTAAAAATGGCGAGTGCGACTTGACTTATCCCTGTGTTTTTGCCTTTTCACAGCATATCTGTGTTTTTACAGGATCGGAGTTGTCTCTGGGAAGGCAATATTTGGACCCCCATTGGAAGAGTACTGGAAAAATAAGCTCCAAGAGGAAGCTGCACAAAAGGAGACTGATGCTGCCAATCCCAATCCTCCTTAGGACCACCGTTCATTCTTCTCACTCAGTCGACATGTTTTGCATCTCGTCAGTGTGTTGATATTAATGATGTGATAAAATGAACTCCCGTGATGAAATGTACTCCACAGAGAGTTAGATTTTAGATATGCCTCATAGCAGCTAGACCCAGTAGTGCAGACTTTGTGTTGTATTTTTTTGAGGTGCTAATAGAGCCCCAAGCTCTTTTCCATGTGGCTCATGGTTTTATTATGACTTAAAAAGTTGCTGTAAACTTGTAAATCGCATTTTTATAATCCAATTTACGGTTCATTTTCTTACTTATGCTCCTATATGAATTAGCTTAGTTACCCTTGTGGGCTGTTGGAAATTTCTCCATCAATTCTTACAAGTGTAAATCTTAACTAGTACACAGGACACTAACCTAAAGATACTCAACAGCTCTAGATGGCACAAACAGCCAAGGACTGTTGAGTATGTGCAAGCACAAAGAGATGCATATGGTAGCCACAACTGAAGTCTTTGTTGTCGCATATCTGACAACCTCGACGCCTCGGTCAACGACTTCCTCACGGACAATATCAACACTCCTCCTCAAAGCCTCAAGCAGCTTCTCCAACACGAGAGTCAAAAATGATTTCACCGTCTCAAATGTGACTCTTCCGGTGACATCCAGAACGAACCTCCGATTACTGGGGACAGATAGAGTGGACGAAACTTTACTCATCCACCCTTTCTTGTTCTTGCCCTCATCGAACGACTTGTTCGTCCTCTTCAGCGCAGAAGATATGACTTCCAACCCGCTCGCTATCTGCTTAGGACTGGGACACTGGTCGATGGAGAAGGATTTGGAAGTGTGAT
This sequence comes from Kalanchoe fedtschenkoi, assembly GCA_002312845.1. Classification (NCBI taxonomy): domain Eukaryota; kingdom Viridiplantae; phylum Streptophyta; class Magnoliopsida; order Saxifragales; family Crassulaceae; genus Kalanchoe; species Kalanchoe fedtschenkoi. The sequence continues at coordinate 4,341,015 of NQLW01000095.1, forward strand.
TGCTGTGCGGATCTGAATAGGTTAAGACTTGATGAGATGTCTTGATGAACGTCTCGACAGCTCCATTGCAGACTGAGACCAGCATGTCTTTCACTTGCGCTTCGTGCTTGGGATTCGTCAGCCCTGCTAGCATCTCATCATACGTGTTGATATGCATCGTCTTCTCCAAATAAATCGCGACAGCCGTGCTGACAAACATCTGTATGCAATCACCAATCACCTCCTTACCTCGTTCGCTACAAACCACATCAACCCACCACGGCGTATCCTCCCCTGGATACCTCGAGCTGGCATGATCGCTCGCGTAGAATCCCATCACCAAATTCCTAGCAAAACTCCCCACCACAACCGAAACAAAGCCAGACCCGGCTTTGCTAAACATCCTATCCATAACCTGGTCGACAAAGCTCGAGCTTCCACCACCATCCCCTTTTACGTCGCCACCGCTCATTTCAGTTCGATATCCTCGCAAAACTCCTACAGTCAAAGCCCCGGTAAGCCCGGCTACAAGGCCCGAGAACTCATCAGATTTTGCAATCTTCGAAACCTGTCGCAAACTCTTGGGAATCTCATCACAATCAGATCGCAAAAACTCCTTCAAATCCTTAGACAAGACCCCGACAGCCTCGGCAGAATCGGATACAGCTTCAACCACAGAAGCCAAAGCTCCCAAAACCTTAACAACCTTCTGGCTCTTCCTCGCCACAGCGGGAGACCGACACACCCTGTAAACACCAAAGCTCGACAGCCCCATAGCCGCCATCAAAACAACCCATTTCTTCCTCTGACGCGAGTAATCCAGCCCCTTCCTCACCAACCCAAACTCCATCAAATCATGTAGAAATCAGAAATTTCAAACCCTGGTATCAAGTCACAACCTTTTTCAACTGGGGCCGCGCTATAAATCCATCTGGAACCTTTGCGGTTCCTGATGTATTCAACGGAATGATCGAATTTGAATGAACGACGATCACACAATCGACAAACCCAGCTCGACCCAGGATACAAACTTTTCAAATGGGGTCGTTCTCAATCCCACCCTAATCGGACTGGAATCAACGAAATGATCGAACTTGAATCAACCCGAATCACACAATTCCCAACAAACTCAACTGGACCCAAATCCCAAGATTCATGCTTTTCTTCAAACCACGGTGTGAAAACTGGAAACCGATATTGGGGTTGTGGATAAAGATCACCCTGGTGAAGAGAGGACGTGGGGATTGGTATAGCCTCTAGGGAATGGTGATTGATAGAAACGGCGATAATCGAATTGGGGAACTGTGATTTGTTCTGCAGACGAGAAATAGGACTGCACACGTGTTGATTGGTTATCTATCTCGAATGAGTGTTCAGTTCTGCGCTTCTGGCGCTGGACATTTTCGGATACGGATTGGATTGAAATGAGGCAGAAAAAACAGAGGAGAGGAAAACAGCAGAGCGTGATGTGTCGTGTCGGGTCGGGTCGGGTACTATTAAATCGTGGATAAGGTTGGTTGGTACAGTAGTAGCTCGGTTTCGGCTCGGCACCCATTTCGGCCTTTATGCTATAAAAAAAAGTTAGTGAATAAAAATAAATATTCAATGAAGTGTGGATAATGCATTTTTATTGGATGGGCAGATTTACGCCATAAAAATGATTAACCATAAGGTATATACAATTTAAAAAAAAATTAATTAAGAAAAATTATAAAAAAATTAAATTAACAATTTTTATGTTTTATATTAATTAATTATACATTTTTTATTCAAATGTTGATCTTTGTTCAATAGTTGTTATGATCATTAGATTTAATAATATGTTTATTAGATCACCTGTTATGTTTAGCAGATGATATGTTGATTAAATGAGTTATTTTGTTCATTGTATTTGATAATATATTTAACAGATTTGATATCAGGTTCATCATATTTGATAATATATTTATTAGATTTGTTAATATTTTCATCAAATGATTAGTTGACCTTGTATATTCATCAGATTTGATAAAATGTTCACAAGATGAGTTTGTATGTTCATCAGATTTGATAATATATTCATCAGATGAGCTCTTATATTCATCAGATTTGATAATATGTTCATCAAATAAACAGATATGATCATTAGATGAACAATTATGTTCATCAGATAATAAGTTCATCAGATGATACGTTGATAAAGTGAGTTGTTGTGTTCATCAGATTTAATAATCAAAGTTGATAATACGTCATCAATTGATATGTTGATTAGATGACCTTGTTATGTTGATTAGATGATATATTGATAAGATGAACTGTTATGTTCATCAGATCTGATAATATGTTCATCAGATGATATGTTATTTAAATGAGCTATTATATTTATCACATTTTATAATACTAAACAGATGAGTTGTTATATTCATCATATTTGATAATATGCTAATCAGATGAACATAACTATTTTTTAATAAATATAAAAATATAAATTTGTGAATTTATTATATATTATTTTTTGTTAAAATCATAATTTTTCTGAGTTTTTATTATTTATAATGTGTTGAAATAAATTTAACGGACGTAAAAAATGTCAACCCATGAGTCATTGAAATTGTACTATCTAATAGTTCGAAAGTGAGATCAAACAAGAAAAGTTATTGACCCAAATCAAATCAATAAATTTGATGAATGATTTGTTTTATTATTTAGAAAGTCGCAAAGTGTCATTTGATTTATCTTTTAAATTATCACAAATCAAATAAAAAATTAGATCAGTTTAACTTACATACATAAGAGTGTGATTTCACAGGCTTGAAGCAAATGTAGAAGTTTGTTAGTGAACAATTAAGAAGAGGGGGCTGCGCGGAAATGCATGAGTATATATATACATATATGAAATTACCAATGAGATGAGCAAACGAGCTGCGGTTCTCTGCGTGTCACATTTCATCAATATCTTCAATGTTGAGCCAGTCGTTTGCTTCTTTATTGGGAGATCCGTTGTGCTTTCCGTCTGGGAGTTTGTTCTCTTTGGCTGAATCAGACGAGCTTCTGCTCAGCTGTACCCAGTCCCGGGACTTGGTGGAGGAATCAGAGCCGTATGTGGCTTTAGTGCCTGTGGGGACACCTGCATCATCATCCTCGTCCTCCTCGAGATCACTGAATGAGACATCCTCATCGTTGGTTATTGGGATGTTGATGATGCCAATGCCGCTCCCGGTGCCTGCTTCAGTGGTTTCTTCCTTCAACCAATAATCACCGTCATCTTCATCAGCATATGAGGTTGAAGGGACGTCTGGACGAGATTTCTGAGTTTGTGGGACGGTTTTGGGTGCTTCTTCCAGTACAACAGACTTGTTCGCAACTTGTACATCTTTGATGGAGTCGGCGTAACTCTCAGTTGGACGGGCGGACGCACTGGTTGGAGCTGGTTCAGAGGTGGAAAGGTGGGAAGGCAGAGTTTCAGGCTGGGTGTTGGATGTGATGGAGAGAGATGTCTCAGGTGATGAGGCGCCTTCCTCTTTTCGGAAGGAAGCATCACCTTCCAAAATTTCTGATTCAACTGCTGTTTCTCTTTGGTTCTTCAGCTCTTGGGTTAACATGGCTCGAGTTTCCAGAATCTGCAACGTATCAGTTAAAGACGATTAATACGTCTAATGGGAAGTACAGACACATCTTATTAAATAATCAACCACAGAGATAACGAAAACTTCAAAAATGTGACCTTAAGAAACATGAAAGAGTATACCACTCGAAATTCCTTGAAAAGGAAGCACATGTACAAGAGGAAACCTAGCATTGCATGGTCCAGATGTTGCAATGATGCCCCATCTAATGAATAGAGTTGCCTCAACTCTCATAGATACAACAAAAATCGACATTTTTGAATTTTATTTTTTTCCTAGAATCATGATGGTCTACTAGTTTCGTCAGCGAGAAAAGGACCACAAAATGACATGTTACGAAATTTTATGAACTTTGAGGCACAGCAAAATTAACACAAGTTCTAGTGAATAATGATGTCTCAATATGTAATTGCAGAGGAACATAGTCATTTTTGCTGAATTCAAAATGGTCAAATTTTGTACTGTAGGTAAAGGAGAGAGAAAAATTGACATGACGCCGAACTTTATGAACTCCGGGGCATAGCCTAATTAACACATGTCCTAGTGAATATTTATGTTTCAATATGTAATTAAAGCAAAAAAAGCTAAATTCACAATGGTCAAGTTCCCTCCGTGAAAAAAAAGGAGGGAAAAATGATGCATCATCGAAGTTCTTATAAACTTTGGGACAGCATATTTAACACAAGTTCTAGTGAATTGTAATGTCTCAATATGTAATTGCAGTCATTTTTGGTAAATTCATAATGGTCAAGTTTCTACTGTAGGAAAAGGGAGGAAGAAAAAATGATACATCACTGAAGTTTTATTATTCTAGGGGGGCACATAATAATTAACACAATTTCACATCATATCTGTACAATTAATGGCTTCATCTTTTCAATGAAGATTGGAGCAATTTTCAGTACAGCATACATGCATTGTATTTACATCTACATCATATTTATGAGGATGCAAATGAAGAGAGGCAGGTTATAAAATATATACTACAACCACTGGATGGAGATATGAAATTCTAGCCTCAAAAATTCACAAAAGCCTCAGAGACAAAACTAACTATTTTCAGCATCTTAATTTATTAACAATCAGGTGGCAAGACACAAGACTTATCCAACTTATCATTCGACAGCTTAATCGTAAGGGCATCGGCCATAATGAGTATAGCGGAATGAAGACACCGCACTCACTCCATAACACGAGACCGAAGTTGGCTTGACAAGAAACGCCAAGACCAACAGGTATGTCCTATTAGAAGAATCAGAGTTCAGTGGTACTGAATATTAATTGGAAAAGCACCATTTTCTCACTCTAATTACAGTCTCATCCTTTATATGACAGATTGAAGTCGCAAACCAATAACTACATTCATACACACACATAATAACAGAGAAAAACAGTGACAAACAGGCAGATGAAAACTTACTTGAGGTGTTGAAATAACATCAGCATCATGTTTAGCAAGTCTAGGATGCACAAGGACAAAGTATATCTTCCAAAATAGATCATCACTCATGTACTCTGGGCAGAGTTCAAACCTCAGAGCTGCCAGCTCTGGCACAAGACGCTCAACAGCCAAAGCATGCTCTTGCTGGGCATCCGACATGTCAAAGTCTGCAAAAATAATAATTAATGCAATCTAAACCATCAAACAACTCATAATAACAAGCATTGAAATAAATTGCTTCCATCAATCAACCACTGTTCCCAAGGTTGAGATTTTATAGCTCCAATCAGCTAACCAAACTACTCATTCACTAATCCATCATGAAACAAATGCATGTCTAAATTCACTTCAATTGAACATGAAAGAAGAGATGAAATTGAAAAGCACAAAAAAAAAAAACAGCATCAAAGGGAAGCATACTGTCATAACAAACACTAACATAAATCGCATCCTGCAATCTACCAGTGTATTCAAGCTCGGAATTTTACAGCTCCAATCAGCTAACCAAACTACTAATTTACCAGTCAATCAAGAAAGAAAAACAGATCTAAAGTCTCTTAGTCTGAACATCAATGAGATGAAATCGAAAAGAAAGGTGACAACACTGCAACAAAGTAAGCATACCATCTTGTTCTTCATCATCATCAGCAAGTGGAAAATCTAACCAAGTCTCAGGGTGCATAGCAACATTCTTAGCAAAAGCCACAACCTCCTCGGTCACACCAACCGTGCTTCCATCACTCTTATCATGCTCCCCAACCGACCCTCCTCCCTGGTCCAATCCAAGCTGCAGAAAACTCGACGCCATCTTCGACAGCTCCGACACAGCTTTAGCACCGCCGGAAAGCTTCGTAATCCCGCTCTTAAATCTCCCACTGATCTCCGCGAAATCACTCCTGATCCCGTCAATCCCCGCCCCTGCCGCCGACTCACTCCCCTCCCGATCATCTACCTCTCCCGAACTGGCAGCCTTGGTCGGCGATTGCGGCGGAGGAGGAGCGAGAAACGAGGCGACGCCCCAAAGCTGACGAGTTAGGGTTTTGGTGATCTCGCTGAGATCCTCCTTAACGCCGCCGCCGCCGCCGCCGTGTTGACCGTCATCCGATTGTAATGATGAGTCGTCGTCGTCGATGTCATCGTCATCGGCGACGTGCAGTCGCTCCTGCTCGTCGGATTTCGCGACGGCGTCGTTCTCATCGTCGTCGTCGAGTCTCAGAGAGTTCACTATCGACCCAAACCACGACATCTTCTCTCTCGCTCTGATCCAAATTTGTTTGCGGAAGAGAAAAAGCAAAATCCCCGATTGAAGACGACGCTTTCACAAAAACGACATCGTATTGATAACACTGAACTGGAGTGGCAATTATGATCGCCCCAATTCATACCCACACCGTCCTTTCTTGATTAATAATTGAGTTGACGGTTCATGTGGTTAAATTCGGAATGGAATCGAACTTGGTGAAAAATGGAAATAATTTTTTTGTTTGGTTCGGAGAAATTAAGAAAGAAAAATTTAATTTAATTTTTTATTGAAAAGTGTTTTATTATTTTTCTATGAATTTTTATAGGATCTAATCTACACGGCTAATTTTGATATTTTTAAACCAAACTTGTTTCAAAATCAGTTCTAATATTGTTGAGTTGATTTTAGCTCAAACTTGAGATATAAAATACACAAACATAATTCTTGGACTATTTTTGTGGGCTTCAAAACAAACTTTAGCAAAATCTATTCTAATGGTGTTTGAGTTGATTACAACCAGAAGTTATGATATAAAACACACAAACATGATTCTTGAGTTAATTTTTAATTTTGAAACCAAACTTGTTTTTGAAACCATACTTCTTTTAAAACATCAAACATCTAATGGTGTTTTTTTGTTGATTTTAGTCCAAGCTTAGGATTTAAACCACACAAATTTACTTCATATTCTAATTTTGAGATTTGAAATCAAATTTGTTTCAAAACCTCAAAACCAAATTTTAATGGTGTTTGAGATGATCTTAGCCCAAACTTAAGATATAAAAATACACGAACATGATTTTGTGATATTTTTGTGGTTTTGAAACCAAACTTGTTTCAAAACCTCAAAACCCAAGTTCAAATAGTGTTTGAGTTAATTTTCGCCCAAACTTAGGCTATGAAATACAAAAACATGATTCTTGGGCTATTTTATTATTTTAAAACCAAATTTGTTCTAGAATCTCAAAAACCAGGTCGCAATATTGTTTGAGTTGATTTTAATCCAAAACTTATGATATAAAATACACAAACATTATAGTTAAACTAATTTTGAGGTTTTGAAAACAAACTTGTTTCAAAACCTCATACCAAAGTTAATAATGATTTTTGAGTTGATTTTAGCCCAAATTTAGAATTTAAACTACACAAACATGATTATTGGACTATGTTTGAGGTTTTGAAATCAAATTGATTTCCATGGTAATTAGTCGATAAGTAATTGAAATTTTCATAATGATTAACCATTTGCCCGTTAATATATTGAGATTTAAAAATGTAGATTCATGCAAGGGATTGTTCAAAAGATGAGCGACAAGACTTTTTTATTTTGAATTGATCAAATGTGGAACGGAGCTTGCCGATTGGTACATTTTTAAGAGGAAGGAGGTGACTTTCACTTCTAAGAAGCCATTGCAGATCTAGATTAAAACTTTTACGTTTATACATTTGAAAATTTAATTTTTTTATTTGAAATATTAAGATTAAGGTTTGAGGATGTTTTTTTTAAGGATGGCTTCGTTTGGAGCGGGGTGATGAAACTTCTGATCTAGAATTAAGAGTGTAGTATGTTAGTATATGACTTAATAGAGTTAAAAAATTCACATTTCAATATTTTGATATTTTGTATAATTTAAAATTGGAATAGTTAAAACCGTAATAGAAAACTAATACACCCATTTTACATTTTCCCCATTTATTTTAATGAAAAATATATAATTACCCATTTTTAAACCAAAATCTTAATTTACGTACCCAGATAATTATTGTGCAAATATAATTTTTTAATACCTAAAACAAATAGAATGTGATCGTTTCATTTGGCCGTTTGGCGCACTCATACGATGTCGTTTCTTAATCCACTTCGTTGCTGACTTTCTTCCTCATCTTCATCATAATTCTCAGGTTTCTTAGTACAGCAGGTTGTTTATCTTCTTCGAAATCGTGTTCTGAAATGCTGCTTAAATTGCGAATATGGAGTTCCCGACTTGGAAATCCGACACCATATTCCACACCTTCCCTAAAGCTCCAACCTTTTCGATTGAATCTCCGAGCCCATATTTCGAGCTCAGCGGAGCTAAACCCTGACCAGTTGTCGGCGGTTGGCACTGCGTCGAAGTCGGTGGTGCCGGAGACGAAGAAATTTGCTAGGAAGTTTCTGTTTGTGCCGCCGGGGGTGGAGCCGGAGGAGGTCACGGAGAAGATGGTGTTGCCGGGCTCGAACATTGTGATAGGGCCGTACGCCGGGCATTCGCAGATTAAGGAGATTGAGTTCGTGAAGAGCAGCAATCGCGCGAAGGATTGTCCAAGGGACGAGCGGCCGGAGTTTGCGATTCTGGGTCGGTCCAATGTTGGGAAGAGCTCGCTGATTAACACGCTTGTTAAGAGGAAGGAGGTGGCTCTTACTTCTAAGAAGCCAGGTTGGTTATGCAGATTAGGGTTTTTGAGGTTTTGATATTATTAATTGATTTTTGAGGTTGAAAGTTTGGGTATTTCTGCAGGGAAGACTCAGCTTATTAATCATTTCTTGGTGAACAAGAGTTGGTACATTGTGGATTTGCCTGGTTATGGGTGAGCTTTTCCTTTTCCCCTTGACTGCGGTATTATATTGTTTCTTGATCACTGATCAAATGTAGATTTTTGGTTTTTTTTTTGTGGTGAGACTTCGGCTATTATGGTCGATTTGATCACTAACACATCTGTGTGGGTGTTTGGCCTTTATTTGTTCTTGATGTAACGCAACCCTTGTGTTTCTGTGAAGCTTCTACAGGACCAACCATGGATGAATGAGAAGAGCTTTAGTGCTAACTATTAAGGCGTTATGACTTGGCGTAGTTACACTCATATCCCGATGTAAATAAATCTTTGTTTGTGTACATGTGCCTCTACTTTTTCATAAGTTAAGGCCTGGATAGTGGATATGATTGGCGCGACTAGGGTGCTCTTGTCAGACACGAGTTCCAATTTCCATTAGTTCATCTAACTATTGGGTCAATCGGCCAGTAGAACTGCCAATTGCATTCCCCATTATCTGCATTGCGCCAATGTTAGATCCTGATGAGTTTCAACTCAGGGTTGTGATGCGATAAAAGTAGTCAATGAAGAATGTGGCTGGCGTGTCCTTAATTTTTGATTATTTGTGTTTAAGTTTGGGCTTGACTTTGGACGAAATGATGTTTGGTCTATCGGTTCGGTGGAGGCAGCGAGCTGTTCAAGTGTATTTATCTCAAATTGATTCTCGTTTCAGGTTCGCAACTGCCTCTGAATCAGAGAGGATGGACTGGTCCGCATTCACCAAAGGGTATTTTTTGAATAGAGAAACATTGGTTGCTGTGCTATTACTGATCGACGCAACTATCCCTCCGAAAAGAATCGACATTGATTGCGCCAATTGGCTGGGAAGAAACAATGTAATTATCCCCCTTGAAGATCGTCTGTCAACCTGATAACTAAACTTAACACTAGATATTTTATCGGCATTTTTTTAACATCACGTGTATGTTATCTCCAGATACCGATGACAATTGTGTTCACCAAATGCGACAAAATGAAGGGCAAAGGAAGGCGGCCAGAGGAGACACTCGGAGCTTTCCAAGACTTCATGAAAGAAAATTACAAGCAACATCCTCCGTGGATCATGACCAGCAGCGTCTCTGGTCTGGGACGTGACGAGCTTCTTTTGCACATGTCTCAGCTGCGGAACTACTGGGATCAGTAGTACCCAAATTCCATGTCTCGTGTCAAGGCACGACTTACAGTAAATGAAGTAGTTGTAGGTTACATACAGTTCAGTTTCAGAGCTTCCCCATCTGATGTGTGTAATGTAAGTGAAATGTGGTTATACCAAAAAAGTTATGCGAAGCTCTGAAAATTTTCATATTCTGGAGACAGGTTTTATTTCCATGAAAATTTAGGACTCGGATCCCAGACAGCCTGGCTATTTGCTGCCAGGGACAAAACTACGTCATATTGCAACTAATAAATCTCAATTAAGTTTAGCACGTGTCTGCTATCCTTTCACAAAATTCAATCAACCTTTTTTTCGCTTCTTCGGCTGTTAGTCTGAGTTCCACGTCCGAATTTTTTTCGATGTTTAGAAACTTCCACATATAGAGCAAAGAGACAATTGAAATGACCTCTTTACTCTCAGAATTTTCCCTTTTTTTTCTCTCCGACTAATCTGATGGCGAACTCACTCTGAGTTTATTTTTGGACGTGACTGGTGTTCTGAAAGAGAAATTCTGTAGATATGTATGTTTTTTATGCGTCTTTTCGTTTTAATAATACAATTAGTATATGCAAATTTTAAGTTAGAGGTTAAGTTAACTTAATACACACTTTAGAAGGCGATTCTAAGTCATAAGCGTCTTCTAAAGTGATCGCCTTCTAAAATGAATCACTTTAGACGACGCTTATGACTGAAAAGCGTATTCTAAAGTTAAAATGATTTTAGAAGGCGCTTGTAAATTCATAAGCGCATTGTAAAGTTAATATGACTTTAGAAGGCGCTTCTAAGTCATAAACGCCTTCTAAAGTGGGCGTTTTTGAGTCATGCCTTCTAAAGTGATGCACTTTAGAAGGCACTTATGATTTATAAACGCTTTCTATAGTCAAATCTAATATTTTATTTCCAAAACCGGTTAGATATAATTTGTCTTATATATTCATATACCTAAGATATAAGATTCATCTATAGACCGTTAGATTTAAAATTATCAATATTCACATTTGCATTCAACTCAATGACACAAATTGTCTTATATATGATATTATTTTCTCTTTCATTCTCTTTCAGTTCATAGATGCAGCTCAATGCTGACTCTATTCCTTCACCATCATAAGTATCAATACTGCCTACACGAAGACCCATTTTCTCCCTCCTCATCCGATCCTCCCGGCTTATCGCACCTTGTACAAATCCCAACTATAGCTGGAGCAACTTTGTTTGAGCCGGGAGTCAAGCACGTGGTCGGCTTCGGCATTCAGATCCTTCAACTGGTAATCTGTCACTTACGCTATAAGAAAATTGGTTATTGGTTACGATTCGACTTGCTAATCAATACATTTTCGCCTATCTCTGCAGCTTTTCGGTATCAACAGCGTCCTCTGCTACAGGGAGCAAATCCTTAGCATAGTTGAGCTCAGCATCCTATGCTAAGGATGAGCAGAGATGATGATGTTGCGCTGACACTTAGCATCTTTAAAAAAATCTACTTGTTCAGCTTCTCATACTAGCTCGAACCATTCATTCAAACAACGCAACACGTGCTCAAATTTGAATTCGTAACTATTAGATAATCTTTATTTATTTCTTTTTTGATATTATGACGTAAGTGTTCATAAATAGTTATAAAATTAAAATAAGAATAAAAAATTCAACAAAATCAGAGAGAATACTCGAAAAATGTGAAAAAGATACGAAATAATAAACTAATAGGGAAAACACACAAAAAGTTGTCATAATAGCATATACATCAGAGATGACACAATTCAGACGAAGTCGATAGCTTATAAATGTAGCTAGTCGCTGCGCTCAATTCCTTCACATCGAGTTCTTCGTTCCTTAACAATCCATCGGTTTTTGCCTAATAGTTTTCTTCAATAGAGGCTCTGGACGCTCTTTCAGTGAGGTTCCAGGTTCTAATAAATATCATGAATCATTCATCACAAATGTTAAGCGCGGGAAGACATTCTCAAACAAATCCACTTCCGATTCTGAATCGGCCTATCCATGGGCAAAATTCAAATGAAATTCATGAGGTTTGTCATCACTTTACTCTCTTTTCCTCACTTTTCTAAAACATAGAAGCTTTTTTTTTCCATCGGTGAGAAAGTTAGGTGTATGTCTGCAATTGCCGATCATTCTTGTGATTTTTTTCTTCAATTGATCCTCTGTTACTCAATTCATGTAAGCATCGGAAAAAAAATTTAGGCCAGGGTGGTAAATTACGACTAGAACTTGAAAAAAAATTCGAGACTCTAATGCCGCGTCTGAATAATAGATTTTGTAACTAAATTCAAGTATCACTCTTTCATTGAGGTGAAGGAATTCATGGACTTAACACAAGATTATTTCCCCAAAAGCGTCGATTTTGAATTTATTCAATTAATAGAGGTCTTGTATCGGTGCAGAGAAATCCAACTTGGATCCATGCTTTATCAAGATCCATTAAAGTCTCCGAAGGCGAACAAAATCCAAGGACGGCGAGGCAATCAGTGCTTGGTAAAAGAGCGTATGAGCATCATGAGACCAGCGCCCACAGTGAGCCTGGAGCGAAGAAATTCTCTCTCTCTAGCATGAGTGCCCCAGACCAGCAAATGTTGCAGCCATTTGAGGCCAACGCAAGCCAGCAACCTTTCCAGATGCGTGCGCACGCGCCTAGCTCCATTTATGTCATGAACCAGCTGATGTCAAATTCAAATCAGGCCGGTGTTTCTTTAGGCATGATCGACCGGTGCCAGCAACCATGGCATCCCACGAGAAGCCAGAGGGCACAAATGGTATCCCAAAGATTCCAATTTCATGATGATCATTCAGCGGTCAACTTCGTCACCCTAGTGACATAGGGCAGTTGCACAACGATAATAATGACCAAAGTTCCCTAGGAGCAGTTGCACAACAAGCTCCCATAGAACAAGCAAATGACCAGGCAATTGGAAGATTGTCAAACCTCGTAGCAGTGACCCGAAGGTTTTGGGCTACTCCGTTGTGATATTTTTGTACTTCACACGAAATACCAGGCACGGTTTGGACAAGGGGAAGCAGCCGATCCTGGACCAGGTCCCTCACCGGGGATTGGTTTTGGGCAAAACTAATCCGTTGGTGGCTTGGGCGTTTGCATCAATCCGCCGCCACAAATCAGATGAAGCCGCATTCAAGTTCTTCAGAGACTCTGAAGACCATCATTCAGTATACAAGAGGTGAGATTGATATCGATCATTTCTTCTTTTTTTCTCACTCCTACAAAATATTGATAATTATATTTCTTTGCACTGAGGCATGGCCTTACTGAAGCTCGAAGAACGTTCCAGCTAATGACGAGGGCTGGTGACGAAATTTTCACAGAGTGCCAAATTGTGTGCGGGGATGGAACAGAATGCATTTCTTGCTTCACTCTACCCACTAAAGTACGCAATTTCCACCGCTCACTTAATAGAATTCATATCTAAAAAATTTGAGGTCTTACTTTCAAGCATTTGTCACAATAGTATGAACTAAAACTAGGGTTTTCTTTTTCTATAGGTTCAAGCTGATAATTTCACCAGGCAGTTCTCGGCACTGGTAATATTCATCAAATCTGCTATGGAAAAAATTTCCATGTTTCGTTTTCATTCTCTCTCACATAATTAAGAAGCAACCTATAAATCATGTTGAGTTTTTATATGATATTTTAAATTTTCTTTCGTGTCTCAGATGGCCAGTGAGGGGTTTAACTTAAGCTAGCGGATCCTCAGTTCAACGACTTCATAGAGATGGTCGAGGAGCGGCTGCTGAGATTGGAGAATTCCCAATCTCGTCAATTGGATCTGGCCAGTCACGCAACTGTGCTGGGCAAGATGCAACCTCCATCATCCCAGTGGTGGCCTCGACCTCAGTTCGTAGTCATGCAGCTAGGGTTTCAAACCAGAAGCCAGCTGGCTAGCTATCAGTGTCGACCCTCAGGTGAGGTTATTAATTTCCAAGCCCTACGGACCCCGACCCAAGCTGACCTAAACTTCCATTGGCTCCTGACCATTGCCGGGAGCCCTATCTTACAAGTGCCTGTTTTAGTACCGTATGTGTCTCAAGTAGAATGTGTCATAGGACCATCAGGAGCACCACCCTTGGCAACCCCGATTCGACTGCCGCCTATTCCTCCGACACCGTGGTCCCGGTGCAGATGCCGCCGATGATACCAATGCGTGCCGCGGCTCGGCTGGTCACTCTGGCAGCTGGTGAATCGAACTCAGCTCATCTAATGCAGCTGGTGCCATGGATCTTAAACATTGTTCATTAATGTGAGTTTGTAATAGTGCACCTGGCCCCTCAATAGCAAATATATTGTTTGAACTTCTTCATGGCGGTCTTTATGTTCAAAAATACAAAATCAAACCACAATTATTTGCACCAAGATTATATGTGACGTATTTACATTATCTCTCATCATTTTTTAATTTTAGTTTCTTCGATTTAATTCAATTAAATATACACATCATGCCAGGACTACAGTAACTCATACTTATTAATGTAAAACAGCTTCATTGTGGAACGAGAAGTATTAATGGCACGTAGAAGTAGAGCTGTAAAAAAGCGTTTAATTCAAATTTTCATATATGAAGTATTTAATGATAAAATAATAAAAATAAAGGAGGGTGTGTTTTTTAGTTTAAAGTTATGATAGAACTTGATTTTATTTTCGTTCACCTTTACTTTATATTGTAATGTATATTTTATTCATTTGAAAACTTCCGGCCAATTTCCGACAATGAACATTTTGTCCTCAAAGTAGTTGTTGCTTGGTAGTGTAAACCGGTCGTACCTCCAATTTGTGGTTTATCGGTTAGTCCGGTTGGGTAGATCGATTTGACCTATGATCCAATTAGTTATTCTGTTGTATTTATTCTTAATTTAAATTGAAATAAGCATACCAACATAGTTTAGTGGTAGAATTTTAGCATTATATGTTAAGGGGATAGGTTCAATTCCTCTTAGAACTTAATTTGCACTAATTCCGATTCCTCTTAGAACTTAATTTGCACTAATTGTGATAGTAATTTTGTGTTGATTAATTCAGTATGAAATAATTAGATTAGAACTAATAATTAAATAATTATACATAAATAATCAACCAGATTAAATTTGTATCAATCATGTTTGGCGGTTTTTTAATGAAGCATCCGATTTAGGTCTGATTAAATCCGATTCAACTTGCAATCCGATAAATATCATTGAATCCTGATCCAGCTGATCTAATTAACCAATCGGTTTGGTCTAGTGTTTTAATTCCTATGATAGTAACCACCAATTAAATATTGCCCAATGCCAATTAAAATATATATAAAATGAGATCAGTTATTATAAAAGACATGTGTCAAATCAAGAGTGGTTAATGAAAATTAAAACTATATCATTTTCGATGTATTATTTTTAGTTTGACATTATCGTATCTCAATCCTTAATTATCAAACTATATAATTTTTAAAATTTCTCTTCACTTAACTCACTTTATATCTTAGTATCTAAACACTGAATAAAAAACTATACTTTTTTATTACTATTTCCTCATTTAATATTTGAACAAAACACAGTACATTCACTTTGTTTGATTTTGTTTTTTAAAAAATAATGTCATGTCTTTAAATTACTTGAACCAATGACCGACAGACATAAAATAATGAAAAAAAAATGAAAATTAAAAAGTCAGATTCTGCAAAACTATTACATTTTTATAATGCAATACATTTTTTTTTTCAAACAAAAAACCTTTTCTCCATCGTTTCAGAAAAATAAAAGTAGTAAGACATTAATCATTACTCCCTCTGTCCACTTTTACATGTCAGTTAATCGAATTTTTTTGTCCACTTTTACTTGTCATTTAACAATTTTTAATGCGTATTTAATGTCAACAACTATCTTAAAATGTCAAACATTAATTACTTCATCATCATATTCAATAAAAATATATTCTCCACCAGCGATCATCTATCAATTTTACTTTTTGCACGATTTTTTTTATAAAAACAGCAACCACCCACTCATTAAATTTGTTCAACCGCTAGCATGAACTTCATCTTAATCTACTCAAATTAACCTTAAACGACATGTAATAGAGGACGAAGGGAGTATTTTATTGTTGATAAAAACGCATTAATTATTCCTTCACCCTCGGAGAGTGAAAATTCAAATTCTTTGACATCATTAACTTGGTAAGAAATCAATTTGATTGCAACAAGCTTGATTGCATTTTCTCAGATACATACAATTTCTAGCTTAAATTCATCCAAGCCTTTCACACATACAAGACCACACCATCTCCTCACCAAACCTACAATCTCCCCCCAAAAAACCCTAGCATCCATCTCCTTCAGCGTCACCTTTCTCCTTCGACTCCAAAAATGTCTTCATCATCCAGCTCTGACGAGGGCGAGTACGTCTCAGAACATGTCCTATACATGGACAGCCCGTCCTCGAGCCACCATTCATCCGATGACAGTGATGGTGCGGCCTCTGAAGCGAATTCTGACTCGAGTGCAATCACTGTGAACTCGGATCTACGAGAGCCGGAGCTGGAAAAGATGATGTTTGATTCCACAAAGGAACTTGGCTACCTACCACAACGAGTGGTGGATGACCTGAATGGGCAGCGTCCAGACAACATCATTGCGTTCCTTCGGAGACACATCACTGAAGACCGTCTTCAAAGGGTAGCTATGTATATCAATGGATTCAATTTATAACTTGCATGTTAATTAAAAAATTGCATGTTAATTGTGTAGATTAAGCTTATATAAAATTCTACAAAACACCTATAATTTGTACCACAAACTCTCTTGCTATATATATAATCCGTAGACATACTAAAAACACAGTTTTTTTGCCTAAACATAATGTGAGAATCCCACACATACTCCGCTACTCTTCCATTCTAATGGTTCAATGGTTCTTCAACAGGTGCGAGAAAGAGAGAAAGTGAGGATGGAAGTCTTGTACTCATTTCCGGTAAGGGCATCCAGTATATGTTATCATTGATATGATGGAATAATGATGGTAAAAACGAAGGTCATGGATACTAATGTTTATACAACTTTCGTTTTTACCATCTAGAGAATACCTCGAATGTTCGGTGTTTATATACGTTCCTATATGTTTTAATAATTCTCCGACGTAACTGCGTTATAAATTACACACGCAACTAACTCGTCTTTACTCAAAAGATCTAGGCTTCGATTCAGGTATAGTGGTTAGAAAACCGGTAGAGCGAAGATTAGTATTAATTATCGTCATATATGTCGTTCGTCCAATATTATTGAAAATAATGACCGTTGGTCAACTACTATTTCATTAAGTTACACACAATTTTTGCCATATCATATACATGAGACGAAACGAAAAATATTTCATTTCAATTTTCATTGCAAGACTTCGAAGGGCATAAACTCCTCCCATGGCAGAATGATAGCTAAAGGCCCATCCATATTTTGAGGACTTGTAACCCTAAATTCTGCACCCAAAAAGAAATTTAAAATCTAGTCTCACAATTATAGCTAAGATTTCATTTTGCCCCAAAACCCGAATTTTAGAGAGACTATGTCCTTGATGACCTAATAAGAGATGACCATCCAATAGAGGAAAAAACAACCCCAACTCTTAAAATCAAACATATAAGCTTAGTTTTCTAGGAATATGAGTCGAGTTAATAGAAGTCTCTCTAGAAAAATAAAAGTTTCAAATGAGTCGAGTTAATAGAAGTCTCTCTGGGGAAATAGAAATTTCAAACGATCGAGCTTGATTTTCGGAAATTATTGTGTCTGTAGCTAGACTTCAAGGTCACACAGATCTCCTTGGCCTCCTAAAAATTTGTGTGTTTCTTCGCATGCAGCGGGTGGATTGGAGCTTGTACTCTATGAATCCTGGTGAATTCTTCACACCTGCTTTTCTTAATGCAATCCATGATGGATCGGAAGGTGCCATATGCAGCATAGTGACCGAGCTCTTTCCTGGGATATATGAATTTGAAATATTCAGACGAGATTTCTGCCAACGTCTAATCGAAGAGGTAGCTTACTATATATACATATATGCTCTCTTTGTTACTCATTAAACATGACTTCTTTAATGCTTATATATAATCATTCGATTTTTCTTAACAGTCTGACCTGATGGAGAATTGGGTATTTCATACCAGATCCGACCCCATTCGAGCCGCATCTGCTCCTCGTGAATCAGGCCTCGTCCTTTCGGATTTTGGAATGAAATCCATGTTGAACCAAATGATGCGGGACTACATTCGTCCAGTTGCCGCAGGTAAAAATTCGCCCAGTTGTTTTTTCTATGACTTCGAGCATTTTATCTATTTTTTAATTTTATATATAACATTATATTTATCATAAATATTGACACACCCGATCAGATGACGTTTCTTCCATTTTATAGTTTTATTCCCCGAGTTTGGAGGAGCCTCCCTCGATAGGCAGCAGTCATTTGCTCTTATGTATGGTTATATTGGTTATCCAGAAGGTTAGTTTCATTGCCCCTTTATTTTAGTGACATACATGTATGAAAATGTCTCCTGAATAATTAAATTCATCAAGAGTGAGGTCTCTGTTGATTTGGCATTCAGAGTGTGATTCGTTCTTATATTATTAGTTCTAGAATTTCAATCGTCTTTGTGATTTGGTGTGCGTTAAAAATATAAATAAATTAACAAGCTCACTGGTTTAACATTTTTACATCTTGTTGGGTCGATCATGTCGACATTATCCGGAACTATATACATAGAGAGAGAAAGAGAGCGAGGTTCGGCTAAAATATTCTCTTACTGATATATGACTTCTACAAAGTACTTAATATATATATGTTGAAGATGAGAGAATGAATTCTTACATACTCCAGCTGGTATGCTTTTTATAGAGTATCACACTGATGAATCACATGTGACCCTTAATGTCTGTCTGGGACGAGGACAATTTGGAGGAGGCGAACAACTCTTTGGCGGAGTTAGATGTTTGAAACACAATCACTCCCCAGTACATGAAGAGGTTTGTGTGTTTAATTTAGTTTTTGTTGTCAAAGAAATTTATAGAATTCCTGTCCAAAGGCTTACCACTAAACAAAGTCATCAATTATTTCAACAGAAATTATATTATAAAAATCATGTTATATGCTTCTATAATTTGCGACAACATTTGCAGGAAGAATTTTCATATCCTCACAAAAAACCTGGGCGTGCTATCTTGCACTCGGGCTTGATTCGACATGGTAACAACGCGAATACATATGGTGACAGAAGTAATTTCATCATGTGGTGTCAAAGGTATATACATCTTTTCTATCTGGACCTTGATATCAGTCCTCATTTCGATTACATGCTCCAAATATATAAACCCTAAATGACAAGGTGTGCTCCATTAATTCTCAATCTTATATATGTTTCTCTAGCTCTTTGTTTCAAGAAATCCAGAGGAGGCCGGAAGTGTCCTTCCCAGACTGGTGCAGGGTTTGCCGTCATGGGGGCCAATGATAGATTTCTCCAGTAGCATTGCTTCAGACCCTTGTTGAGAAACCTAGCATATTAAAATTTTAATTAAGGGTTTTTAAATTTCATCTATTCTGAAAAAACCATTGTGAGAAATTTGTTGTCGTGCTCAAATCTTGATATCATTTTGACTACGATGTCTTGATTATTGTACATAGGAATTGGTATGCACTGGAATGATTTTGTTACTCATGTGTCACATTCATCACTAAAATTATATTTTCATTGCTATAAATAGGGATTTTCATTTCTATAACTCATAATCAGTTGTTAATATCAAAACCATCAATAATCTCTCTTTCTATTTTCAATCATCTTGAGTTGTTGTGGGGGCACGATCAACACATCGGTGAGACCTGTTATTGAACACATAGATCCTTGGTTTGTCTCACATTTTTGTAGGTAAGGATAAGATTTTGGATGGTGACAATTTCAATCTCACCTTCAATGGAGCACATAGGATTGATGTTGTGTAAATTAAAATAGGATGTCGCTAGAGGAGATGATGGTGACACAAACAGGTCCCAGAATAGACAATTTCTAAAACATCATAGATACATTCCTATATAGGGCACAAGAAGGCCTTTACCAGAGAGTCTGACAGATTTTTGCCAGTGGTTGATGAGGGTTTGAAATGGGGGATCTGTTTTGATCGAGTATTTGGAAGCAATTTTTAATGAAGGGGTAGGCATAATATATTTCCATTGAGAAAGGGAAATTTTGGATAATTTTTCTGCCATTGATAATACATGGTATTTCGTATATATAATTATCATCCTTAGAAAATGACCCATTTATTTATGTGTAGTCTCCATTTAAAATAATTGTCCATTTTCAGCCATTGTGTTTGTTTCCTCGCCTGAGCTTTGTTTGTTGGCCCAACGACGCGCAGTTTTTCTTTCTTGTATAAATTGTCTTTTATTAAAATAAATATATAGGCTCATTAAACTTGAGATCATGTATAGTGTTATGCATTGCGTTAGGGGGATGTTGATCGGGAGGAAATACACCCGTTTTAAGGTTTTATTTTTACAGTGATTTGAGTCGTTCTCAAATTATTTTACCACTTTTTTGTGTGTTTTATGTTCAATTAGGGACTGTGATTGGAAAGAAAAGGAAGCAATTCAGAATGTAAACGAACCAAAAAGTACAGATTCAAGAAGAAGGCGGCATCAACCAAGCCGAGTAGAATTCTAAAATGATTAGTCCAATCACCCTTTAAAAATGTCACTCAATCGTGTAAGAATGAAAGGATTGTCATTGGACTGTTCTATGTAAATAAATATATAAACATGGCCCATTAGCTATTAGCAAATACAGGATCGCCAATCCATGAGGACAATAGAATCTGCACGTTAGTAACTAGACAAATGAAAATTAAAAAAACTCATAGTTTGGGGGGTTTCAGATTGATTCATAGAGAGAAAAATATCAGTAGACGAACATCCATTGTTTTCCATTCATCATCCATATCTGCAATTTAACTCACATAAGTGCGCTAACAAACAATATCATGATAAGGCAGAATCATTGGTATCAACTTTACTAAGCTATTTATACGCATTCATCTCACAGGTATCAACTCTTTTTAAGAATAACTAAATGCAAGATTTGAATATGTTGCCATCAAGATTTAAATATGTTGTAGCTTCTATTGAAGAGGGGCACAATATTTTAAAATATCGACTGAAATATTACTGAGTTCATTGTGTTCACATGAGCAACGCATGAACATAAAAGCTAACGAATCAAACCAAGAGCAAGCATTGCAAAATCGGGTCAAAATGAGAAGCCGTGGAGGTCGAGGTCGTGTGCAAGGCCGAGGAAGAGGCCAAAATCATATTAGACAACACGGAACGAGATCAGGTCAACGAGAGTAATTCACAGAAAGCTCGCAGAGGTCATATTGGAGGACACGACAGGTGCGCACTACCAAAATACATCAAAATATGATGCTAGCATTTAAAACAACTGAAGGTTGTGGAAACTACTCGAATATGTGGTATCTTGACTCAGGATGCAACAACCATATGAATGGGAGAAAGGAGCTTTTTTCCGGTTAAATAAATCTGCTCATAATGAAGTCAGCTTCGGAAACAAATCGAAGATCCAAATCAAGGGAAAATGTGATATCCGGATCTAGACAAATGACGGTACATTTATAACTATCATTGATGTATATTATGTACCGGACTTGTTTTGGAACCTTCTAAGTTTAGGATAGCTATCAGAAAAAGGTCATACTATCTCGATTCGAATGGAGTTATATAGTATTATAAATTACAAAGATAGGGGGATGATTGACAGAGTCCAAATGACGGAGAATAAGATGTTCCCATGGATTCTTATGAAGGAAGCTGAGATGAACTTCCAGGTGATGGTGAAAGACAGCAGTTGGTAGTGGCACTTGAGATTTGACCATCTAAATTCTCAAGGGTTGAAATTATTGGCTTCGAAGAAGATGGTGACAGGATTGTCATTCATGGAAGTACCTAGTCAGCCATGTGAGGCGTGCTTGCTTGGAAAGCAATATAGACAACCGTTTCTAGTTAAAAAGTGAGGTAAGCAAACCATCCATTAGAGTTACAGACCTCTATGGACCAGTAGAGGTGGAGTCGCTTGGAGGAAAACGGTATATGATGACCCTAGTTGATGATTTTTTAAGAAAGACTTGGATCTATTTCTAGAAAGAAAATTCAGAGGCTTTCCAAAAATTTAAATAGTGTAAGACCTTTGTGAAAAAACAAAATGGTTATGTTCTAAAGACGTTAAGATTAGATCGAGGAGGAGAACTCACTTCTAATGAGTTCTCAGACTATTGTAAGACTAAGGGAATCAAAAGGCAGATAACCACCAGTTACACACCTCAACAAAATGACATAGCTAAGAGGAAGAATCGAACAATCTTCGAGATGGCCAGAAACATGTTGAAGGCCAAGAAGCTACCAAAACCATTTTGGGCCGAAGTTGTAGCTTGTGCGGTGTTCTTATTCAATCGGTGTCTAACGAAGGCGGTTCATGGAAAGACACCATATGAGGCATGGAGTGGTGAGAAGCCAGTTGTTTCCTACCTGTACGTATTTGGGTGAGTAGCATATCCTCATGTCCTAGCCCAACTACGAAGGAAGCTCGACGATAAGATCAGAAGATGTATCTTCATTGGATACAATGCTGATACGAAGGAGTATAAGTTGTATGATCCAATCACTGAAGACTTGATTATCAGTCGAGATGTCTAGTTCACTGAAGATGAGGCTTGGAATTGGTCATAAAAGGATGCTAGACAACCTGTTAGTATCTTCATTGAGGAAAAGCTAGTGAAAAACACACGTGCACCAATTGAATCACCTAACCAACCAGCTGGTTCGGAATCCACTAGACATCCAGGCTGAGTTCCATCAGTCCTTTTGAGAGACTACGAAGTCACTCAAGATGATGAGGAAGATAGTGCTGATGAAACTATGGTTAATTTTTTCTGTTTGCAGATTGTGATCCTGTAACATTTGAGGAGGCAGCAAAAGACAAAGGATGGATTCAAGCCACTGATGTAGAAATTGGATCCATAGAGAAGAACGACACGTGGGAGCTGATGACTTTGCCGATGGGAAAAAGACAATCAGAGTGAAATGAGTGTACGAGATGAATTATAACCCTGATGGTCAAGTTGATCGTCTGAAGGTGAGACTAGTGGTGAAAGGCTATAAACAGAAGCCTGGAATTGACTACTTTGAGGTATTTGCACCAGTTGTTAGAATGGACACCATTCAAATGATTATAGCACTTGCAGCCGAGAACAAGTGGAAGCTACACCAGATGGACGTAAAGTTAGAATTCCTGAATGGAATTCTGAAAGAATTGGTGTACGTTGAACAACCACCAGGGTACATTCGAAAAGGGTTAGAGAGCAATGTTTAAAGATTGAAGAAAGCATTATACGGACTACAGAAAGCCTCGCGAGCATGGCAGGCGAGGATTGATTCGTATATGTTAGAGAATGGTTTTCATAAGTGTCTTTATGAGCACACACTGTTCAACAAGACAGGTGCAGACGGTGAGATGTTGGTAGTATAAATGCTTGTAAGTGGATGATCTGATATTCACTGGAAGTTCGAGAGGCAATGTTCATCGAGTTCATAGAGGCTATGACTCGTCAATTCGAGATGATTGACATGAGTGTTGTCCTACTTCTTAGGCATCGAGATTGAACAAACTGATCATCTTCATTTCTCGGAAGAAGTATGCTGGAAATATTTTGAAGAAGTTCAAATTTGAGGTAATGAAGTCAGTGCATACTCCAGTTGCTGAGAGACTTGAGATGAAGAAGGATGAACAGGCGAGCTGGTAAACTCCGCCTACTACAAAAGCATAGTTGGAAGTCTTTGTTACTGGACTTCAATTAGGCCGAACATTGTGTATGGAGTGGGAATCATCAGCTGTTTCATGAAGCAATCTCAGCAATCACACTTGCTAGCAGCAAAACGAATACTCTGGTACGTCAACAGAACACGAGATTATAAAATTTTATATTCTCACACAAACTATTCAGATAGTGATTGGGCTGGTGATGTGGAAACTCAAAAGAGCACATCAGGCTATGCTTTCTATCTTGGAGATGGGGTGATTTCATAATCTTCGAAGAAGCAACAGGTCGTTGATCTTTCTATAGTTGAAACGGAGTACATTGCTGTAACTACCGCACCTTGTCAAGCAGTATGGCTTCAATGGATATTAGAAGACTTGAAACACAAGCAGGAGAAGCCCGCATTAATAATGTGTGATGATAAGTCGACTATTGCATTAGCTAAAAATTCAGTATTCCATGACAGGAGCAAGCAAATTGGAATCAGGTATCACTATATTTGGGAGATGGTGAAAGATGGCGTGATTAAGTTAGAGTTCTGTGGAACTGAGGAGCAAGCTGCGGATATCTTTACCAAGAGACTCTCAACTGATTAATTTGAAATATTTCGATAAATGTTTGGAGTTGCAATGTGTTATATGAAGGAGAAGTGTTGAAGAGTGATACAACAATAAGAGAAGGACAAAGTGGGGCTCATACGCGTTGAACTTCAACGCATTATTACCCTTCACATTCCCTGCCTTCTGTGTTCTCCTACTGACACGCGTCGTCCCCTGCCACGCGCAACTCTCTTGCAACACGAAATACACTTAATACACTTGTTAAGTCGACTATAAAAGGAGGACGAATGTAACGAGGAAAACATCTCTCGGCACCTCCTCTTCATCTAATATTTCCTTTCCTTTTTTGATGGTTTATCTCTATAGTATTTTCAGTGTATTTTTCTAACGGTTTTATATCCAAAGGAAATAAATTAATATTTTTTCTTTCTTTAAAATTCATCAAATTCTTTATACACGTTTAATTGAGTTTCCAAATTATTATTAAATCCTGACAATAATCACATTCAGTTTAAACTTTGAAGACGTGCCCGATGCACAGCACAGACACATGTCTAGCAATTATCATGGTCAGGCAGCTTTTTTGGTAATTCTTTAATCACAGCCATTAATCAATATTCAAATTTTGGTGTCACGCACACACTACCCCAAAATTCAAATCCTAATCCAGCTGGCACTTCGTTTATATTTCTTTATTGTTGAGATTCTTTATTTTCCTGTGTGGGACTTTATTATTCCCTCCATCTTACTATAATTTAAAATAAATAGATTAAAAAATATTAATATTAACGGTTGAGTAAATTTAATACACTAGTAATTTTTTCTTAAATTCAGTGCAAAAAGTAAAATTGATAAATTATTACTGATGAAAAATAATTTTTTATTGATTATGATAATGAAATGATTAATGTTTGACGTGTTAAGATAATTGATAATATCAAATACGTATTAAAAATTATTAAGTGATAATTAAAAGTATATGAATAAATTCGGTTAAGTACAAATAAAAAAGAACAATAGAGTATTATTTTTTATGATGTTTGTTGTTTTCGCAGCTAAAGTTTGAAAAATTAACAAAGTGTTGAGTCTAGTGGTTGAAGTGTTTGTTTAATAAGTCTTAGCTCATAAGTTCAAATCATTATGGTGGGAAATGTTGAATGTGAGCGTGAGTTGTCCGTAAAGAAACTGATTATACTATCAAAATGAAAAGAATGTGAGGCCCGCATCGAAAACAAAAAAAATTGAAAATATTACAATTTATTTGTATTTATTCAGTCCAATATGTAATAATTCATTAATTATGTGGATAAAAGAAAGGAGAGAATTTTCAAAAGAGGTCCTGAACTATCACCGCGTACCCAATTGCGGTAAAAGCTACTATGATTTTCAAAAAATGTGCGATGAAAAAAAAATTGGATTGATTTTCTAAAATAAAATTTACCATTACATTCCTAATCTAATATTATTATAAGATTTAGATTTGTGTGCAAAAATTATGTCATTTGGTAATAAAAAAACGTTGTTTTCTTTATGTGTGCAAAACGATATAATTTATTTTGATAACCAAACAACGTAATTTTCACACACAAATCTAAGTTTTATAATAATATTAGATTATGAATATAATGATAAATTTTATTTTAGAAAATTAGTCCAATTTTATTTTCATCACACTTTTTTAAAAATCGTGATAATTTTGACCGCAATTAAATAAATGTGGATAGTTCAGAACTCTTTTGAATTTTATTTCTAAAAAAAATTATCACCGCCCAATAAAATCAGCGAAAAAGGGCAAATAAGTCATTTTATTAGGTCATAACCATTGCCTCGGTCGGTAACATTTTTTATATTCAAATTTTCGCTGGTCAATTTTCTCTCTCCTCTCTCCAAATATTTTCAAAATTCACATTTTCTCCCTCTCTCTACACCGTCTCATTATATTATTCATCTGTCACTTCGCACTAGTCTTTTTCTCTCTCCCGCTCCTCGCAGATCCGTCGCCGGGAAAAATGGCAGCGTCTTCGTCGATTTTGCCGGAATCGGGAGCTACGCAGAACGCCTACAGTCGGAAGCAGAAGTCACTCGGCCTGCTTTGCTCCAAGTAATCTCCCTCCCACTCTCAACACTATCGTTGCTGAAATTTCGTTCAATCGAGCGCGGTTCTGACTTACTTTTGGTATCTGGTTTTCTGTCTTGTAGTTTCCTGGGCTTGTATAACCGGGAAGGAGTTCAATCGGTGGGTTTGGATGATGCGGCAAATCGATTAGGTATTGATTTTTGGCTTTGCGTTCCACTTGTGCGGTGTTTGGTTTTTTTAAATTATGTGGTGGTTTGTAGGCGTTGAGAGGCGGAGGATCTATGACATTGTGAATATTTTGGAAAGCGTCGGGGTGAGATTTTCATGTACTTCAGATTTTGAATTTAGGTTAAGTTGCTGCTTAGGGTATACAGGGTTAATGAGTGGTGGTTGTGGTTGATTTTGGTTATTAGGTTTTGGCTAGGAAGGCTAAGAATCAGTATACTTGGAAAGGATTTGGGGCGATTCCTCGAGCACTCGATGAATTGAAGGTTAGGCGCCAAGATTTTCACAATGAGTATATTCCGTATGAGGATTTGTAGGCAATTCAGCTTGTATAGATTTTTGAGAATTGCTCTTGATACGCTGACTTCTGAATATAGGTAGAGGGCCTCAAGGATAATCACAGTTTCTCCGACGGCAATGATCACGGCAAAGTAAGAAACTTATTAGATAGCTATCGGATAGTGAAGCCTTTCCAGACGAACTAACAACAACTAGGGAAAACAAATTGAGGAAGTAAAAGCAACTGTTGCTGCGTCTGACCTATTTCACATTCATGTTATGCAGCAGTTTTCAGATGATGAAGATGAAAGATATTCCAGTCAGAACTCAGGGAGTCGGCCAGATAAAACAAATCAAGTTGTAACTCAGAACTCTTCGTCATCATCCAAGCCTGGTAATATGTGATATATGCATTCCTTCAGAAGTAGGTTAAGCTCTTGTATGCATATATTGATGCATTTATTCTTAGATAAGTCATTTAGGTTATTCAGGGTAATGTATGTACTTGCATCCTATCTCCATAATCATAAGAAGTGCTTTTAATATCAAATATTGATATCTCACTTGTTTTTGCAGACAACAGAAGAGAAAAATCCTTGGGGCTTCTCACACAAAATTTTATCAAGCTCTTTTTGTGCTCAAACGTAAGACTGGTTATGAGTTTGTATGTGCTGATGTTATGTATTTTATGATTTTGTTTAATTGCTCTTTATTATTTAGATGAAGTTGATTTCTCTTGATGATGCCGCAAAGTTACTTCTCGGCGATGGTCATGGATCCACCATTATGAGAAGTGAGTCAATTGTTTTTAACATTTTATGAGCTAATGCTCATTGATAATTTCAACTGCATGTTTTGAAACTTACCATTTATTTCTTTGATATTTAACTGGTGCAGCAAAGGTCAGGCGACTGTATGACATTGCTAATGTCTTGATATCCATGAATCTTATTGAGAAGGTATAGCCACTATTCCTATTTTTAGTTGGCGGATTTTTGGGGTAAAACGAATTGATTAATCTCTGGGAGTCAGTTATGTAATGAAGACAATGTATGAAACAAATTTCACAAAATTCCTCTCACTGGTTTCTGTTTGAATTTTCACAGACTCATCACACAGAGAATAGGAAGCCCGCGTTCAGGTGGATAGGGCTGAGAGGAAAATTGGAGAATGATTCATCGACAAGTCTCAGCAAAAGTAATAAAAGGTCATTTGGGACTGAGATTACCAACATTGATTTTAAGAGGAGTAGATTGGACTCTGCAAGTGTTGGGAAATCAATGTTTGGTGTGAAGGTCCAGGAACCAGTACAGGTAAAATGTGAGAGTTTGGGATATGAAGATGAAAAAATTATGGGGCATGATTCAAAAGTGAAGACCTATGAGTTTGGTCCTTTTGCTCCTATCAATGTATCCAGAGTCCAAACTACTGAAAACAAACCAAAGCAAGTTCATGACTGGGAAAATCTTGCCACAGTCTACCGTCCTCAGTATCAGAATCCAGGTTCGTTGATGCTCTTAGCTTGTAGAAGTGTGTTATCGATCTTTGGCTTCGGGCCTTGATAGACTTACTGGACCTGTCACTTTAATAAAATACAATTCTGCAAGTTTTGGGAACTCACTTATGCTTAAAGTGTAAGTAATGAAATTTACTTAATCAATTAGGCATTTGCTTTTTATCATTCGAAACTCCAATCCACCCTGAACCGTCTATCTTTCAGTTTTGCGATAATGTTTAAACACACTCATCAAGAGAAGCATCCCTTGTTTGTTACTGCTGGTAAAGTTCTTATATCATATCCGTCCTTTATAATATTCATCTAGTGTTTGTGCTTGGAAAGAAAATCACTTTACTGTTTCGTGTAGCTGCTTTTTTTTTACTCGTGCGATGTCGCAAGTGTTTACAATTGTTGCTGACATAACTTTCCTAACAAATCTTGCAGCTCTCAAAGAACTCTTTGGGCACTATAAAGACGCTTGGCATACGTGGCACTCAGAAGTCGTGAAGAAGTGAGTATACCTATGAATTCTCTCTTGTTGCGACCGACTCGAAACTTCCGGGTCAGGTTAACATAGTAGTCTACCTTCACTTGCTGTTGACGCAAAGGAGGAGCTTATTATTAAGTGCATACCCTCAATGCATCAACCCAGAACAGCCAGCTAATACACCTGCAGCCTGCAAGCCATGTAATCTCCGGCCAGCCAATCTGACTTCAAATTTTCGCTATAGAGGTTTCTCCTGTAAATTTCGATTCAGCTACAACATATTCTACACTTCTGAGTTTCCTGCTAGCAGCGCTTCAGCGATTTTTCATTGGCTCACAGAAACATCATTAGAGTTTTGACATAATGCATCGCAACTTCACCTCCAAAACAACATGCTTCACTGACCACAGGATCATTTGTCATTGACTTGTTGCAAGTGTGTTAACCCCCTCATGGAACTAAAATATTACAGAATAGTGTCTGAATGTTAGATCATTTTCAAAAACATCAGCATCTCCATTTTTATATTCTCCGGCCTGCAACATATTTTGTCTCATTCTGATCACACCGAGAATCTCCTCCTTCTCAATGTCTTTTTCCTTCTTCTTTTTCATCCCTTCATCCACTCTCCCCTGCTCCTCCCTGCTCATTCTCACTTTCCATAGCCATGTCGTGGCCGCCGCCGTCGGCGCTGTTTCTCATTCCCTCCATAGCCTCCCTCTTAGTCTTAACGATCATCACCGCCGCCCAATGTTCCACCATCGGAGCGGACTACATGTCCCAATTACTCGATATTCAGGACCGTGAGAGGGCGCCGCCGGCCGTTCAAGTCGCAGCTGTTCGCGGCGTGCTCGACAGGCTACTCCCGTCGCAGTCGGCCAGCTTCGAGTTCCGGATTGTTCCTAAGGTCAGTTTAATATCAAAACCACTTGAGTTTCAGTTGCGGAGTTTGACATCCATTCCGGTCTGCATGTTGAGCTCGATGGCTGTGGTCTGATTTATTTTGCAGGAGCAATGTGGAGGCAAGCTCTGCTTTATGATCCAGAACCATCCTGCATTCAGTGGACCCGAAACTCCCCAAATTTTGTATGTTTCTACCTCTCCTAAGGGTCAATTTATCTGCAACAGATTGCAATATATCGTGGGTCTAAATCATAATCATACTATGCATGTTCATGAATAATTGAAATTTATACTTCCGGGTACCATGAAAACGAATGAATGCTCTTACTGTGTTGCGAACCTTTGAAACATGTCTCAGTAGCCTACCTAGTACCTGTCTGGCTGAATGTTTTCTGTTCATCAACCAGGATTTTGGGGGTGACTGGAGTGGAAATTGCAGCGGGTCTTCATTGGTACTTGAAGCATTGGTGTAATGCCCACATATCCTGGGATAAAACTGGGGGGACTCAATTATACTCAGTCCCAAAAGTGGGTGAACTTCCCAGGGTCCGAAAGGGTGGTGTACTGATAAGGAGACCAGTACCATGGAACTATTACCAAAATGCAGTGACATCTAGCTGTAAGAGTTATATTGGGCTTTGTTGACTCCTCATTGTTACTTTTTTTTTGGCAATACTACTTATTTACATTTGTATTTGCCTCTATGAATCCTGTCGTAGATACTTTTGCTTGGTGGGATTGGGCGAGATGGGAGAAGGAAATTGATTGGATGGCCCTTCAAGGCATAAATTTGCCATTAGCATTTACCGGGCAAGAGGCAATCTGGCAAAAAGTTTTCCAGGTTTATTTACTTCAAGTTTCAGAACTCCATTAGTATAACTTCAATTTTTGATTGCTCTTAATTTCCTGTGACATTTAGAGGGTTTAAATGACTATGTCTTCCTTCTAATATTGCGGCAGAATCTCAATATTAGTACTTCAGATCTGAATGATTTCTTTGGCGGCCCTGCTTTTCTTGCATGGTCACGAATGGGAAATTTGCATGGGTGAGTTAGTGTTCCCTGACTTTTTTCTTGGTTTGTAAACATCAGTATGTCATTAGCTGCCTGGCTTGGAGGCTATGTCGTTTACTTCTTCTCTGCAAATTCCTACTCTGAGTGTTTAGAATATGTATCTTATTCAGTTGGGGAGGACCTCTTCCCCAAAGTTGGCTGGATCAACAACTTAGCCTGCAGAAGAGAATTCTTGCTAGAATGCATGAGCTAGGGATGACCCCAGGTGTAGAATTTAATGCCTCTTATGTAGTTTCATTTGTTTATTGTTATCTCCATTTTTTTTCACTGAACTTATTCAGCAGCAAGTCCAACTATGTCTTTTTGATTCATAGAACTATGAAGCTTCTGAGCCTCTGGTTCTTCTAAACTAGGTGCCTTTGTTTGTGTTTAACAGTGCTTCCCGCCTTTTCTGGAAATGTTCCTGCTGCTTTGAAAAACATATTTCCGTCCGCTAAAATTACTCGCTTAGGGAACTGGTAATACATGTTTCGAAAACACAATTTTCTTGATTTGTCCTCCACCTATCCTTTATAACAAGCTTTGGCCTGGCAGAATCTATTAGGTGAGTGATTTTGTTTCGGACATTCATAACAGGTTTACAGTCGGAAGTGATCTTAGATGGTGTTGCACTTATCTTCTTGATGCCAAAGATCCCCTTTTCTTAAAAATAGGAAAAGCGTTCATCGAGCAACAACTGAAAGGTATAACTAATGTCCATTCACATGAAACATAATATGTAATGCGTCATGATATCCTTAGTTCAAATCTGACATTCCTTTTTTGTCCCAGAGTATGGAAGGACTGGGCATATCTACAATTGGTATGATTTAAATCATTCCAGAAGTGTGGTTTAGTTCTTTTTATTAAACGTGAAATACACCATTGAAACACATTATTATCAACTTCAGTACGTTTTGGAACCGTTCATGTGTTCATGATTCACTCAACTGTAATTTAAGGTGAAAAAACAAAGCTTAAACAATGAATTCTGCCCTGCTGAGATTATCATCTCATCTGTGGGCAGAGTTATAATAACAGAATTCCTTTAATTAACTTTAACACTATTATTTGAAAATTGTGTTGAAATGCTGTCTCCGACTACTGCAGCGACACCTTTGATGAAAATACTCCACCTGATGATGACCCGAGATTCATATCTTCCTTAGGAGCATCTATTTTCGAGGGCATGAAAAGTGGTGATAACAATGCTGTCTGGCTAATGCAGGTCATTAATGGTTTTATTTGATGCCTGTCATCATCTGGGTGATGTTTCTTTGTCACATTTCTTCTGCCTTCCATCTCTGTTAACATTTTGTTCGAATTGACCCACGTGACAATTCAGGGATGGCTGTTCTCTTATGATCCATTCTGGCAGCCTCCACAGATGAAGGTTAGTTTTCCGGAACTCGATGATATATCTGACTTGTCAATGACTCATTCATGTTACAAATTAGTGAAGTAAATTTTCTTTTCAATACTCTGTAGGCACTTCTTCATTCTGTTCCCATCGGTAGGCTGGTAGTCCTTGATCTATTTGCTGAAGCGAGATCCATATGGCGTACTTCTGAGCAATTTTATGGCGTTCCTTATATCTGGTAAGTGGTAGATTCTCTGTTGCCAAGTAATTTCATGTATAGTTGTAAACTATTGTAGCATTGATGTGATCATGAGTTACTATTATTCAGAAACCTGCATGCTTAAGTATTTGGTCCACTGCTTAAGCTTCTTTTACCATGCATGTTGGATTCTAAGATCAAAACTTGGGGCATTAACTGGGAACAAACGACATCATTACATTCTCATAATCTCATCCCATAATTTTGTTTTGATTGCTCCTGAAATCTACCGCCATTATATTCTACAGGTGTATGCTGCACAACTTTGCTGGCAACATTGAGATGTATGGGGTTTTGGATGCAGTATCAGCTGGTCCTGTAGAAGCTCGAACTAGTGAAAACTCAACAATGGTAAGTTGCAAACACCAAAGATGTGGCCATAAATATGCTTCTTGAATTGACTTTGAACTTTAAAGTAGTAGCCATTGCTATCTTTGTAGGTTGGTGTCGGAATGTCAATGGAGGGTATTGAGCAAAATCCTATTGTATATGACCTGATGTCTGAAATGGCATTTCGACATGAAAAAGTTGATTTGCAGGTAACACTTTGGAGACGAATCATAAACCTGATCTGTCTGTATTATACTGTTTCCACGGTGCACCAAGTTTTGCAGTCATAGTTAGAAGTTATGAAATCCAACCAACCCCTCGTTGATTTGTCCCGCTCCCGGGCACGATAGCGAGCTTTCTCTATTGCTGATTTTCTTATAGCCCAGTGATGCAACTCAACTGACTTATGGGTTATTCTGATGAAAGATTTATAGCAAACTCATTTGATGATTTGTGAACCTCACTACTCACTAGTCAGTTGAACTATTGACCATGTGCCTTTATTTGTTTTTTCTTTCATATTTTCCTTTCTGTTTTTGTGTTCTGACGAGAGATTGCAGCCCCGTTTTTTGCTTGCTAGTTCCTTCCCAGCTGTTTGGATATTTTCATTGCTTCAAGATGTTTCGGGTATTTAATGATGCATCTTTGTTGCATTTCGCAGACTTGGGTTAACCATTACTCAGTGAGGCGCTATGGCAAGCGCATTCCAAATATTCAGGATGCCTGGGAAATTTTGTATCACACGCTATACAATTGTACAGATGGATCCTATGTAAGAGCCTTGACATTGTCTACTTTCATTGATTGAATAACTCAAATATTATTCATTTTGTGGACCACAAGGAGATATTCACAATTAGTTGAGTTCCTAACTTTCACCTGTATCGCAGACTGATAGATAGCCTCTGAAAAGGTTTTTGGAGACTTTTGTTAGTCTATATAATCTTATCCTGTATGGCATCAGGATAAAAACAGAGATGTCATTGTGGCATTCCCTGATGCTGACCCAACCTTAATATCGGCACAACTAGACATGCCAGGAAGACGTGACCCCACATCCAAATCGAGGAGAGAACTTCTAGAATACAAAACGGATTCTTTTGATCGACCTCACTTGTGGTATCCAACTGCTGAGGTGGTGCGTGCCTTGGAACTATTTATCACAGGCACCGATGAACTCTCTGAAAGTAACACCTTCAGGTAAGAATAGACTCAGTTGAAATACTTTTTTTTTATTTCATTTCTGAGCCTGACCTCTGTGAATGCCGATGTCCCACCTCCATCGTACTAGTTATGACGTTGTAGACTTGACGAGACAAGCGTTAGCCAAATATTCGAACCAACTGTTCTTGAAAGTCATAGAAGCTTATGCATCACTAGATGTTCAGCAAGTAACTCATCTCAGCCAGAAGTTTCTAAATCTTGTGTATGAGATGGACATGCTATTGTCTTGCCATGATGGTTTTCTCTTGGGATCTTGGCTAGAAAGTTCGAAGCAACTCGCTGTGAATGAACAACAAAAAATACAGGTGAGAAATCAATGAGATGGCTGATCATTCAATATCTTCTCTTCCTTTAATAAATCAATTCTAGTTAAACCTCTGCAAACATGCAGTATGAATGGAATGCTAGGACTCAGATAACCATGTGGTTTGACAATACTGAGGAAGAAGCTAGCCTGCTTCGTGATTATGGTATGATCTTAGTCTGGAAGTTCCTCGCATTTGAATATTAGATTTTTTTTGCCCCAGTTATCTTCAATATATTCCACAGCTACCTGTTTGATTAAGTGAAGCTCAAATTTTCTTCTGCCAAGTAAAGATTCATTTTTATGTCTCCAGGTAACAAATACTGGAGTGGTCTCCTCCGAGACTACTATGGCCCCAGGGCAGCCATATATTTCAAATACCTGATTGAGAGCCTAAGCACAGGCAACGACTTCCGGTTAACTGACTGGAGAAGGGACTGGATAAAGCTTACCAACGATTGGCAAAGCGGTCACAACCTCTATTCAGTCAAAAGTTCCGGGTCAGCTCTTAACACGTCCAGGTGGCTCTATGACAAGTATTTGCGTATATGAGATGTCTCGAACTAGTAGTTCCGGTCTCATTTCAACATGGGAATTGTCAAAGGTTGGAGATGAACATGTGGAGTTATTAGCATTTCTACTTCTCATTTTACCTGGATGTGTGGATATATATAAGCCCCTACAGGTGAACTTAGCTTCTTAAACTGCATATGGATGTGTGGATAGCGACGGTTGGATGGAGGGGACTGTTGGGGGTGTGGTGGGGTGGTAAGGAGAGATGAGTCACATGACCGGCATGTGATCGGGAGCGCGACAGACACTATTTTGTTATTATATTAATGTACATTTCAATAATTTTAGTGAACCTTCTACCAAAGGTCATGGCTAAGGAGGTCCTAAATAAGAATGGCTTGCCAAACAAAAATCTATTATCCGAATCTATTGGTGGAGGTAATTTCATTAACTGCATCGATTTTTGGTAAGATTCAATCTGAAAATAATATTTACTATTTTCGTATCGAGACGATGAAACTGTTCCTCATGATCATTTTGCTAATACTCATGGAATGCATGCACATGAGCACAATGATTTGTTACCTTTTGATTTAATTACTACATGCTTCAAATTCACATATTGAAAAATTATACTCTCATAGTGCAATGCACATATTATCTTGAATATTTTACTTCCTCCTTTCGAATATAGTAGCTATTTAAGATTAAATTGAATAAATTAAGAAGATATTAATATTAGCGGCTGAATAAATTTACTAAGTGAGTGTTTAATTTTTATTTTTAAATTTCGTGTAAAAGGTAAAAATTATAAAATATTAATGATGTAGAAGAATTTTTTATTG
Organism: Kalanchoe fedtschenkoi; assembly: GCA_002312845.1. Classification (NCBI taxonomy): domain Eukaryota; kingdom Viridiplantae; phylum Streptophyta; class Magnoliopsida; order Saxifragales; family Crassulaceae; genus Kalanchoe; species Kalanchoe fedtschenkoi. Next base: position 4,376,791 of record NQLW01000095.1, read on the forward strand.
ATTATGATAATTGAGTGATTAATGGGTGATGTTTTAAGTTTGTTGTCGATATTAAATATAAATTGAAAAATATTAAGCATTAAGTAAACGTGGACAGATAAAATAAGCTACGCGACAAATAAAAGAGGACGAAGAAAGTACGTATTGATTCATTTGAATTACAGGAGATCAAAATATCATCTATGAGTATGCTGATTATGTAAGTTCAAAAGATTTTGAGGAATTTAATGATTTGGAATATTGGTATGGTAGATTTAATTGCAATAACTGAATTGTGTTTTTTCATAAAAACACATCAAATTAGAATGTAACGAACATTTAAAATGTCATTAGTTGCATTATATATGAGCCTTAGTGATGAAATTATATTTGTTCCTACTGTGGTGTTGTTATGTGGTTTGTCTTGTGCAAACAGAAGTGTTAGATTATTTTTGGTTTAATAACTCTCTGAATTCTTACATAGATTATTACTTACTAGAGATGATGCAATGTCTAAATTATACAAACATAGATTAGATTATTCAATCAAATATTTGCATCTATAAGTAGTGGCGGTTTCAGGACTTCATAGTTCGGAATACAAATTTGAAATTTAAAGGAACAAAATTAAAATTTAGTCAAAATTTTAGAATCATGCAGAGAAATAAATTTAGAATTGATAAGGTGATGGTGTAATGATTTGGAGTCTAACAATTTTGAATAAAAATATATTAAAAATGTACGGATTATTTCACAACGAGTCTAACTTCAATATGTGTCACCCTAACCATAACCATAGGAAAAGAAACCAACCAATTTGAAATCCGTCGGTAAAAAACTTTGAATTTGGACTCTCAAGGAGAGGCCACCCCAATTTGACGACTTCTATCTTCGTGGTCCACAATAAGCCACGACAAAACAATAACCCCAGAGAGAGAGCAACTCGTAAATAAATTGACAACTTCCCAACGTGAGACGTAGTCCAACTCTAAAACGACACCTCTTCATCTTCGGACTCCGTGTTCTTTTACAAAACGTTATCGTTTCATCAAGGAAGCAAGAAGCTTCAGTGGGGCCATGTCTTACACGTCGTCGTTTGCACTGTGAAGAAGCCAAAACGACTTCTGCTTGGACGCAGCAAATCTGCAGCAGCTGCATAGCATAGTGATTGGGATGGTTCACCTTCCTCGATCCTTGCCTTGAAATACCCTTGCAGTCAAAATCCCTACTCTCTGCATAAACACACTTTCCCATGGACCCTCTCAAGCTCCAACCTCTCTTCACCGAACGCTAACTCATCCATAAAGCCGCTTCTGGGTGTTATCTACTTCAATCCATTTTCTTCCTCCCGGATAAATGGGCGGAAATGGCGAGGGGAAGCGTCACCGGTGGAGGATCTCCTTCCGCCGCTCATCTTCCAATCTGAAAAGCGAACCACGGAAGCCGCCAACTGAGTTCGTCTGCGCCATCACCAAAACCCTCATGTCCGACCCCGTTATAGTCGCATCCGGTCAAACATTTGAGCGCACTGCCGTCCAGGTCTGCAAAGACTTGAACTTTACACCCGTTTTCCCCGACGAACCAGCTCCGGATTTCTCCACCGTCATACCCAACAGGAACATCAGATCAGCTATAACCAACTGGTGCAAATCCAACCGCGTGGGGGTCCCAATCGCCCCGGACTACTACGAAGTCGAGAGCTTGGTCAAGTCGTTGGTGGAGGAGAGCAGAAAACATAGAGTTTCTGAGTTCGAATCTGATGAGAGAAGCGGCTCGATTGGTGCTTCGGAGAGGGACTTGCTGCGAGGAGTGGCGGAGAATCCGCAAGTGGGGTTTTCGCACGCGGCGACCGAGATGAACTTCCGGCAGCCGGCAGCTCACTTCTATTCCAGCTCGGAGGAGTCTGTCGTCGTCTCTCAGTCCCCAGGTTCCTCCACGCCTCTCCCTTTCGCAACGAAGCCGGCGTGCTTCTTCTCCTCCTCTTCGTCCGATCTCATGGTTGAACAGAATCTGAGTAGCGAGATTTCGAGTTCGCACTCATCGGAGGAGGATGAGATCGTGACGAAGTTGCAGAGCATCGAAGTGTTTGAGCAAGAAGAGAGCTTGATTTTGTTGAGGAAGGTTACCAAATCGAATGAGGAAGCTAGGGTCTCCCTGTGCACTCTGAGATTGCTGACAGCTCTGAAGCCTTTGGTTGTGTCGAGATATGCGGTTGTCCAGGTCAACGCGGTGGCGGCTCTGGTCAACCTGTCGCTGGAGAAGGTCAACAAGTTGAAGATTGTGAGGTTGGGATTTGTTCCGCAGTTGATTGATTTGTTGAAAGGAGGGTCTCCGGAAGTGCAGGAGCACGCAGCTGGAGCGATATTCAGCTTATCGTTAGAGGAGGATAATAAGACAGCTATTGGGGCGCTTGGCGCTCTGCAGCCGTTACTCCATGCTTTAAGAGCTGAGAGCCAGCGGACTAGGAGTGACGCGGCACTGGCACTATACCATTTGTCACTTATTCCGACGAATAGGAATAAGCTTGTGAAGCTTGGAGCGGTGTCGACTTTGCTGACACTTCTTAGAGGGAAGAATATGACTGAGAGGGTTATTCTGGTGCTTTGCAACTTGGCGGCTTGTGCGGAGGGAAAGTCGGCCATGCTGGATGGCAATGCAGTTGGGATCATTGTTGAAATGCTTAGAGAGAATTTGATTGACTCGGAAGCGACTCAAGCAAATATGGTGGCTGCATTGTATTCATTAAGCTATGGGAGCTTGAGGTTCAGGGGGCTGGCCAAGGAGGCAGGGGCGGCTGATGTTCTGCGGATGGTGGAGGAGAGAGGTGGTGAAAGGGCAAAAGAGAAAGCGAGGAGGATCCTGCAGATGATGCGCGGCAGCGGAGATGATGGGGATGGTGAGGATATGGAGGATGGCGGTGGGGCGTTGCTTAGGGGAAGGTACCGAGCTGGGATGGGTGGTGCTGGTGGTGGGAAGAATTTGTCCACCGTTTTCTGATGGGTTTTCCGTACCGGATTTGTTGCTGGATTCAGTAGTCTTTGTGTATATTTTGATTTGATAGTGTTAATATATCGGAGGTGGTTCGGTTTCTCTGCCTGGTTCTTAACCGGAGTTTCAGATTTCAAATGTTAATTCAACTGGCTTTTCTGTGTGTGAATATTTACTGTAGATGGAATGAGGAATGAGTACTACTTTTCAGAGAGCTACTCAGGGTTGAAAGATAAGCAAGGTGTTAGAGGAGGTGGCGAATCAGGGTTGCGGCGGCCAGTCCAAGCATCCCTATCCCTATGAATTGTCACATGTTGGTTGGTTGTTCAAATAATTTCATTCTAGCACATGGTCTTGTTCTTGACATTTTGGCTTTGTTGGTTTCCAGGAAATTGTCGCTCATGGCTGGCGTATCTTGCTGGATGTGTCCGCAGAAGAAGTCAAGTCTAGAATCCGCGCGTGATAAATTCTTCGAAACAGGTACTGTTGCATTACTTCCTCCAACAACAGGCTAGCATATGATAATTGGATCAAAAGTAAAGAAAAGAAAAGTTTTTTTTAAGACTTCCGACTCAAGAATGGATAGTTAAGAGTTATGCTTTCGTGCGTTATGAGGTGACAATGTGTCGTCACCCGTTAAAGAAGCATTCAGGCCTCGTATTACTTTCATCACCGGAACTTTTCTCACTTCATTACACCCCCACATGCATAGTGGTGTTGTGTTAATTACGTCTTTTCTCGCCAGTGCACGAAAAAGTTCTAAGACAACGAAGGACTGATTGAAGAGAGCCCACATTATGCCTTACACTTTATTCCGCTTTTTTTAGCTTTGTCATTGTTGCTAAAACTTTTACTTCTGAGAAGAAAGATTAGTGGAAAATTTTCAATACCCGTTTCAAATAAGGTTTACGCGACTTTCTGAAAAGAGAAGGTTTCGGATTTGTCTTTCACTTTCTGTTTCTAATGTTGGTTTTCAGGGTCAAATTATCTGAGCTTGTTTGGTGTTTTCAGTAAGTTGACAATTTCAACGTGAACCTGGCTCATAAAGGTTGGAGTTGGTAAGCGGCGAGAAGGCAGATTAACAGGTCATGTATTGGAAATAGGTACTTTAACGGGTGCGCAAGGAGATGGGATCTCTCAAAATAGGAATCCGATGATGATCCAATTAGAGTTAAAAACGAAAATAAATGGGAAAGTTATTGACTTACATACTCCATCATTGCCAGCTGCTGATCAAGTACTTTACAGGTAACCTGTTTTCTGCACAAATATTTTACTTGCTGCACTGCATTTTTAGAAAGCAACCAGATCCTCCGGATCGTATTTGCTCAAGATTGTGGCTTGGCGCGGTCTGTGATTTGTTTGGTTTGGTGAACCTGAACGTAGAAAGCTAGTAGGCTGGATGAGGCAGTTAAGATTTGCATGAGAAGTTGGTAATGTTTCGATATCATGAACATGGCAGTAGACTGGATCAAGCTTGTTGATAAACTCGCATGAAACTCCGGAAGTATAAGAGCCTAACGGTAGGGTTTGTTTGGTTAAAGGAAAATGTGTGGCAAAGAAAAATGAAATTGAAAAACTTTGAAGGAATTTCCTAATTGGCCATCTTGCTTGCTCTGGTTCTCATTTATGGGTTCAGAGTCTATTAAAATTTTATTGCTCTGGGCTCAGAGCTTTTCAAATTGACACATAATAAATTAGTCTTCCTTTGCTCTTTCTTCTTTCGGGGAAAAAATTCCAAAGGGGTTTTGAACTATCCCACTTGTTTAATTGCGGTTCGAATTATAATAATTTTCAAAAGGTTGGGACGAAAACAAACTGGACTAAGTTTCTGAAATAAAATTTATCGCTGCACTCTTAAACTAATATTATATCAGACTTAGATTTGTGTGCGAAAATTATGTGGTTTAGTTATCAAATTGAATAATATCGTTTTGCGAACATAAATAAAATGGCATGTTTTGGTATCCAATTAACAATAATCCTCAACAAATTTAATAAGACAACTATATTTAAGAAATCAAACAAATTGATCTTAAGTATCATATTAAATCAGTCTATTTTTTTTGTCGCACCTTTTTTTAAAGGGGAAAAACTCAAAAGGGGCCCTGAACTATCACCGCTTACCCAATTGCGGTCAGAACTACTATGATTTCCAAAAAGGGTGCAATGAAAAAAAAATTGAACAGATTTTTTGAATTAAAATTTACCATTACAATACAAACCTAATATTATTTTAAGACTTAAATTTGTGTGCAAAAATTACGTCATTTGGTTATCAAAAGATGTCGTTTTCTTTATGTGCGCAAAATGGTATAATTTATTTTGATAACCAAACGATGTAATTTTTGCACACAAATCTAAGTCTTGTAATAATATTAGGTTAGGAATGTAATGGTAAATTTTATTTTAGAAAATCAGTTTAATTTTTTTTTCATCGCACCCTTTTTGGAAATCGTGGTAGTTCTGACCGCAATTGGGTAAACGGTGGTAGTTCAGGATCCCTTTTGGGTTTTATCCCTTTTTTAAAAGGGTAAATTACAAATACATTATTTGTACTTTCAATTGATTTCAAATCAGGTACCGTACTTTGTAATTTTTCAATTCGATTACTCTAAGACTAATTTTGAAACTAAAAAAACACTATAATTCATTATAATTGAATGTGGATTCTCATTATCATGCAATAGACTATATGGTTTATAGTGTTGGTGTATTAAATCTCATGAATTGTAGTGTTTTTTGTTTCAAAATTAGTTTTAGTGTATTCGAATTGAAAAATTACAAAATACGGTACCTGATTTGAAATCAGGTGAAAGTACAGGTAATGTATTTGTAATTTACTCTTTTTAAAATCTTGATAGTTCAAACTGTAATCAGACAAGTGGTGTTAGTTGATGGTCATTTTTGAATTTTGCCCTTCTTTTATTGTAGCAGAGTCCTATAGGGTTAGCGGTGGCCACATTCTCCCATCTTTTCGACGAGATTAATAAACTTCTTGTAGAATAGTTTTTAGACCCTTATTAACCTCTTCATATTCGTCTTGGTTGGGAGCTGAAGTCCTCATACTTCAACATGGGCTTTATATGGGCTAAAGACACCTGCCAAACCTCAATATATATAGGTTGAAGAGACTCACAAATCCCAATTAGGTTGTCTTATATGGGCGCTTTGCTTGACTGACAATCTCATCTAAACTGCCTGCCCTTAGGAGCCGTTACTATTCATGAGTCCACAGTCTATTAAAATCTTACCACTCATGGCTCAGAGCTTTCCAAGTTGGTATTCTCGCATGCTTTAACTAGGGTCATCCCGGACTATTTAGAGACCTTGCTCAAAGGAAAATTTTAAGTCGTGGGTGTAAATATGGGTCAAAAGTTGAATTTGGATTGAGTTTTTGAAAATTCAAATTCATTTATAATAGAATAACCCAAACCCAACTCAAATTCAAAACAACCCAATCCAACCCAACCCAAATTTAAAACTCTTAATTCGGGTTGAATTTGGGTCAACCCATTTATTTTTATTAATAAAGAATTTTAAAATTAAAAAATCCAAAAAATCCTAAAAAAAATAAAAAAGGAATTAAATTTTTTTAAAATTTTTTTAAATTTTTTTTAAAATAAACAATATTTTTTTTAATTTTTAATTTTATTTTCTTATATTTATTTTATTTTTTATATATTTGTAATTCGGGTTGTGTTTTACAATTTGGGTCAACCCGAATTCAAATTATACAATCCAAAGATCAACTCAACCCAAAAATTACAATCCAAAATCCAACCCAAATAAAATAACTTAACCTGAATTTATTTTAATTGAGTTAATTTGGATTGAGTTTTGGATCAACCCAAAACCCTTACACCCCTACTCTGAAGTACATGAAAGCAGCCAAAACAAAGACATGATCCCAACAAAACTCGGCATCTGCACATTTAATTGTGCCAAAACACCTAGTAACTCAAATATTATCTAGCATCCAATGCTTCGACTAATGATCTTTAGCAAAGCATGATTGTTATGGACAAGGACAACAACTCGAAACAAATGATCCACATCTTGCATTATGACCATGCTTGTTTTTATGTCTAATGTGGGATAATGATAATTAACTTCCTTGTCGTTTGTCCCACTTCTACCAAATAGTTGATTCTGTTTCATCAAAATTTCTATATATTTATATAGTTGATTCGAGTTTGGAGGAATCCTAGCTAGGCACCGCACAAATAAGTGATCCAAAATGACAGTCATGACAAGTGGTATCAGAACAAGTTTCACTCGTTGACGCATCATGGCGACCAATGGTGGGACTCATGGAAGGACTATGGAGAAGAAGACCAAGTTATCTTAGGAGAAGTTCATTCAACCCAATGAAGTTTGGTTCATCAAGTTGGAGATGAAAATTGTTGATGCTTTGGATGATATTGAGATATGCGAGAACAGTGTGGAGGCTCTGGACGAGAAAGTTAACACTCAAGAGGAAGTCGTTGGCCGCAAAGTGGGTGTGCCATCTGAAGCAAACTAGCTTCCTTGATGGAGGAACTAGAGGGTAAACTTTTCTAAACATGGCAACACCTTACTTCAGTCATGACGGGACGAGATGAAAGGGAGATAAGTTATGATGGATAACTTGGCCAATCAAGTGGAGGTCTTACGCGCTTCTTTGGAGAAGGTCAATGCAGAAGTGGCTAGGATGAAGATGTCTCACACACGATGATGGTGTGGTTTCCTACGTGTGGGAGATTTCGAGGGTTCAGGACGTGCCAAAATCTAAGAAGTTCAAGGAAGATACATTGTGGGAGATGATGAGTACCTTTAATTAGTTGATCTAACGGCTATATGGTCGCAGAGCGATATGCAAGATCCACATTTTGTATGAGTTCGTGGTGGAGCTTGAGACATAATTCTATCTCGTGAATGTTACCCGCGAGGCCTAGAAGAAACTCAAGAAGCTGAAGTATGAATCATCAACCCGATAGTACGTGGAAGAATTTTCAAAATAGATTCTCCAACCTCCGGATATGTGTGAGACTGAGTTCTTCCTCAATTTCATAGATGGATTGAAGTCGTAGCAAGGATGGAGCTCCAAAGAAGGGACGTGAGGGATATCGCCACCGCCACAACCATACTGGGTTCTTTGTCTGAACACTCAAAAGGTGTAGGTGATTCCAAGTCAAAAGTAAAAGATGATCACCCGTCGTCTATGGATGGAGAAGTGCAGGAGCCAAATGATCACTCTGTCCAAGTCAGCACTCGTGAAGTATGTGAAAGCCTGTGGAAAGAGTGTGAAGCGTATGTATAATCATAGTCGTATGATCGGTTAGATCTCCATCGTCAATTGAGGAGATGGATATGTATATAAGGGGATGAGCTCATCAACTCCCAACCATCCAAAAAATTAGCACAAGTTGCTTAATAAAGAGGTTAAATTAGAGTGTTTGGCAAAAATTACTAACAAATTATAAGAGGTGACATTAATGATATTTGATGTGGACAAAATCCAGCAACTCAACCGGTGGTAGTATTACACAATCATCACATTCAAAGATTCACAAACTCTGAATTCACACCTCCCTCTGCCTTCAAGTCCTCAACTCATTGAACGCGTCGCATCGGTTCCTCACCTCACCTTTCCTCCCCGTCTTCACCTCCATCACACTCATCTTCTCCATCGCTTTCGCAAAGTCCGCAAAGAACAACTGCTGGTCCGCTGCGTACGTCTCCACGTACGGCCTCGTCCTCTTGTCGCCCCACATCACGCTGTCCACCGACAGCAGCCCTAGCCCCCTCTTCAAGTTCTGGTAATACATGTTGTCGAACTTCCCTGCACCAACAACACCATCAAAATATAACAGCAAAAATCTCATCGGAAAAGGGTCAGAGGTGATTCCTGATAATGCTGACGTCACCCGTTGCATGCGTACCTGGAGTGATAACATCGTTGAAAGCGGACATGCCGTCAACCTTGGTGTAATTCTCACAGTGCTTCCTCAGGCCAGCAGCGTACTTGGGGTTGATGGCGGGGTCGAAGGCGGAGTCCTTGCTGTAATTGTAAATCCTGTCTGCGAACTCCCTGCAGTGGGAGAATCCGATGGTGTGGCCGCCGGTGAGGGCCACCAATTCCCTGACGGTGAACCCCTTCTTGGCGAACATCCCGATAATCTGGTCCAAGCTCATGTTCAGCCTCGGCAGATTTCCCTCCACATTTGCGGCCTTGGAAACGAACGAGTCCTTGCGCCCCAGCCGCACCTTGTAGTACGGTCCGCCCACCATCTTCACCGCGTCGCGGGTGGCCAGGGCGAGCACGTCGGCGCACGAGACGATCCCAGGGCACTGCAGCTCCAGGGAGGTCTTGATCCGGGTCACCAGGTCGAACGCGTCGCCCGGGAGGGACAGGTTGATGTCTGAGTCACGCTCCGCTTTGTTGAACGCGTTCGACGACACCAGCACCGACGCGTCGCACCCCTCTACGAAGCAGTCATGGACGAAGAGGCGCAGAGCCCCCGCCGCGGTTGTTGGGTTCGAGATTTGTTTTGTGGTCACGGCCTCGGTGACGATCTGCTCCAGCCTCGGGCAGGTTTTGGCGTAGTAGCTGGTGCTGAGTTTTGACTCAGAGAAGGTGGCAGATAAGAGAAGGATGGTTAGGATACTGAATGCTGAGGCGGTGGAGGCCATGGCGGCAGAGGAAGGCGCGACGTGCCTGCTGCTTCCTCTGTCACGGCGAACTCTGTTTCTGTCTGTGTTGGTTGAGTTTTGAGTTTTCTAATGATGGGTGGAAATTTCAGGAAGGGAGAGATGGATGGTTGGTTGGTATTTGGAGAGGAAAATGGTTGCGTGGTCTAGAGAGATTTCAGGAGTGGAACCAGAGTCTGCCATTGTTGGATTGGAGATTTTCGGAGGTCTATGGTTTTCGCGGGGAAGAAGGTGGACCAGCGAAGACCAAGCGTCCCTAATTGCACAAATTCAAAACCTAGAACCCCAAATTTGTGACAATATAAACAAGAGGACCGTATTTCAAATTGTTATAAACATATAGGGCATAAATACTATAAAGTAAAACTATATCAAGCTTTTTGTAAATACGTAAAATCAAGGTTGAGCTAGCCCGGTGACGCTGACTGCCGAAGGAATCGAAAGCTGTGAACTTGAGTTGAAATCGGATTAGATATTTAGATCTCCGTGGAAAATTCCACTACTCGATTTTAGGGTTTGGGTTTGTGATTGATTTGATTGCGAGCGTCATTAATCAGAATTGTCTAAGAATCTTTACGTCTTTTTTTTTTGCTCTGAAATTCAGCGGATCGGTCGTTCGTTCGTTCGTTCACCAGTAGCTTGATTTATTAGTGGGATCGAGAGATGTCGTTGAGCAGAATTGGGATATTGGTCATGGTAATTATGGTTTCTGGTTTTGTTCCTGCGACGTCCGAGGATGTTCGGTGGGCGGCGAAGAAGGAGCGGATGAAGGAGAAGGTCCGAAAGATGTAAGCTTTTCATTTGACGATTTTATTAAATGTTGTTAAGGACTGTTTGAGCTGTGAAGTTGTGGGCAAGATCACAGATTTCTCAGATTTTGGTTAAGTTTCTGATTCGAAGATGGCTAAATAGACGAAGTGATCATCAAAATATCCAGGGTGGAAATGTATCGCTTTTACTAAGACATTTTCGTTTTTCAGGTTCTATCATGCATACGACAACTACATGTCCCACGCCTTTCCGGTCAGATACATACGGCATTGAGTTGATTAGCTTAATTTGTTGGACTGTGATGGAAATTATTTACTAGCTTTTGCTGATTGCAGCATGATGAGTTGAAGCCCCTCTCGAAAAGTTTTACAGATTCCCTGAGTGAACTTGGAAACTTGCGGGTAAATTTTAATATCCACTGAGCGAAATAAAACTGAAAACTAAGATGGGATCGTCTGACCGTGTGTCAATTTTGTTTCCAGCACGAACACTTACCACAGAACTACAATGGATCGGCACTTTCACTCATTGAATCTTTGTCGAGGTATGATGTAAAGCAGATAAGGGACATCTGTCAGCCATAATCGTCGCTAGCGTCTTTTGAGTGTGCTCTGTTGAGCCTTTCAGACATATTTCTGTTTTATTTGTTTCAAGTGCATTTGTTGGTTTATTTCTCTGACTGGCATTTTTTATCCGTAATCCAGTTTGGTTATTATGGGCAACAACACGGAATTCGGAAGAGCGGTTATTTGGCTGTCTGATAACTTAAATTTTGATGTTGATGCTAGAGTTAATCTTTTTGAGGTATAAATCAAAATAGTTCTCATGTCTTTATCCGTTTCCAACTTCTTTTAAGTGGCCCTTTGTCCAACGAAAGTATATCTGATTTGACATCGTATGAGATTCGACCATGACAGCTTTTGGCTTTGAATTTGATTGCACTTTCTTTCTATTGCTATTGTGTAGTGCAATATAAGGGTTCTTGGAGGACTAGTTTCGGCTCATATTCTTGCAACTGATTCTGCAAGCAGGTTGGTTCCTGGAATTTATAAGAACCAGCTACTCAATCTGGCTGAAGACTTAGGGCGGCGCTTTCTGCCTGCATTTGAGACTCCGACTGGAGTGCCTTATGCATGGGTTAATCTAAAGGTACTACTTTAATTACTTTGTTTAAATCATTCTATGTACATTTTGCATCAAAGATTGTCATCCTCAAAGTGTACAGTTACCGTAAATGCTTCTTTAACAAGGTGGGTAATCACGGCCTGTTCAGAATCACCATTGATGCATCATAAGTGATCTCTTAAGTTAATCAACTGCAATTTTGTTTCACTAAAACGTTACATCGTTTTATTATGCGATAGGTGTCGTTGTTATGTCCTAAATCATTATTTTGTATTCAGAGAGTATAAGTATGTCCTTTGGTTGTGTGTTTAAGAGGGATTTATGATTCCACATCAATGCAAAATTATATGGGCAGTATGGAGTAATAGAGAACGAGACAACCGAAACTAGTACTTCAGGATGTGGTAAGCAGCTAAAGACTCGCATTTCAATCACGTACATAAATCCAAGAATATCCTATATGACATTTTCCATTTGCACTTTGGACCCAGGCTCTTTGATTCTTGAGATGGGAGCGTTATCGCGTTTAACCGGGGATCCGAGATTCGAGTCTGCTGCATTGCGCGCCCTTCGGAAATTATGGAGCATGCGGAGTTCATTGAATCTTCTGGGAACTACTCTGGATGTGGAAACTGGAGAATGGCTTGAGTATTCCTCAGGAATTGGAGCTGGTATGGATCAAATTGCCTAGCCTTGGTCTTATCTTGTTAGCATCGTCATGTCAGTCAATCTTGATTATGTTGTATATAATATATATATATAAATGGAGGTTCGGTTGAGAACCGCAAATCATGTGAGAACTGAGAACTCAAGGCAAAAATGGTGTCAACACACAAGACACAAATGCGTCCACAAAACACAAGACACAAAATGTCATTTTTGCTTGAGTTCTCAGTTCTCACATGATTTGCGATTCTCAGTGGAACCGCCCCCTATATATATATATATATATATACCTTCTGATATTAATGATTTGGACAGGCGTCGATTCATTTTATGAGTATCTAATCAAGGCCCATATCCTGTTTGGAAAGGATGAATATTGGAGGATGTTTCATTCTGCATATGTTGCTGTGCAGAAATATTTCAGACACGGGCCCTGGTACCGAAAAATTCATATCCGTGATGTTATATAATTACAATTTACAAAAAAAAAAAAATCCACAATGCATTCAATAAGTTTGATTCATGAAGAGAGGAAGTTTAACTGGTCTTTATTTGGAATTAGGTATCATGAGGCGGATATGAGGACAGGAAAGGCAACCTATTGGCAACTTACCAGCCTTCAAGCATTTTGGCCTGGAGTGCAGGTGACGAATACAGAAACCAAACATAGTAAATCGCGGGATAATTTTTATATTTAAGTATCTCATTAACACGGAATAAAAAACCAGGTTCTTATTGGGGATGTTCCGGCTGCGAATTTATCACATCGTGAGTTTTTCCATGTGTGGGAGAAGTTTGGCGTACTTCCAGAGAGGTATTTTTCGAGTTGTCAGTTTTTCATTATTACTTCTTCGGCTTTGAACCTCGAGAAACTGTTTCAAGCTCAAGAAAAAAAAATGTTTCAGGTATTTGCTTGACCATCAGATGGTGCATCCGACAGAGAAATACTATCCCTTGCGTCCCGAGTTAGCAGAGTCCACATTTTATCTGTACCAAGCAACCAAAGGTCTACTGCCGAACTTCCACAGTTTTTCTATTTTCACACTATCCTTACATCTCTTAGAGAATTTTTTTTTTCCGGCTTCAGATCCATGGTATATGGAGGTGGGAGAGTCTATGGTGAATTCACTCAATTTGTACACCAAAGTCGAAGGTGGTTTTGCAAGCGTTAAAGATGTGTCAACCATGATTTTGGAAGATCATCAGCATAGTTTTTTCCTCGCTGAAACGTACGAACCCCAATTTTCAGATTTTCTCTTTTTTTCTAATACTTAATAAGCAACACGGGCATTTGAGTTGAAAGGGGGATTTAACTGACCGATAATCCTTGTAAAATGTCCTGCAGGTGCAAGTATCTCTATCTTCTTTTTGATGATTCTTTTCTCGCAAATCGGAATTACATCTTCACGACCGAAGGACACCCTCTTCCGGTTAAAAGCATGTGGCATGATAGACTTCCTGAGACGTTCGCTTTAACCAACTGGACTTCCATTCAGGTTAGCGCATTTATTGATAAAAGCTCGCGAGTCAGAAAATAACCCAGCGGGGTGAAACAGTTACTTGTCGTGGTGGTGTGCAGAATGGGAGACACTTCCGACAATCAAGTGCGATGTCATTACAAGTCTGTCCTGCCACAACACTGAACCAGAAGATCGAAAGCGCTTGCCACATTCCCGACAACCGAGAGGACCATCGGTGCTTAAGCGAAGACGATTGTGGAGTTGATTCGACGAGTTGCAGACGAAGATCCTGCAGTGTGGCGGGCTACTGCGGACTGTGGTTGTTCATATAATCGCTCCCTCAAGCAATAGGTCCGCTATCTCCCTACACACAAAAGCCAGCAAAGCACGGCTTCTCAGCTTGGATGTTGAATCAGATATAGAGACAGAGCAAAGGAGTAGACAGACTACAAACAATAGACCATCCATGTAAATGTCTCAATATGTGTCACATACATTTTTTCGTGGACAGCTATTTAATTGAAATTCAAAACTCCATTGAAAATCGATTCAAATTTGGCCGTAAACACAAGCTGTAACGTATTTCCTCGTTTTTTTATATATCATTTAACCGAATTTTTTGTCCATTTTTACTTGTCACTTAACAATTTTCAATGCGCATTTAATATCTACAACTATCTTAAAAAATCAAACTTTAATTATTTCATTATCGTAATCAATAAAAATTTTACTCCCTCCGTCCTCTAATACATGTCGTTGTTAATTTGAGTAGATTATGATGAAGTAAATGCTAGCAGTTGAACAAATTTAATAAGTGGGTGGTTGATGTTTTTTTTAAAAAATCGTGCAAAAAGTAAATTAATAGATTATTACTGGTGATGAATGATTTTTTTATTAATTATGATAAAAAAGTTATTAATGTTTGACGTTTTAAGGTAGTTGATGATATTAAATATGCATTGAAAATTATTAAGTGATAAATAAGAATGAACAAAAAAAATCAATTAATTGACATGTAAAGGAGGATAGAGGGAATATGTATTAAACGTTATGTATTAAAAGAGTGAAGGAAGCCAGCCATCCGACTATTGGTGGGCCTCGTAATGTGGGCTGGACTGGGCTGTTATGTAGTCAAACCCAATTCAACATAACATCGTACTAATTTTTTTCTCTGACAAAGTAAAGCACCAGAGAAACCCACATCGTTCACTGCAAGTCTAATCAGCCAAGTAATATAGCAGCTGGGAGCGAGACAGGGCACGACCTTACTTGAACAGGATCTGTTCTATAGGATCGTACCTCTGTATCCTTGATTACAAAGGAGACAAGAATCTAAGTCTGGTGGATGAATCATGGCCACACGATCAGAGCGTGATTAACGGCTCCAGAGTCTCCTCTTGGTGGCGCTGGGCTGTAGAGGATCGTTCTGGGCTCCTCTTCGGAGGTCCTGGATGGTCGTGTGGCTGTCTGACAGACTTCTAACAATTTTTTGCTTGCATTTGTAGACTTTCCCTGAGCTGCCCTCTGCCCCAACATCAGACAAACATCCTCGTCTTCGCATGAAGACAACATATTGACGCAAACAAGCAAGAGAATCCCGACATATCCATGTCTGAGCTGCTCTCACGGACCTTACTTGGCTTTCAGAAACAAGCAATAGACCCTGCATCCACCAAGAGCAACAGAGATCGGAAACCCAACTCAAAGCTTGTTTCTGATATGTGCAGGCAAAATATGGATGAGCTATTGGGAGGGGTATTTAAAATTTAAATATAATATTATAAAACACAAATTTGATTCTTCTAAAATATAATTTTTCAATTTAAATCTTTTGTAATTTAAATATAATTTGAAGCAAAGTAATGTATTTTTCATATATATTGAAATCGAACTGAATATTGAAATCTGATCTCTTGTTTGTTAATTTAACCGATGGTTTAGACCGGTTCAACAAACTATTTTTTACTTGTAGATGAAGAGTTTGTTATAACCAGTGTTTTAAAAATTCCTGTTCCGGACCGATTAATCGTTAGGCGGTGATGAAACGTTCCGTCTAGTCGATTAATTGTTCAAGATTTAATTTTTTATGAAAATAATAGTTTTTAAATATATATATTATAATTAATTATTAAATTTATAATTAATATATTTAACTCAGATTAACTGTCTGATTAATCGTTCGATTAATTCCCGCCTAGTCGATTAATCGTTAGCGCTTTTTAGAACACTGGTTTTAACAAACCGTCGTTTGAAAATCGCCTTGTATTATAGTCAGTCATCATTTCAAATTGGTGTTGGGGAATGAATGGACTAGCTGCTGACCTAGCAGCCTAATCATCGCATACGTGCACAAAAAACCGGTTTGAAACGACGCCTTACCTTAATCCCATGCTGGTTTCAAACAGCGGTTGGTTTTTATTTCCCGCGCCAATTTGACAATTCGAACCAGTGTAAACAACGGTCACCGCTAGCTGCCGTTTAAAACAACGATTGGACTTGATGCAGAAAACAATTCCATACATCTGTTCTAATTAGCTTGGCCTTTAAGGTTTGAGCAATTTTTTTCAATTGAATTGACGTATGACACCACAATTTACTCCTGCATCAATTTTAAACAGCGGTTTGGCTATATCCAGGACTAGTTTGAAATGACGGTTGACTCGGGAATTCATTATTGTTGTCTCGTTTGTCTACATATGGTTGAGCTTCAATTTGGTTACATTTGTTAACTCATTTCACAAATAATTGAGCTCTGATTTGGCTACATATGATTCATCATGTTTAATCAAATAATGTTTGAAATATGTAAGTGAGAACATAAATGTTTAAACCATAAGAAAATATTTAAAAGGAATAATCAAATTTGAAATATTCCAGATCAATATATAGTATGAAATTAGTTCCTAACGTCTAGGAGGCGATTTCTGTCCCGTGGTGTCCAACAGCTCGTCGTCACCATGGGACGTTTCGACTGCCGCAGTCCACACTCATCCTCTCCAAGCACCTAGGTCAGTTGCGTGACCTGTGATGGACCCCATAACGTCAGCTTGCTTATCATCATCATCAGACGTCTGACTCAGCTCCAACTAATGGTGGGTGTAAATCTGAAGTATTAACAACAAGTACATTAGCAACAATTATGTAACTGTATCTATATAGTTACAAATCCAATTGAAAAGTATCTGAAGGGATTCAAATGAGTTTGGGGCCAATCCAATTGAAAAGATCGTGAACTATTCTCTTCACATACCAGCTTTTGTCGCTCATGATGGTTTCCAATATCGCTTTACAACTGCGTAATAATGACTACACATGCAAATTCACATAAATGTAATATTACGAATATATCATAGATACTTTAAGGTAACTTGAGTAAAAAATATATCACTCACATTTAGAGCACAGTCAATTCCAGAGGGCTGGTAAATGAGCATCTGAAAAGTGAGTGGTTTGATGATTCGTAGAGTGATCCAATCGTACCAATCGTTTTACTCTCTCAGCGATAGTACTCAGCGCTTTGGACGATACGCTCGTGCCGCGAATCCCACATGGCAATCAAAGAGGCGTGCTCAGTAGTCCAATCAAACTGTGCAGCTCAACAGTCCAACCGCGGTTTGACAGGGACCGGTTTATATCTAATCATGGTTTCAAAACGTCGCACGAAATAAAATCACTGTTTAAAACTAACATTGGATTAAGATCAACTGTCATTTCAAACAACGATTTGCAAAAACTAAATCATTTTAGCAAAATTTATGAAAGGAAGGTTAGTGGGAAAAGTATATACTGGGAAAAGACCCGTTCAAAAAAAATCTACAAAAAGGGAAGGGTTCAATTTTCAATATTTTATTGCCAAACCGATTTGCAGCCAATTCATAGCTATGTGCCCGTTCTTAATAAGTTTGGCTAATTCAACCCATTTCATAATCAGGCAGGTTATATCCCCAATTTTACGGCTCAATTATTAAAACCATAGTTATTAAAACCGGACCGGATCGGCTGGTTCAACCGGTCAAACCGTGAACCGGTGATTGGTCCGGTCCGGTTCTACCCATTGTGCATCCAGAACCGGGTTCAACCGGACCAAATCGGTGAAAACCGGCTAAACCGTTGTCAACCGACCGATTTTTGAAAACCGGTTCAATATTTAATTAATGTACAAATCATCCTAATTAATAAAATCAACTAATAAATGCTAATGAAGAGCAAAATGTGCTTATTAGGAACAATCCTAGGAAGGAGGAATTCTTGGACAGTCCCACTTCCGCTCGGCCATGTCAAATTCTGTGACATTTTTTATCGTTACATAAATATATAAATAAAATTATGAGTAATCAGAATGACGGTCGAACCGGGAACCGGAGCTCACACCGGTTCGACTGCCGGTCCGATTTTAATAACTATGAATAAAACCAATCAATCTGATTTTAATAACTTCGAACCCAAATTCATTAATCGTAATCATAGTTTGAACCGGTGATTGGTCTGGTCCGGTTCCACTTACATTACCGCTGTGCATCCAGAACCAGGTTCAACCGGACCAAACCGGTGAAAACCGGTTTAATGTTTAATTAATCTACAAACCATCCTAATTAATTAAATCAAATAATAAATGCTAAAAGCAAAATGAGGGTGAAAGAAATCGATCCCTCGAACTCCGAATTGTTAAACATGCTCAATTCTGCTCAGCCATACCAAATTTGTTGATATTTATCATTGTTACCTTAATAACTATGATCGTAATTCATGCGCACCCGGCTCCAGCGCCTTTGAATAATCCACAACAAGAACAGATTTGCAAGTGCGTGAAAAAAAGGATTTCGTACTAGTGAGTTTGTGTTGTATATATTGGATTTAAAGGGCATCTATTGTCAGTATAGTGAACCTAAGGGTGTCAAAAAATATTGTTTCAATTGATCAATTCATTACTGTCCATTCTCGCAATCAGCGTCAACTTCAATCTCTACCGGCGTCGGTCGATCGTCTCCGATATGGCGTTTTTGCTTTCGCAACTCCGAACTCAATCTCAGGTTTCGACTCATCGCACGTTATAGTTATTATGTGTCGATTGACCCTACTGATCTGATGCGAGCGTGGTGTTGCTTTTACATGATCAGAATTCGGAGGCCGCCATTGCTACCCCTCGTCGCGGATTTCACACTCAACCTGGTGCTCGTGAGATGGCTGTAAGATCTGCGCTTGTTGTTTTCTCATATATTGTGCGGATGTTCAACTAAGCAGGCTTATGTTTTGGGGATAGCTGTGTGGGCTTTGTATGTTTCATATTGTTTTGAGAGTGGGATCAGTAGCAATGGGATGTTGGTAGATGGGTGGAAGACTAGGAGATGAATGGCTGTTAGGGTTCAATGTTTTGGTGTTGCTTGTGTTTGGGTAAGTTTTGATGGGGTTCAGTGCTATTTCTACACAGATTGGTGTATTTTACTAGGGGAAAGATGAGGCGGATTAAGGAGGGACTTGGATCAGTGGGATCGGGTTGCGATTTTGTAATCAGCCAAAATGCGTAGTATTATGAGCCACATCTTTTGCAAATGAGAATGAAAATTTACTAGGAATTCTACCTCAAAGCTTAGCAAAAAATTTGTGTGAAAAAAAGTAGAAAAAAAGAGGTTTAGGTAAGCGGCAAATCAGGTAGAAACTAACCATAGTTTTTTCTTTTTTCAAAACATGATTGTATTTGAATCTTTTGATATTTTGCATTTTAGCTGGCTCTATTGAACAAGGTATACTACTTTTTTTTTCTTAAATGGTGTGACATCTGGTTTGATTAAAGTTTGCGTTGTTTGTTAATGCATAATTGTCGATCATTTTGAATGAAGCTGGTGTTTTTTTATCAGCTTTTGGCAGAGGACCCTGTTTTGAGGAGGTTCAAATCACATAAGAAGGATGTCAAGCGTATAAAAAAATTAGGAGATGTTTTGACCATTGCTGTTGTAGCTGGTAAGTGTTCTTTTTCTGCCCTGTTGAATATTGGTTCTGCCCTGTTGAATATGGGTTCTGCCCTTCATTGCCAATAGATGATCTACCAGCTTATCTATAAATTCTACTGGCTATGATAGCTTGCTATATTGATTTCAATGTAGATTTGCCCAATGGTTTTGCTATTATGGGTTTGTAGTTGCTTCTATGCGCCTTATGTGTAAAATTTTGTGGTTAATACCAGCTTAGATATGTGAATGATTTCAATATCACATACTCATTGCATCGAAGTCTCATTGTTAGGCCTGTTCATGTTTTGAAGTTATATTCGGTTACTTCTACCATTTAGACTATTAGCATTGTGGCCCTTCTGTACCAGTATGCTCATTTTTTACTCAATTGTGAAATTGATAAATGAAAATGTAATTAAATCTTTTAAACTTGTGGTTTGTGTTTCGAGTTTATATTGAAACCTTTTAAACTTGTAAAGAGTTTCTACGCACCTGTGTCTGCTGCTTATGCTATTGTCATGGGATATTGTCCCTGAATGCAATTCATCAGTCCATTTCTTGATGTCTCATTTCATATTGTTACAGGTTGTTTCTATGAGATTTATGTGAGGGCTACAATCTGAGCAGAACCTTGGAAATGTGCAAATGAGAATGCATAATGGATTTTTATCCTCCTTATGGTTTCCAGTAGAAGTCCTCTAAACATACCTGATTATAAATTCTCAGAGGCTTGAAAAAATAAAAATGTGCTTTTACAATTAGTATCTACCGTTGTTTGATATTAAATCATGTTAATTGCTGCTCATGCTTCATGCCCAGGTGTTTGGATTTCAAGTGTTGCCAATTCAAATTCCATGGTGCAATATGGTTAAATTTGAACCACAAGATAACAGGCTTCGGTCCAATCCTATTACAGTTACCTAAATATACAAGCCAAGATGTTCCTAGAGTTGCAGCTGAGATACAGCCTGTGGCACAGACAGATGCACATTCAACATAAGGTGCAGCGGTGACCATTACACCGAAGGGAAGTACTTGTTGAGATTGAAAGGCAATGAATAGAACTCCTCGCTTCTAGTGTCGCCTTTGAAGGACCGGAACCTGTCCCACCAATGTTTGCCCCTGTCTTTTCTAATCGAATTATCCCTTCTATGCAAACTGAGATCCAGGAAAAAGGCCAAGGTTCCGGCAACAAATGCTTCAGACGAGAACGGGACATTGATCACATCGTTGAACTACAGGCGATAAAGATTTGACTTTTCAGTAGACTGAACAAGAATAAAATCTTCAACGAAATCATAGGTGAGGAAATGCGTCATACCCATCTTCCCGTAGTGTGGACTGGACCGAAGCCTTTGACGGCCGTGTACTCATTGAAATACTGTGGAACAGAAAACCCCATGAAGATTGAAAAACCGAGTATGAACTTTGTTCTGAAACTGTTGAGGTTGCAGAATTGGAGGTAGCTCAAGCCTCCAGCACCTACAACACCAGAGCGAGCAGCAAAAGACACCAGTCAGAGACGCAACTTTCAAACTAAACCGCAATTTGCTAGATTTGTACTTACCCACATAAGCAAAGAACAGACAGTACAGAGCTCCGACAATAGATGGTGGAATAGATGCGAAAATGGCTCCGAATTTTCCTGCACAGTCATACTATTTACAATCAATCATCACATGGGAACGAAACTGAATTATTTCAGAAGAGCTTACCAAGAACTGAAAAGAAAATCATGAACCCAGCCGATATCTGAACAACCCTGCGGCTGCCAACTTTGGTCAAGGCAAGAAGTCCAGCATTCTCTCTGAAGTTAAATGTAGTTAAGAAGTCAGTTTCAAAAGGACTATGAGGAAAAGAACTCTGAGATTTTTTACTGTCTTACATGGACACGGAACAACCATTGGCCGTTCCGAACAACCCAGACAACAAAATGCCAACTCCCTGAGGAAAAAACCGATAAACAATTAGAAAATTGAAAGAGCTGAACTGTTGACAAAGTTATTGAAAACCTGTGATAGGGTTACCTGCCAACCAACACCTCGACTCAGAACTGATGGAGGCATGTGAGTGGCGCTAGCATACCTCGATACAACAATAAATCCACCAGTTGACTGGACAGGAAACAAGCAATGAAAAGATTCCGGCAGTGTTTCAGGTTTTCAGTAGAAGAAATAATCTGACAAAATTTTATGATAGTTTTGTAAATGACGGTTGCAGCCAAAGGAGCAAACCTCTACTAGTGCGACAAAGGAAGCAATCATCATGGCGAAGGCTTCGCCAGCATCAAATGTTGGAGCACCCCACTGAAAAGGGTACGGGATTCTTATCCTGTCAGAAATTCATTCTCAACTATAGTCAGTGTCCATGTCCGTCAGCGTAAAAAAGATTGTGTTAAGAAATTGCAAAGTACCAAGGAGCAGATTCTATAAGTCCAGAGCTGTCAGTGCGGCAGGTCATTTGTGTCTTTGGCGCAGCATGGTTATAAGCTTTTCCAACAGTGAGCAGAAAAGCATATAACCAAACAATAGAGACGGATATAAGTACTGCAAAGCGGTCAAAAATGTTTTTCCCGGAATGCAACACGTGTGGAATGTACTGCCAAACATCGAGATATGATCGATAAATAGAGTTGGAAAAGGGCCGATTAGTTGAACAAATGTTGACATGGTTATCGCAGAGAATGTTACCTGAGCAAAAATGAGTAAAATGATTAGATGCGGCAGCCCAATCTCTACGCATTTTGCAACCTGGAGATGAAGGGAGTGGTTTAGCTTCAAGTGTATGAAAAGATAAAAACATTCCTTGGATACAAATGTAGCTGAATATACCAATGGGAACGCGAATTCATAGAGACCAAAACCAGCAAGAGCTACCAGAGGAACGGCTGAAAGGGGACTTAGAAATCTGAGCAAGCAACACGTTGGTGACATCAGCAGCAGCATGGTGACAGACAGTGGATTTTTATGATTACTAAGAACTACCTCGTGATGTTACGCCAGAGCCCACTGAAACCTAGCACGATTTGAAGAACCGAAGCGACGATAAGAGCACCCTGGGTAGCTCGCATTATTCTCCTGAATCTCTGAAACAAAGTATAAAAGTTTTGGTCAGAACCAACAAAATTCACCTGACAAGACAAATGAAGGTAAAATGATAGCATAAACGGAGCAGTGCCATTCTATATGGATAAGATAACTTATAAGGGTGTTTCAAGACTGATGTCTAAAACAAAAACCTCAAAATCAAACAATGAGGTTCAGAAAACAGTACCACAATTGGATCGATATCTGGGTCACTGAACCGGCTACTGAGAATGATGGAGATTGTGGGTGCTACAAATGTGTAAGACCCTCCAATGACAGCCGGCAACCGAGTGCCAAAAAATGTCTGCAGCAAAGTGTTCAAGCCAGCTACAAAGAGTAATGTTTGGATGACCAACGCTTTCTCCTCCTACAGAACATGAATATTTACGAGTGGGTCAGGTGACTTTTTTACAAATCAAATTATGATCGAAAAGTTTCAAGCACATGTCAGTAAGATATATTTATTTAATTGTATGCATCAGTCCTTACATTTCCTCCTCCCATCTGAGGAACGAGAGCAGTGGGAATGATGACTGCTGTTCCAAGCATTACAAGATAGTGTTGGAAACCAAGAAGCATGGCCTCGGCTGCATAAGATAAACCACAGGTTCACATGAAAGCCGGTGACTGGCAGACAAGAAATCAAGCACCTTCCAGAAGAACAAACTGGAAGTGAAACTTCACTAATTATCCTGTGACACTAAGCATCAAATAGAAAGAAAAGCTGTGGTTTCCTTTTTGAATGTAACCAGCTTCGTTCCGCAAGTGTAGAGCGCAGGCAAACATCTGAAATGTCATTTCATTCAGCAGAGGATCGAAAAAGCATCGTTTGTTTGATTCCTTACATGAAAAAAATGGTTTTGACTTTCGTAACTCAGGCATATTCACCAACATCCATGGACAAAATAAAATCCAACTTTTAGAATCTATGAAAGGCACAGCCACTTAACAGAAGGAGACATGACCAGGCTCAGATAATAATCTAAGCTTTCACATGACACAATCAGATTAAGATACACTGGAGAAAAAAATCAAGAGAAAGGAATAATACTCACGCCATGGTGGAGGACTGGTAATGCAATAGGATACATTGGGAAGTTGATCCTTTGGTGGATGCGGCTGCGGCTCATCTGACTTTGATCCTCCTCCTCCTCCTCCTGCCATTTCCTCTTACTTCCACCCTATCCACAAGCTTATCTCTCAATCTAAAAGCAACATGAAACTAGTAAAAGGAATACAAACTCAACACCAAACTAAATCCTGGAATATACTTCCAGCTCACTGAAATCTACTCACCAACCTGCAGAATCTCAGAAGTCACTAAAATAAACAACCCCAAACACAACTATAATCTCCCTTACAGCTCAGTATTCTCATTATCCACTAACCAACTAAAGCACTGCAATCAAAATCCAGACTATAAGCACACATCAAGATGCCTAAGAGTGCTGGTGCAGGATGCTTTTTAGATGCAAGAAAAAAGGCAGTAAAGCAAATGAGTGATAATAATTGCAGGCAACAGTGACTTGAAATAATTCAGAGATTAAAATATGCAAAAGTGACAACCTTTGTCCAAGACTTTAAGGAGCAAAGGGAAGTGGGGGTGTTTTTTTGCAATAAAGCCAATGACCACTCATCAAATGCCCCACATGGGATTCAAAGACCAGGAAATATGTGAGAAGCTCAGCAAGCTCAAATGGGGTCTGAGGAAAGATCCTCTCAAGGAGAAGGATTTGTGTGAGCACGCAGTGGAAGAAGGAGAATAGGAAGAAGAATAAAGATAGTACAAGATCGATGAGATGGGGTTAATGAGTGCAGTAGCAGTAACAATAAAGGCTGAATCTTTTTACAGATTTCAGAAAGTGAAGATGAGGGAGTTGTGATTTTTACAGAAAGGGTTTCGGAAAGCTGCATTTTCGTGACGCTTTGTTGCTTTCCTCGCATTTGTTTTTGTCACCCTCCAACTCCCGGTTGGTGTGTGAGCTGCAGGCTGCAGCAGACTTTTAGCGTTGAACGACACCGTTTTATATGGAGTGCACTGACACCTGATTTAATATCAGTCCTTTTCTTTTGTTAAACTATTCCTTCAAAATTCAAATCAATCTAAATGCATTAAAGACGCTTATAACAAACCACCACTCCAACATTTTGCCCCGGGAAATTTCAAGTATTATTTATTTAAAAAAGATAAATTATGCTCCTCATAATACTGCTTCGTCTGTACGAAACAAAACGTGAAAAGATAGCAGACAACGGTTATTATGTCTATTATATAATGGATTTTCTACTATGCTTCTCACTTTATTGAATAAAATAGATAGTGTTTTACACTTATAAGCATCGTCTAGTGTTTATTAGAATTTTTTAATTAAACTGGGATGGACTTTCAACCACGTTTTAACTTAAAAGTCCTCTCTTTTATTATAATCAAATATTTAAATCAAGTTATAGTCGTTGTCTTTCAATACTTACGCTCAATTTTTCACTTGTTAAAATAAAATTAAAAATTAAAAGATGATCTTTTCCAGCTATGAAGAGTGAAATAATCCAAACAAGTTACTTCATCCCTTTCAACCTTTCTCAATACTTTAATTTCTTAATATTAAAGTTTTCCAAGCTCTCACAAGATACAAAATTTTGAAGCTCTATAATTTTTAAATGAGTGATCATTCATTTAGTTGAGGCTTCATGAACTTTATGAATTCTCCAAATTTTGGAATCTCCACCAATTCAAATTCAAAAAATACCCCAATTCACAACTAATTTTTATATATGTCTCCCACTTCTTAAGATACTCAATTCTTGAATCTTTACAATTACCACTTTTTTGTATATTTTGTTAGTTCTTTTCAATCATTTAGTGCAGGTTATTATGGTGGCTACAATCAAAAACTCAGAGCATGTGTCTATTTCAAAAAATGAAGCTTCATAAAGTATCACATAATACGAAAAGAATAGTCATACTATCAAGTGGAGCGTGGGGGAGGAGGAGATGCTCTCATCAGCTCATGACTTACAATAAGTAATGATTTCATGGTATGAAATTCTCAAACTAAAGACAGCTTTTGAGCTTGTGTGGCGAGATACTTTAATTCGTACAACAAAATAAAAAATTAAAAGAGAAGAATCTCAAATCCATACACACTACTACTTAATGATGTCACTTGTAAATGAATTTAATAGTTATCATAATCAATTTGTTCATGATCATCGCAATAAATGGTTGATAACAAATAATAGAGGCAACATGATTGATTTGAAAAAATACAATAAGAAAAGAGAATTTTCATACGCACATGTGTGGAAAATGGTGAAAGATGAAGCAAAGTGGGTAGCACAAGTCAGAGTGTAAAATGCATCAAAGAAGACAAATACAAGTGATTCTAAAGCCCATATCTCATCATCAAACCATGGTATCGAGGAAAGCACTTATGAATGTAGCAAATCAAAAAGTCATCCCATCGTTCCAAAAAATGTTAAACAAAAAATGAGAAGGAATGGAAAAAAGAATGTTATTCAATCAGTGAATAAAAAATATGACCATCGATGGAAAATAGTGGGAGAACTTCAAGCTCGAAAACTAGTCATTGTTAATGAGATTAAGAACAAAATAAATGATGACAGACTTCGTGCTGACTATGATATTGTGATGAAAGATGCTATCACAATGAGCGATCAATAACTCATCGTACACAATTATATGTGTTCCATTATCAGGGCTAGACATGATATTTCTTAGTTTACATATTGATTAAGCATCGGTTTGAAGTTATCTCATTCAATAAAAATCAGTTGTTGTACCCAGTGTGTCTCCCATTCAATGAACAATAGCTAGTCATTGTAATAAGTGTGATTCACATTCAATAAAAACTAGATATTGTAAGACGTGGAACTCATATTAAGTGATGGCTCCCTAATGAAAACTAGTTGTTGTAAAAAATGTCCTTATAAAATGTACCTAAAGAAACATTATCACATTACAATCTTGCTTTACCTCTCCATAAACCTCATAAATCAAAGTGTTGTAAAACTCTGATGCTATCAACAACTTTGATTATGAGCTATTCTTAATTAATCAGTGTATAAACAACACTGACGAGCAAATAATGCTCTTGCTTATAGAAGAATAATAATGAAGAGAAGGATTAGCCGACATAAATCGATATCCTCGTAGATACATCGAACGAGAAAGTGAGGTTGGGGGTGATCATCTTCATATAAACTCTTTTGCCGAGCAACTAGTGCACATTCCTTATGTCTTTCGAAGAAGATTTTTAATGCGAAATGAATTATTTCTTTACATTACGAGAGATATTTTGAATAATAATGTCTATTTTCAATATATAAGTAATGTTTATGGTGGGATAAGATTCTCATCATTTTAAAAGAGTACTTCTTCTACTTGTCAATAAGCTTATGAAGCTCCATCAAATCATTAAGATGTGTACCTCTGAATAGGTTAAACAATATCTATTCATTATTTATTTATATTTTGTCATTTTCTAATATATATATAAGTTTAGAGAGAAGTATTTACAAGGGCTGAATGATGTTGATATTCAACATCTACTAAAAATGCATTTAGATAAACATGGTTTTCATGTAATGCTAGGCAACTAAACTTAAACTTTATGCATTGGAAAGATGTCTAGTGGCATGAAATGATGGTTCAGTCATGACAATCATGAGGTTTCCACAATTATGCTCGAAGTAGTTCTTTTAAATAATTTGTGGATATGACAAGCATTTTTTTAGTATAGTTTGATCAGACAAAGACATAAATGTGCTCAATTAATTATTATTGTTCAATGATGTACTAAGAGGTATCATTCATATAGTTAAATCTACGATAAATATGTCAATTTATAACAAAAAAAATCTTATTATCTAACTAATGATGTGCATCTCAATGGAGCACGATGGATAATCCAAAGAGAAAGATATTCAAACATAAATATGAATCATCAAGAAAAGAAGTCGAACGTGCTCTAATCTTGGTGATTTTGCTACTGACCAATCACGCAAAGCTACAACATCTAATCATAGTTATTTTGCTACTTTCACACCTGCTTAGTTACAAGAAATGAAGAGAATGTTTAAGCTAAAATTAGACACTAAAAAAGCAAATTAATTCAAGGAATGGTAGGTAGTTTCAGTGGTTTACAAGTAAGGTTGATTCTTATGCTTGGTATAGATTCAAGATCCAGACATCATATTACATCTGAATTCTCAATCTTGATTCACCCCATTTTCTTCTCTTTTGTCATTGTTACACACATTGGCTTAGTCACACCGTCTTCATTAATAATCTTACATAATGTGCTCTATGCACCTCATTCAAATAAAACCTTCCCTCCATTTCTCAACTTTTTTCTCATTCAAAAATTAGTCCCTAACATCAATGGTGCATGACCCATTCTCTATTTCTCATCCCTAATATTGCTCATTAAAGAAGTTGGAAATGACTGGTAGCCAGATGTCAAGGTTATATTATTTAATTCCATTAGCAAAAACTCACTCAGAAATTACTGTCTTTCTATCACTCAGTCCTAAACTCTCTTTTAATCTTTGACACTAAATGTTGGGTCATGCACCATTGTCATGTACGCATCATATAAAACCACTTCAGTATCCTCTTATCAACACACTACTATCTGTCAGACTTGTTGATTAAAACAAACAAGATTTCCCTTTCCATCAAGTTCTTCAATGTATGATACATATATGATCTTTTTTATTATGACATTTGGGGTCCCTACAAGGAGAAAACTTACAGTGGATATCTATAATTTCTTACCTTATAAGATTATCAAAGTGGACGCACTTGGGTATACCTCATGAGATCCAAAGTTGAGGCATCAATCCTACTTACCCATTTCATTAGCTATTCCTTACACAATTACAAAAATCATCAAAATTGATAATGACCAAGAGTTTCTTAACATAAATGTCCAACAAAAACCTAAAAGCTTAGGAATTTTTCACCAAACAAATTGTATAGAGACTCCTCAACAAAATGGAAGAATTGAGAGAAAACATAGACACCTCTTAGAGACAGCTAGATCTTTGAGAATTCAATACAATCTCCATATTTGTTTTTGGGAAGAGTGTGTTCTTACAACCACATACCTCATTAACACACTCCTTAGAAAGACTCTTTACCACAAAAGTCCTCTATAAATTCTTACACGCAACCCTCCTTCAAACAACCATCTTAGAGTATTTGGGTGTGTATGCTATGCCGCCATTCTCTTATCATATAGAAACAAACTCAGTTCTAGAGCCAGCGCCTCTTCATAGGATACTCTTATGGCAAGAAAGCATTTAAACTATATGATCATGATACTAAGAAATTCTTCTCTAGTAGGATGGCTTCTTACATAAGCATGTTTTTCCTGTTCATTCTCAAGCTAAACACACTATTGAGACTCCAAACTTCTCTTATGATGCATGTCCCTCTCATACCGACCAGATATTCTTACCAACTTATCCGTCCCAATGTTCTTCTACTCCAATATCCTCCTTTGATCATACCACTACTGCTTTTAGTCTATCACCATCTAAACCTAAACATGACATAAAAGACTTAATTTGGTTCAAGGAGTAGCACATACCATCTAATATTGGCTACCATAATCTCCTTCTTCATCACATGCACAAGTACACTACCCTTTTACTAATTGTATTTTTTACTCACATGTATCTCCCTCATATCTTGCTTTTCTTTCTTCTCTTAAAAAAGTTTTTGAACCCTCCTCTTATATATATCAACTTGCAAGGATTCCATCGGGTCTAAGCTATTAGCAATAAGCTTTAAGTATTAGAATCAAACAACACTTGAAAAATCACGAAATTATCACATTCCAAGACAGTGATTGGCTATATATAGATCTTATAGGTGAAATATCATGTTGATGGGTCTCTTGATAAATACAAATCCAGGCTAGTTGTGGAAGGCTTTACTCAATGCAAAAGGACTTGATAATTTTAAAACCGTTGATCCAGTAGCAAGGATGAATTCAATTCGGTTTCTTATGGCAATAACATCAGCCAAAGGTTAGATTTTGCATAAAATAGATGTATCTAATGTCTTCCTTCATAGAGACTTCATGAAGAAGTTTATATGAGTTTGCCTTTGAGACGATCCACCAACAAAGAAACAATTACTCCATCCGTTAAGAAAATTGATCAAACTCTTATATGATTTAAAGCAGGTGTTGAGGCAATGGTTTGTTTAAGTTTTCATCCGTTTTTCTCACCATTGGCTTTACTCATTCATGTATTGATCACTCATTGTTTCGTCTTGCTACTAAAGATTCTTTTATAAGCGTATCTAACTGACATTATGATAGCTGGTAACTCCTCTTCAGCATCCATGACTCGAAGACATATTTGTCTACTCAATTCATCATAAAAGACTAGGGTCTTTTAAAATATTTTTGAGTCTTGAAGTAGCACAATCCTCTAAAAGCCTTCACGTGTGTCAAAGAAATTATGTCATTCAGATACTGGCAGATACATGATTTACAACAACTAATGGTGCTTCATATCTCCTAAGAATTCTTCCAAGAAATCAGCCTTAGATTATTCTTCTTTCATGATTGATCCAGAACCTTATAGGCGGTTTGTTGGGAGTCTAGTATATTTAACTATCACTCGTCTTAAAATCTCATTTGTGGTACATTTTTGAGTTAGTTTCTGAGTCCCTCAAATAAAGGACATTGCATGCTATATTGAGAATGGCTTAATATCTGAAGTAGGCACAAGGTTAAGATTTTCTCTTTCTAGCTCAGATTTTGTGCTCACTCATTGTCTACGGTGACTCAGATAGGGATACTTGCCCTCAAACCTGTGGGAGTGTCTCAAGTTATCATATCCACTTTGGCTCGTCTTTAGTCTCATGGAAATAAAAGAATAAAAATATTGTCTCAAGATCATCCGTCGAGGCCGAATATTGTGCTTTGAAAAACAATACATATGAGGTTATCTGGCTCCTCGACATGCTACCTACTCTGACATTCACAGAAGCGATGCAGGGTTTGATGAAGGCGCGCATGAGCAGGTCAAACACAAGAGTGAGGTGGCGTCGCTTTTGCCAAGTGAGAAGTTGTTCGATTGAATGGAGCGACGTCATTTTCATAAAGTGCGAAATGCGTAGTAAAACAGTAGCGTCCTGACCATCTTCTATCTTCTTCTCCTTTATATAAACTCTGGTAAGCTTGTTGTTTCAAACGATGATTGTGTCGACCTTTCATCAATAAAGCTTCAAGTTCAATTACAAGAAGAAGTCTGTATGACTTCTTCGAATATGAAATGCTCATAACATGATGAAACTTTAATTTAGTGAACATTCAAATTCAACAAAATTATTATGTAAACTTGCATATTCAATAAATATCAAAATATCATATGAAGAACATTACCCGAAGTGCTTACAATAATTTCATAATACTATATTTTAGTAATAATGCAAATCCAGCTTGTCGGATTTCATGCAATCTAAAAGGAATTCGTTGCCCAAGTAACTACAAATTGTAGATGGGCCGGCCCAGTTTGTTGATGTCCCCTCATCATTATATATTTGTTTACTTTTCAAATTTTATCAGATCAGACTAGTTATTAGATGATTGTTCTAGTTTTAGAATGATATAGTTTAATTAAATTTATCTACAGTTTAGTTTAATACTCTTCGGTTTGATCGTTGGTGGATAAGTTGTGAAAATATAATTCATCTGATGCACATAATTTTTCAATTGTGGAACATAGTGGAAAATATATTTGATGCATGTTTGGTAGACATCATAGGATAAGAGATATTGTTAGTATCATGATAAATAATCTCAGTCATTTGATAGAGTTTATTAATCTTGTGGCTCAGAAAGTTGAAATTTGCCTTTGAGAACATTAATACTTATCATTCTATTAAACTAAACATGTTACATCAGTATTAATAATCCTACTTCCTTCTTAATATTTGCTACCTTGACCTTAATAAACATAACAACTTCTCTAATAAATTTATATTACGACACTTATAAATTATAATTGGTATGTTAGACTAGGACAAAGGGCGTTTTATTTGACCATTTGTGAGCATTGAATCAAGTTGTAGTCGGAGAATGTAGAACATATGCCTAACACTAAGAGTACGTTTGGTAGCAACCCCAGTACTAATAGTAATGGGATAAATAATTCCATCTATTTTGATGGAATAAATAATTCTAACTTTTAAAGATAAAATTTATCTCTTGGGATTATTAATATATATCATAGTTTGACCCAAACACGTTAGAGTGTTATTAATTATCCAATCTCACTCTTAATCCCAGCTACCAAACGTGGACTAAAGGATTTGTTTCAGAGTTTTCAGGTGTGTTTGGTTAAGGAAAAATTTGGTGGAAAGAAAAATGTGGGGAAAGTGAATTTACTCATGGAATCCATTCTATTTTTCTTTATTTGGTTAGAGGGTGAAAAATGATGGGAAAATGCTAAAACATTTTATATTTTAAACAATTTATTCTTCTTATTTTCCATCTAATTTTCCTACAAAACTTTTATTCTCATTTTCTCACAAATTTTCCTTCTTATTTTTTTTCAAATATTTTTCACCAAATTTTCCCTAAACCAAACACAGTCTTAGAGAGAATGAAAAAGAAAGTATTTGGAAGGAAAAGAAAGTTACTTACATAACATTATGTATAAAAAATCGAAATATAAAATATAAAATGAGCAGGGTATAAATGTCCTTTTGCGTTGAATCCTTCCATTTCCTTCCAAATCCACCCAAATTTGATGAAAAAAAACGAAGTTATATTCTCCTCCCAAATCCCTCAAAATCCATTCATCTCTTTTTAAAAAAAATGTCATTTCTTTTCATTTGCTTCCCTTTCAGTCCATTATTATACTCGAAAACACAATCTTAACTACTATATGAACGAGCTGCTCAGCTTGTGTATGTCGGCGTGCGTGCTGACCTGACTGGTGTGTCTCATATCTATTTCAACTATTTCTGTATGTAGTTTGAGCTCGGCATTTATAATATGTATGTTGCCTTAGCATAACTTGGATTTTAGTGCAACACCACTCTTTTCATGTGTTATCGGCATGAATGGGAAGTCGAGGTGAAAATGAGGTCAATGAATGGAAGTCAGGGCAGTTAATTATACTTGTCACAAAATGGAAAATGCTTTTTATTTTTTTAAAAAAAATATTAAATTAAAATGAATTTTGATGACCCAAAAGTGAATTTCAACTCAATTATTAGTGTGTTTTTAAGTTTAAGTTTTAAAATTTCTTTATAATGAGTTTACCAGTATTCAATTCAAATTAAATTTTTTTGAATATGAGTCGATTTGGATTGGATTGTTTTTAATTTTATATAAGTCAAAATATCACAAATGAATATAAATTAGATGCAACTTAACACAAATTCAACTCATAATCCAAATTTCACTGCATCATACAAAATAAAATTGCTTTACACGAAGAAGATGTCCATCAATTTGTAGTGTGAAATATGTGTTTCATGACTTTGTGACTTAATTTTTCACAAACATTAAATATGCTTTAAACTATAATTTTTAAATGATATGATATCTAAAATTTTTCACAGCCATTGATTCAATTAAATTGATGATCAGGATGAATTTAAGGTCATAGTCGATAATTAATGATTCAATATAAACAAAATATGTAAGTGAAGTGTTGTCTAGATAATAAACACATCAATTTGATTTCTCTCTAAAACAAAAACACAAACTCATTCTCGTATTTTAAATTGTAATGTATTTTCTTTTAAATCTGAAGTTCAAAATTCAACTTTTAAAAGAAAAAAGGTCTAAATATGCTGTATGGAAGCGTAAAAGGTCATCCAAATAATTAAGTTTTAATTTTTAAAACTAAATAGAATTTTATGAATTTTCAAACTTTTATGCTACAAGTTTTAAACTTCATATTTAAAAAATATATAATTGAGTTTTTCTTTAAAAAAAATTTGAGTTTGTGTTAGTGTAACTAAAACAGAGACTTGGAAATTAATGAGTGGGTCAGAGAAAACTTGCAAGTGGGGTAGACAATGGAAGAAAATCAGAATTTCATCAAAATTAAGCAAGACCACTAGTTACAATTAGTAGCATGGTTATCAGGATTGAACCGGTCGGTTTAATTGCAAACTGGACCAAAATCTGATCTGATTTAAATAACTTTATCAGATTGTAAATTAAACCATTAAAAATTGGATAAATCAACCGAAATTGTGTTGAATCGGCTGAACCGAAGTTTTTAAGAACCGATTCAAATTTACTAAAAATATAATATACTTCCTCTGCAGAAATCGACCTAATTATGGAAAGTCGAAATTGGGAAGCCGGAGCACCACCTGTGCTGACGCTGGTCAAATTGATATGGAGGCCTCAGTTTCTCGAGACATTTTTTTATTTTGAATGAAGATTGTATAGCCTTGGCGAAGACGGGAGATAACCATAGTTGCTTCTTCCTCTTTATTTTTTTTTCATAGCTGTGAAAACCTTGAAGTACGATTGCTGCTGCTGCTGGCGCTTTGAAGATTCTTTAATTATTATTTTTGCCTTACGTGGATTATTACTATATTTTTGCTCTGGGTTTTCTGCCTTGTGGAGGGTTTCCTTGGATGGCATAGTGGAGGCGGTGAAAAAGGATGCATCGGAGGAGCAGTGGGGGAGGAGGAGGGGAACGACTTTGGCTTGGAGCTGGACTTCAAATAGGATGAGAGGAAGGAGAAGATATGGATTGAACAGGCCAAGTTGAGAATGAGCAAGTAGAAGTTATTGGGTTTGAGGATGAAAGGAAGATGAGTAGAGGTTGTGGTGTGAGCGGGAGATGGTGGGGGAGGAGATCCCACTAAAATTTTCATTTTCCATTTTTTGTTACCCTCTCCATAACAAATTAGCTCTAAATCCTTATATTTATTTTTCCTCCATAATGAACAATTGTTGTCCAACTGTATGGGCACATGTGTACCTATAAGGGCAACTGTGGGCACATATGTAGAGAAAATGTATATATGTCACATGTACATTTATTTTAAAATGTTATAAAAGTTAAAATGTTAAAAAATCACATGTAAATTTAGCTTAAAATATTACAAAAAATTAAGTCATATCTTAATATAATTGAAGTATGAGATAACATAATAATAGTTTTAATGTATATATATGATACTACTTAAGTTACATTGTAACACTATGAATCATATGGTTATGAACATGCAAATGTTAGATGAAGTAAGATTTTTGAAGGCTAACAACCAACTGAATAAGAACTTTGTTATTAAAACTGACTATTTTGACATAATTATGGTTATTAATTGATCTTTAATTGATCGGAAATTTCATTCAATTGTGTAAAATGCATGTAATCTAAAACCTGATTTGCTTGGAGTGATACAAATCTATCGTGGCCTTAATTTTGATTCTCATCAACTAGCATATGATTCTTCTAAATGATATCACCTTACTTGTTCCTTAGGTTAAGCTGAATTTTTTTAATATTTTTTGTCCTCTCATTTGGAAAAGAATTTTTTTTTCATATATCACATGCACAATTCATATACATAAACAATATTGTTCATATTTTTCATGCATTCATATAAAATTCATTATCATATTTAAGAATTATTTATACTCTCTGATCAATATAATAAAAAAAATTATATACTTCGTACCATAATTATTAAAATCGGACTAAAATCAAATTAATCAGGCCTCTGATTTCCGGTTTAGTGTTAGACCGGACGGGTAGACCTATTCAACCGTTGGTCCAATTGGAGTATTTATAAAATTGTACATAAGTTGATAAATATAGACAAGACAATCTATATATATAACAGAATATGATTGGGAGCGTCGCGGTCGGTTCGGTTCGGTCTCAGTCGGTTTGATTCGGTTCGGTCCGGGTTGGTTTGGTTCGATTTGAAATTGGTCGGTTCGATTTGGTTCCGGTTGGGGTATTGTTCGGTTCGGTTTGAAACCAGTTGGTTCGATTTTGTTTTAAATATTAGTGGATCGGTTCGGTTTCAAATTTCAAAAAAACGAGGAATAATAATTTGATTCGATTTTTAATTTTTCTCGAACTGAACCAATCCAAACCCGTCGGTTTCGACGGATACTCTGCCTAGTATATTATATCTCAATAGTAAGAAAATCGCTTGGAATTGAACTACAACATCAAAACTCTTTAACAATAATTAGCATAGTTATTAAAACCATACCGGACCGGCCGGTTCAATATTTAATTAATGTACAAACCATCCTAATTAATAAAATCAACTAATATAATAAATGCTAATTAAGAGCAAAATGGGCTTACTATGAATTGATCCTAGGAAGGAGGATTTCTTAGACAGTTCCAGTTCCGCTCGGCCATGTCAAATTCTATGACATTTTTTATCATTACATAAATATATAAATAAAATTATGAGTAATCAGATCGCCGGTTCAATTGATAAATCGGAAACCGGAGCTCGCATCGGTTCAACTGCCGGTCCGGTTTTAATAACTATGCTAAATAGTTATTTATTTTGCATCAATGGAACATTAATTACATTGATATGAAACTATTGATTAATAATTTATATATTAATTAAGAATCGGTTCATCATAAATTGGTCCGGTTTGAATGATTTTGTATTGAATAGTGCGACTTGCTCTGATTTAATCTCATTTAGCTTGTAATCCGGTAACTATAATTCAATCGAAACGGAACCTGATCCAGATCACGGTCCAATTAATTGAACTGACCGGTCCGGTTACATGAGTAATACGATGAGGATGCCAATGCCCACATTCTAAATCACATGTCACCCGTTTGTAGAAAATTGACAACTTCTATCGTCAAAAAATTTGCAATAAAACCAAACCCAACACGTGACCAAAGACAAGTATAACAAACAATACAACAACCATTCTTTTGAACTGTAATCCACAAAACTTGGGGGGCATACAATCATAATAACTACTTTCCGGACTCCATAGTGTAAGTTTACAAAGTTGGGGATGAAAAAGTAAATCCTCTATTTATCTCTCCCATTTTGCTCTCTCTCTCCCCGATTTTCTTTCTCTAGATCTTGCGATTTCATCTTCCCCATCGTGAAGGCGTCTCCGCTCAAATTCGATCGTTTCGATCCCACTCAGCGTTGTTCAATCGGAGGATTGAAGCATCCAATTGAACGAATTGGCGGCGAATTGGGGTCCGAAATCGTTTACGCCGTCGGAAGTGGTTGGTTCTAGGGTTTGTTGGGCTGAATAGGGTTTGTGGTGTTGACGGGTGAAACGGTGGTCGATTTTATGAGTTCTAGGTGCATCAGGCGGTGGGAATAAAATAGGATTGATGTTTCTCGGCTGCTGTAGAGGCGGGATCCAAGGTGTTGTTGGGGAAAATGCGAGGCTGTTATGCATGGGCGCGACGGTGATTACTGGAAACGGAGTTTACACATGTGCACGCGTGGCACGGCTTCTGTAGCTGGTGGTTTTCCGACATCGAATACGAATTCGTTTTTTAAGGTAATCGATCGTTTCTAGGGTTTTGGTTGCTTCGGGAAAGATTTTTTTTTTGGGGTTAATTTAATTTTGTGGTTATTTGTAAATTCGTCTGATTTTTATTGTGGTGATGAGGAGGAGGAGGAGGAGGAGGACGGGTTTTTGTGTCCTGATTTGTTGATGTGTCTTTATGTTTTCACTCAGAGCTATTGGATGGTTTTTAATTTTCAGGGATTTGAGGTTGTTAATTGATGAGTGTTGTAGACTAGCTTTGGTTGAGGTGAACTGGTGGCAGATGCTACTTGGTTCTGGTAGTTAAAAATTTATTTCACAGTTTTTGCTGTGTTTTATTGGTTGGTGGCTGGAAACATATTGAATTGACTGTAGTTTTGTGTAACCTTGTATCAAGTTCAATTGCAGATTTAGGTTAGCACAGAAGTTTATTGTAGTCTCTAATTGCGCTGGAATATATGGAATGTGGAGGATTTTACTCACTTTAGTTGGGAGAATGAAACTTCGATTGGTGAAGGGTTTCAGTCACGCGAATGCAATGAATACTCATTCCTCCTTTTGGCTCTTATGAATTTTTGGCCGTTTGTTGATGTGATTTATCGCAGAGCTTATGGTTTCAGTGGTTGTTTGATTATGGGTGTAGTTCGTTTAGGTTACATGCCTTGAAACTGAATTCTATGTCCAGCTCAGTTTGAGATACTGTAGCTATCATAATACTTTGAGTCCCTTGTAGTTATGTGCCCCTCATTAATTTACGTTATGAACGTCTACAGTTTGTTTGTTTATTGATGAGATATATCATTTTGGAGCCTTTCTCACAAATACATCTCTTTTTTCAGAGACACGGCTGTCAAGGATTTTTTACTGTGATCCTTTTTCTTTATCTTAACTTGAGAATGATCTCTGACAAATTACTTTTATATTTTTGGTACCTGTGTGGTTGGTTTTTTTGGGCTCATTCGTGAGCTACTAGCTATGCAGGGTGTATGTTCTTGTTAAGTCATTAATGCATTTTATGCAGTTTTTAAGAGTCATACATATTCACTTTCCTTGTAAATGAAATATTTTTGTCTATGTAGATTAAGTTTGATGATGCATTATCTAGTATGTATCTGGGTTATTTTTTATCATTTCGGTGCGACAAATTGACCTGGTTACTTTTATTGTAGGATGGCCGCAAAATTAGGGTTGGCGATTGTGCTCTTTTTGAACCGCCTCAGGATTCTCCACCATTCATTGGAATAATTCGTTGCCTTATATCTGGTAAAGAGAGTAACCTAAAATTTAGCGTGAATTGGCTTTATCGAGCGTCTGAAGTAGAGCTTGAGAAAGGCATTCAATTGGACGCTGCGCCAAACGAAATATTTTATTCATTTCACGAAGACGAGGTTCCTGCCGCATCCTTACTTCATCCGTGTAAAGTTGCATTCCTCCCTAAAGGTGTTGAACTCCCCTCTGGGATATCATCTTTTATCTGTCGCAGGGTGTATGACATAAACCAGAAGTGTTTGTGGTGGCTAACTGATCAGAATTACATAGATGTGAGACTCTTGCTTGGATAATTGATTTTTCTATTGAAGTCGTTGTTACATTTGCTGACAAATCCAACATGTTTTCTTTCGTTATTGTATCCAGAAACGTCAAGAAGAAGTGGACCAACTGTTGTCTAAAACTCGTAGAGAGATGCATGCAACTATTCAACCTGGTGGCCGTTCTCCGAAAACAATGAATGAGGCAGCACCACCTTCGCAAGTCAAAGCTGGTTCCGACGGTGCTCAAAATGTTTCTTCTTTCTCTTCTCATGGAAAGGGAAAGAAAAGAGAGAGATCAGACCAGGATTTTGAGCCAGCCAAGCGACTGCAGAAAACAGATGATGGAGATGCTTATCAGGCAAAGTCAGACAGTATTTTGAAGGCTGAAATAGCCAGAATAACAGAGCGGGGAGGACTCATGGACTATGAATCTGTAGAGAAATTGGTCCAAATGATGGTGCCTGACAAAGCTGACCACAAAATTGATCTGACGGGACGGTCACTGCTTGCTGGTGTAGTAGCTGCAACGGATAAGTTTGATTGTCTTAGCTGGTTTGTGCAGCTCAAAGGTTTGCCTGTGTTTGATGAATGGCTTCAAGAGATACACAAAGGAAAGATTGGTGATTTTAATAGTCACAAAGATGGAGATAAGTCTGTTGAAGAGTTTCTGTTGGTTTTACTTCGTGCACTTGACAAGCTACCTGTTAATCTCCGCGCATTACAAATGTGTAATATTGGAAAATCGGTAAATCATCTACGTTCGCATAAAAACTTGGAGATCCAGAGAAAAGCTCGAAGTTTGGTTGATACTTGGAAGAAGCGGGTCGAAGCTGAAATGAATATTGATGATGGAAAGTCTGGATCCAATATGGGTGTTGCTTGGCATGGTAGGCGCACTTCAGAAGCCTCCCAAGGTGGTCATAGAAATTCCAGTAGCAGTGAGAACGTTGTGAAGACTTCAAGCTCGCAGCTTTCTGTCCCCAAATCGGTGTTACCAAAACCTACACAAGGTGACAATGCTCAAACAACTACCTCTACATCTCCAGGATATTCTAAATCAGCTTTGTCTCCTCCTGCCTCAGGGGGTGTTAATTCCAAAGATGCGCAGCCTAAAATAGCAGTTGTTGGTGAATCCTCTGATCATCTCCTTACGACAGTCAAGGATGAGAAAAGTAGTAGTTCTAGTCAGTCGCATAGTCAGTCTAGCTCTAGTGATCATATTAAAACTGCAGAATCTTCAGGGAAGGAGGATCCAAGGAGTTCCACTGCTGGGTCAATGGGAGCAGGAGAGACGTTGAGGCGTACATCACGGCTTAGAAAATCAATAAGTGGCTTACCAGGGCCTGTGTCACGTGGAGCTCACAGGGATGGTGGATCAAACCGTAGTAACTTGCACAAACCCGGCATATCTGAGAAGCTGTCTCAGTCTGGATCAATCAATGAGAAGATGCATGATGTGTCTGTTGCTGATGGTAACAGTCATAAATTGATAGTTAAAATTCCAAATCGGGGCCGCAGTCCCGCAATGAGTGCTAATGGTGGATCAGTGAATGGACCATGCCCATCGCATAGCAGAGGCGCGTCCCCAGCTTGTCCAGACAAGCACGAGAAGCCTGACTGTGGTTCGAAGGAGAAATGTGATGCTAGTCAAATGAATGATGCGTCTGATGTGACTACTAAGTCGTGGCATAGTAGTGATTTAAAAGATGTGTTAACCGGTTCTGATGAAGCTGACGGTACATCTGCTGCTAACCATGATGAAGTTCGCTCTACTAATGGAGATCACTCTAGAAAATCGAATGAATTACCGAAAGTTGCATCCTCTCCAGCAGCACATGAAACAAAGCCTTGGATGACTCATGAACCATCTTTCAGCCCCATGAATGCTTTAGTTGAGAGTTGTGTGAAGCACTCTGAAGCAAATGCATTGATTTCAGCTGTTGATGATGTTGGAATGAACCTGCTTGCCAGTGTAGCTGCAAGTGAAATGTCCAAATGCGACTCAGTTGCTACAAACTCTCCTGTAAATACTGTTGGAGCTGAGGACTCCTGTGCTGGGAATTCTGGGAGGTCTATACATGTGGATGCTAGAGCTCAGGAACCGTCACATCGCTCTGATAAACTGAAAGAAGATAGTGAAAAGCAAGAGGAAAGCACATCTCTAGCGACAAATGGTAGAGATGGCATGTCATCTAGTGTTAAAAAACTGGCTACTGATTTATCAAATTCGGATTTGCCTAAGAAGCAGGATGACGGACAGCTATGTGATATGGGGGCTATTTCAAATGAGGTGTCCACTGGGTTGGTTCCTGATGGCAGAGTTGGGAATCAAAGGGAAATCAGTGAAGTAGAATCTGATTTCTTACCAATAAAAGGTAAGCATAATGAAGACAATAGGAAGGAAGTTCCAAAAGGGATTTCAGTGCACTCATCTGGGGGATCCAATGGTGGATTTGAGAATAGGGCTAATGATCTTGTTGTTTTCGGGCCCCGTATGGAGAAGGAATCTCCAGTGAAGACTCATTCTGATGCTAGTCATTTAGTCCATGACACACAGTCAGATTCGGAAAAGGCTGTTATGGATGTTGAAAGGCCCATTGAAAGGAAGATTGTAAATGATAGTAATTCCCCGAGCGGCATGGACTCGAAACAAGTCAAAACGGAAAGTCATGACAGCAAAGCTCAGACCAGTGACATCTACAACATGGCAGGTGGCTTGGGCTCTGCTACTCCTGATTACAGCAGGAACTACAAGGACGGGAAACCACAAAAAGAGGTTCTTGGTGACTGTAATGGGAGTCCTGATCTGAACAAAGCATCAGTTGTTAAAAAGGCTGAGTGTCCATCTATTGGTGCACCTCGTGCCTCTCCGACAGCGGGAGTGGAAAAGCTGGGATTTGATTTGAATGAAGGCTTCATGGCTGACGAAGTTAAATATGAAGAGCAGAGAAATATAACAGCAGCCTCATGTCCAGCTGCTGTGCATGTAATAAGTCCTCTTCCATTTCAAGTTTCTGCTGTATCCAATGGCCTACCTGCATCTGTAACAGTTGCTGCTGCAGCAAAAGGAGCTTTTGTTCCTCCTGAAGATTTGCTCCGAACTAGGGGGGAACTTGGATGGAAGGGCTCAGCTGCTACAAGTGCTTTTCGACCTGCTGAGCCGAGAAGAGTATCAGAGTTGCAAGTTAATATCAGTACCCCTCAATCCGACACTCCCAGCAAATCAAGCCGTCCATTCCTGAATATTGACCTCAATGTCCCAGACGACTCAATGCAAGATGATATTGTGTCTCACAGTGGCACAAGTGATCTACATAGGAACGATAACAGCACATCTGTACGCGGCTTTGATCTTGATTTGAATCAAATTGATGAAGCCACTGAAGTGGGGCAGTACCCTGCTGTCACAAATCACAAATTAGAAGTTTCTGGAGTGCCATCTAAGCCTGGTAGTCTACCCAATGGTGAGTCAAGTGCTCAGAGGAACTTCGATTTGAACAATGGGCCTTTGGTTGATGAGGTTGGAGTGGACGTACCTCCATTTGGTCAGAATGTATGGAGTAGTATTCCACCGCAGCCACCAGTTGTTAGCCTCCGGATGAATAATGCCGAAATGGGAAATTTTGCATCATGGTTTCCACAAGGGAATGCGATTCCGGCTGTAACAATTCCCGCGGTGTTGCCCGATAGGGGAGATCAGGCCTTCTCAATTGCGACGACTGGCACACCACAGAGGATATATTACACCCCTTCAGGCAGCTCCCCATTTGCTCCTGATGTCTACAGGGGTCCAGTTCTGTCATCATCGCCTGCACTTTCATTTCCTTCTGCCCCTTATCAATACCCTGTGTTTCCTTTTGGAGGAAGTTTTCCAGTACCTTCAGCGACGTTATCAGGTAGCGCAACGTACATGGATTCTTCATCTGGAGGAAGGCATAACCTCCCTACTGGTCATTCTCAATATCTGGGACATCCTGGCATTGTGTCCTCCAGCTATCCTCGGCCTTATCTAGTCAGTATTCCAGATGGAAGGTCAAATGGTGGGCTAGAAAACAGCAACAGATGGGGAAGCCATGGTTTGGATCTCAACTCAGGCCCTGTAAGCATGGAAGTGGAAGGCAGGAACGACCCGCCACCGTTTGCATTGAGGCAATTCTCTGTTGCCAGTTCACAAGCATTCACTGAGGAGCAGGCTAGGATGTTTCAAGCTTCAGGAGTTGTCCTGAAGAGAAAAG
Organism: Kalanchoe fedtschenkoi; assembly: GCA_002312845.1. Lineage (NCBI taxonomy): Eukaryota > Viridiplantae > Streptophyta > Magnoliopsida > Saxifragales > Crassulaceae > Kalanchoe > Kalanchoe fedtschenkoi. Next base: position 4,419,799 of record NQLW01000095.1, read on the forward strand.
AACCAGATGGAGGCTGGGATACAGAGAAGCCCAGGCAGCAACCTTCATGGCATTAGGGAATGGGAGGATTTGGTGGCGCAGGGGGGGACATTTGCTGATGCATGGTATGGTTTTCATTTTGATGTACATAATTTGGCAGTGTATTGAAGGATTTAGAATCTGCCTTTTACCATTATTTTTGCCTTTTTGGTTTCTCAATATTTGAGCCTCTGTTTTTTTTCCACCCCTCCCCCTGTTGAGGTGACAAGTTCTGATTTTTGAGTCTGCATATTGATGTTAGTTCTGTTTTTTTTTTCATGGCGGCATTGTTCTGTGTTTCAGTCTCAGTGTATTGAGGATAAAGGACTAAACAGTGCGCGGGAATCTGGTCGTGTTGCTGTGAAGGCTGGGTGGTAAGTGAGTTGAATCTGGTCCCTTGTTCATAATCTCTCCGACCCCCATCTCTTGTTCAACGGCATCCGTTTTGAAGTTGGAAGGTAGCACTTATGAAGGTGGCTGTGCTCGGCTCAAACAGATCTCCAACGAGTCACACTCTTCAGTTTGGCAGGGACCCCTTTTGTAGATATTTTTTTAGCAGTCATCTATTTTCTTTCGTTTTTCTCTCTTTTTTTTTTTTTTCAAGAGCAAAGCAAAGTTGATATCTTGCTGTTGCTCAAACTTTGATGCTGCCGCCCACACAAGAAGATGCTATTTATTGTGCATCCCCAAGACACTCTTTGAACGACCCAATCCTTAACTGCATATTGCTTATAGAATCTCCTTGTGTATAATGAGGCCTGCCTTTTGTCTGCTCCCAACCTCCAACTTTTGTCTTGTTTTACCACTTTGATCATCATTGAAATATCATTTTCAAAGATTAAAATAAATAACAAATGGAAGAAGCACGGGGCAGTCCCTACGACCAACAAGTCGCTTTCACAACTCAATCAGTGAATGGAAACGCGATAGCAATCACATTCACATCATTACATAAAAAGTATCCAGCATGGGTGTTGTGAAAATGACAGGAGAGAAGAAGACAAGAGAGAAGAAGACATGAGCATCATACTCAACAGCTTCTTGTCTGTCCTGTCTGTCTGTCTCAAAATCAACACCTTCCTTCTCACTTCTCATACTATGCGGGTCCCCCACCCACACACACGCTTCTCATCTTTCCTTATTCCTTTTCTTCAACTTATTTCTCACTCCTCCTCTTACTTTAATCCACTTCAAACTAGGACCTCTTGGTTTCACTTTCATCAACTTTCTTCACACTTGTTCTCACTATAACAACAACACATTTCTCCTCCCACCAATTAACACTTCCATTTCTTAATGCTTATAGTCAAACAACGGTGATCATTTCAAAAAAAACACGCTACAAACAGCGATAACATTTTGAGCATTGAAGCAACAGCTTCTGTCTCAGCCACCCAAAACTAATGAAAAGCTTGAAACTTGTGCCAGCCGGATTCTGGAGGGGATGTATCCTATGGCGGTGCTTTGTATTATATGCACTTGTCAACTCTGACCCGGGAGCCTCCTTGGAAACAACATACCACTGCAGAAAAACAGGACAAGGCGCGCGCTTACTCTCGGATTTAGTCAAGTGTAGTTTTAGATTGTGAAGTGATATGGGAGAGAGATACTGACAGACATCCTCTTTGCGGCTTCTTCTTCTGAACCTTCTCCTTTTGCTTTGGAGGAGGTGGCGGCTTGATGACTACTTTTATGGCAGCATCAAAAACTGCTTTCACATTCTGGGATTGAATAACAACCAAATAACTTCGTCAATATCACACCCAAACCTTCACATGCATCAGAACTACAAGCTAATATATTCATTTAAGAAAAGTGACCTGCTGAGTTTTAGAGCTGCATTCGATGTAATATGAGGCTCCAATTTGTTTACAAAGTTCCTCTCCCTGTCATCATATACATAACCAAAAATCCAACTGAAGGTAGTGACTTGTGATACAAAACTAATTGCAGCATAACATGATATTCCCCACCTGTGCGGTGGTAACGGGAACTAGACCGTGATGATCAGCCAAGTAGTGTTTGTCTTCACGAAGATCTGCATTTCAATTACAAAATCAACAGGATTTTGCAAGTTCCTTACCACAAATATGCAGAATTCACATTTTACAAAGTTGCACTTGATTTCCAAAATAAAATGTCACATTTTACAAATTTATATTACATGGATGTGAATGATCACTGAACCTGGAAACTCAATAATTAGATGCAGAGAAAAGTTTCTACCAGGGTGTTAATTTTCTATCATAATTGATGTCTTTCCAGATCAGTTGCATGTGTTCATAGACTGAAACACATGGATCTCACCACCAAGATTATTAAATCAAATTCATGCCAAGATATCTTCATGGGTCGAAAGGAGGTCTGGCATCATTATCTAGTTAGCGCACCCTCACACATTATGCCCATTAATTTACAAGAACTTGAAAGCCAGACATTTGTTGCAGCCAGCGTAATGCGAGATTATGTTATTGAACGCTTACTATGGGCAATACAAAGCATGTTAAACAACTTAGAGGGGTTACCTGATTTTGTGCCAACTAATACGACAGGGACTCCAGCTGCAAAGTGTTGAAGCTCGGGTATCCACTGCATAAGGGCTATTTGTGAGAAATTTCAAATAAGTAGTACACTGTAAAATCCTCATCCTCTGGTAGAAACAAATGCAAAGCAGCGGCTGGCAGCCAGCCTTCTAGATTCACCTTCTTTAATACGTTTTCATAGCTCGCACGACTGACCAGCGAGAATGCCAGCACAAAGACGTCTGCTCCTCGGTAGCTTAAGGGCCTCAATCTGTTGTAGTCCTCCTGACCTACCAATATAAAAGTTGACACATTTGCAAGGTTATCGAACTGACACAACATCAATACTAAACCGTTTTTATTATTTGAAAAAAAAAATCAGAAATAAGAAAGTGTCAGGCCCCATAAACCAATTGTTGATATTTACCAGCAGTATCCCAGAGGCCTAGATTTACAGTAGTGCCTTCAACCACCACATTTGCGCTGAAGTTATCGAACACGGTAGGTATATAATCCTGAAGGAGAAAATATTGAACTTAAGATTACTCATCAAGAAAGAGAAGCACAAGAAACTCTGGGTTGGCTACTAAAATAAATTCAGTTGAAAACAAGTACCATCTGAAACATCTAGTTATAGCTAGTTTTTCTACCATATAGGGCCAGTCTATAATCATATCGAAAATACGGTGGGATTGCAAAATTCATGAAAGATTTACATAATATCAAATCTAAATACACAAAATCCACGCAAGATACTGTTTCCAAACACGAATACTAAGTATGCCAAATCACATTGCAGACGTGTCATCAATAGAACATTTCTATGATACCCAGAAGCGAAATTCAAGAAGAGAAATTCTTTGAAGAAGATTCCACAAATCTAATTCAAAATCTGACCACATAACACAAGAACCATTCAATCCCGCATGACAGCACCCCCATCAGAAATCCAGACAGGCCGAGAAAACTCACAGTTGGGAACTTGTTGCTGGTATAGCAGATAAGCATAGACGTCTTCCCAATTGCACCATCTCCGACCGTAACGCATTTGATGAACCTGGAAGTACTAGAGGCCATGCTCAAATCCACAACCCCAGAAGAAAAAAGACGAAACTTTTCAGCAACAGAAAGCCTGGAGAATCGTAGACTCTCAAATGAGCCGCTCTGATGAAAATAAAAAGTGACCCATCACAACAACAGCGGTGCCCCTGATTCAGTAAAAGGAAAAAAGGTGAAGTTAGATGATGTTTAGGAGTGTGTTGGGTTTCGCTTCTTCTTTTTCTGTACACATGATCCTCGTACTTGAAAGGTTGGAACTTTGAGGTTGTCTTCTACCCCTTTTTCCGAATCTGAGATGGGGGTCGATTAAATTGGGATAAACCCAAAAATCTGATTTGATGTGATTGTCGCTGTGGCGCGATCGAGAATGAGATGACTGAAGCGCGAGTGAGGAGTTGTCACCTGAGTATTTAGATATTTAGTTTATTATTTTTTTAATATATATTTTTTGGAAATATAAGCATAAAATATCAATTCCAAAAACTGGTTAAAGATGTAAAAAAAAGGAAGAAAATCAAGATATCTACACAAATTTTGGAATAATTTAAATAAACTACTAAGCTATTAGTAAATGGTTATTTACCAAATATGAATAAAATCAAAATTTTAAAGGTTGTTTATTAAAGCATAATTAAAACTTAAAAGTAGAAAGTAACTTTGAAAGATGGTGAAGTGAAAAAAGCAATGGAAAAGGAAACATCAGTCAAACATTGTGAAGTCAAGAATTAAACCTAATCCATTTGGTTGCTTGGGAATTTGTTTGAATAATAATATTAATATTATTTTTTTAAAATTGATGATTACCACATTCAAAATAGATTTTCCAAAATTTAATGATAATTACCACATTCAAAAAATAGATAAAATATAAATATGTAAACTAACCTTTTTAAGATAAGAGTAGTGTCGCAAAAGCTAGAATTTCAACAAAATAAATGTGTAGTAACTTTTAAGACAAGATTGCACCAACAAAACAATACCAAAATGACCATCACAATTTAAAAGGTATTTTAAATTACTATTTTTGAAAGAAAAAAAATTAAAAGGCATTTTATATCATTATCACAATTTATTTTATTAATTTTTTTTGATAATAGTGTTGATAAATTCGGGAACATGAACAAAGACCATCATTTAAATTGATGGCACATAATTTTAATGCATGTGTTTTATTATTATAGTAATATTAGTTTAGACGTGTAATTGTAAATTTTATTTTACAAAATTAATTTAAATTTTGTTTGCACTTATTTTGATCGTTTGAATAGTTCATATCGTAATTGAGTAAGCGGTAATAATTTTACACGCTTTAAAGTTTTGTTTGCTACTAATTTTGTAGTTGTGATTCCAGCCTCATGGAGTATTTCAGGTATGTGATTTAATTTATATCATGTTTTTTCTAAGTTGAAGCATCTCAAAAAGAATCTTTTACATCATTTTGGGAAAACCTTATGTGGTATCTCTGAGAGAGTTCAGCAAGTTGAAGAAGCTTATCTCATATTCAGAGTCATATCCAAAATGACCCTCTTAATGGCGACTTCAAAAATTAAGAATGTGACTTCTTTGATGTCTTCATTAAACTAAAAAAGACTGAAGCTATACAACTTCATCAGCAATATAAAATTATGTGGGGGTTAGCATGGTTGAATAATGTCAATTTCATGCTTTTTTGCAGAAGAGGAAGGATTAGAACTCCATTAACATATGTGAGGACCCGAATATAACTTGGACAAAGGATCCTTCTAAGATCAAAGAGCATCTAGCTGATCACTTTGGAGCTATTCTAAGTACTCTTCGGGCTGTGATTCTTTTTGATAGTATACTGGCTTTATCTCACGACGATGACTTGAATATTTGTGCTCTCTTTTTGGATGATAATAAAGTGACCTTTTTCTTTATGGACAACATCAAAAGACCAGGCGCTGATGGGTTTAATATAAAATTTTTATGACTACTTGATCTATTATTGATGTGGATATTTGCAAGGTTATTCACTCCTTATTCTCCAATGAGAAAATGCCCAAGGATTTGAATGTGGCGTTATTGACTCTTATTCTAAAGATTGATGATCTTACTACTCGTAATGATTTCAAACCTATTTTCTTATGTCCTACCATCTACAACGTGATCACCAACCTTCCATATTTTAGAATGCATTTTTATATGAAGAAGTTAGTGGATCATGAGGAGACAAATTTCAATGAGGGACAAAGTATTATTCAAAATATCTTTTTAGCTCAGTCCTTGATCTCTAATTATTCTCAGAAGAACATCTCCTCAAATGTTGTCTCAAGATTGACATTCAAAAGGCTTTTCACTTCATTAGCTGAGACTTTCTTCTTTAGTTGATGAAGTATTATGAATATTCTCCAAGCTTCATTAAATGGATGACCAGTTGTATTACATGTACAAACTTTTCTATTGTCTTCGAGAGTATCACGTTAAGTGATACTTCCAAATCAAGCTGGTGTAGGACAATGATGCTATTATCTCCTCTTCTATTATGCTTAATGATGGAATTTCTGTCCATAATGCTCCAAGTCATTTTCTCCAATTTGACATTCAAATCTAATTCAGATGTGTCATACTGAAACTGAATCATCTTATTTATGTTGATGACCTCTTTATCTTTTTGTCATGGTGACTTTAAATTCCTCAACCTAGTGAAAAAAGTTTTGGATGATTTTAGTGATATTTTTGGACTTAGAATTAATTACTCTACATCCATAGCTTTCTTTGACGTGCTTTCTCGAGCGCTTGCAATGCTTCTATATTATATAATTGATTTTTTCAGAGTGTTGTCAGTTAAGTATCCAGTAGTTCCCGTAGACTCCAAATCAATTCTTGTTTCTAACTACACATCATCTTGGACTAAATAAATTCTAAACATAAATCTCGGGAGAATAAGCATCTTTTTTAGTTGGAAGAGTGGTCCTTATCAGTTCGGTTATCAACTCTCTCCGAGTTAACTAGTATAGAGTCTATGGACTACCTAATGCGACTCTTAAAGTTACTGACCGTATTTCCAGGAAATTCATATGATAAGCTAACTTTAAGTTTCCTATAAGATGGAGATAAGTTTGTCTTCTAGCTTCTTGGGGTGGTCGCAGTATTAAGACAGAAACTCACATTATTTCATTAACTTTTATATCACAAACTTGAGACTTACATCACAATCATGACTCCATATGGATTAAGTGACTGCATTCATACATCATCAAACCAGGTTCTTGGTGGACTCTTCCTAAATTTTCTTTTTGTGGATGGTGAAGCAGATGCTCAAGTTTAGAGAATTAGACCTGAATTGTTGATCAGTGAATAATGGTTCTCTTGAATGGAAGATATCAAGCACTCCCTTCTCTTCGAAATTAGTTTGTTGTCATCTGGCTAGGGATCACCTAAAGCCTCCTTTGTTGGATATGATGTGGAATAGACTATTTTATTTGAAGCACGCATTCACTCATTGATTAGCTTGTCAATATAAACTTCCTTTGAAGTCTAGACTTCCGAGGCTCGATCTTCTTCTAACTAATTTATGCCTCTATGTGGTATGCATCTAGAATGTTTGGATCCCTTGTTCTTTTGGTGGAAGCACACTCGTTACCTCATTACTTCAGCTCCCAGACTGTTCTCTGTCAGCCTTCTACTTTCTTCACATTATGGGTCAGATGATTTCATGGTCTACATCTAGAAACTTCCTTTCCTGAGTGGTCAAGCATGTCTACTTTATTTTTATCTGAACTTGTGCCTAACCTATATTTCCTTTCCAAGACCCACAATTTGAAGTCTATCAAGTATGAGTGTAATTTCTACCTCAGTCTTCTTTAATTTTTGAAAATATTCTCCATTTAACACTGTTTGGAGTCATAGAGTAGATCTGGATCATATTTTCAGATAATTTGTTTCTCTAGTCATTGTGCTTATGTTTGTATTTTGTTTGAGCTGAACTTCTATCATAGTGTATATTATTCTCTTTTCTCAATAAAACACTATTTTAAAAAATACTTATTTATTTAAGAAAAACAAACATAAAATACCAATTTCCACATATTCAGTTTGTACGATTTTATTTAACAAAAAACCTGAAAACAAAATACCAAAGACAATGTATTAACAACGGTCATATTAACGGAGCATTTTTTCGGTCGCTAAAACAATTTGTGCTTGTCGCCCAGGCTTCTTCAACTCGTCCCTGCCAATCAATCCATCGAAATTCAAACCCTAAATTCACCGCAAAAACCCTCCATTTTCCCCGCAATGGGAGACCCGAAGCGCAAGCGAGGTCGGAAGTCCAAAAAATCTGCAGACCCCCCAATCCCCGCCATCTCCGTCTTCGGCGACTCCCCACCCTCCCGGACCCGGCGCGGCCGTCCTCGGAAGCTCCCCAAACCAGACGACCAAGGAGTCACGGAGCTTCAAAATGGCCATGCAGGGATGGAGGAAGAAGAAGAAGAAGAGCCCGAATTGGGAATCGAGAGCGGAGCGAGGGTCGTGCCGGACATGGACGCGGTTGTGAAGGTGTTTTGCGTCCACACGGAACCGAATTTCTCGCTGCCGTGGCAGAGGAAGAAGCAGTTCAGCTCGAGTAGTAGCGGGTTTGTGATTTCTGGGAGGAGGGTTTTGACAAATGCGCATTCGGTTGAGCATTACACGCAGGTCAAGCTGAAGAAGCGTGGCTCGGATACCAAGTATCTGGCCACTGTCTTGGCTGTTGGAACTGAGTGCGATATAGGCATGTGTTTATAGATTGCATTGCTTGCTGATTTTAGTATCAGAAGCAACAATGTAGTTTGATGTAAAAGATTGGTTTTGTAGCAATTTGGGTCTAATAAATTTGCAAATCTTTGATGGGTATGTGGGTTATCTTGATGTTGTGTTGCAGCTATGCTTACAGTGGAGGATGATGAGTTCTGGGAGGGTGTCATGCCGGTGGAGTTTGGCGAATTGCCGGCTCTTCAGGATGCGGTCACAGTTGTTGGCTATCCTATTGGGGGAGACACGATATCAGTAACCAGTGGCGTGGTTTCACGGATAGAGATGTTGTCTTATGTTCATGGGTCGACTGAACTTTTGGGGTTGCAGGTAGAGAGGTTTATATGCTAGCATTTCAATGTGTTTTGTCGAAGAAGAAGAAGATGATATTTGTATTGACCTTTGATTGTGCTGCAGATAGATGCTGCTATAAATTCTGGAAATTCTGGAGGACCTGCCTTCAATGACAAAGGTGACTGTGTTGGAATTGCTTTCCAGTCTCTTAAACATGACGATGCGGAGAATATTGGTTATGTGATACCAACACCAGTTATTAAACATTTCATCGAGGATTATAAGAAAAATGGAGCTTATACTGGTATGCTGCAGTTTTCCTGCTTGCTGTCGCCTTCTGCCATGTTGTAGCTGTCATTCTTCATTGGAAAATCTGTTTTTCTATTGATTGAAGATACCCTGAGAATTGTGTTCTCGCATTCACATGCTTAATTGTTTTTAAGAATGATATTAATATCCATAATCATGTGCCAGGGTTCCCAATTCTTCGTGCCGAATGGCAGAAGATGGAAAATCCTATTATGCGCATGTCAATGGGGATGAAACCTGATCAGAAGGGTGTTCGGTTAAAAAGAATCGATCCCACAGCTCCAGAATTCAAGGTCTTAAAACCATCTGATGTTCTTCTCAGTTTTGATGGAGTGAAAATTGCTAATGACGGGACAGGTAATCGTTACTGAAAATGACAAATTTTGACAATTAGACAGGCAGAGTGGTAAAATAACTTATCCTCACTTTTTTAACTCAAAAATTCAGTTTATCTTCACAAGTACGCATAAAACTCTTCCCCCCTTTCGTAGTAAAATCAGTGGAATGATCATCTGTTGTTTGATTTTGTGTCATCAATGAGTTTTCCCTCTTGTTTGATCGTAGTTGCATTTCGGCATGGGGAGCGCATTGGCTTTGGCTACCTTGTATCCCAAAAGTACGCTGGAGACACTGCAGCAATTGAAGTCCTTAGAAATTCTGAGATTATGAAGTTCAACATCAAGCTCGCAGGCCATAAAAGGCTCATTCCAGCTCATAACAAAGGAATTCCTCCTTCATACTACATCATAGCTGGATTTGTTTTCACTACTGTATCTGTCCCATATCTACGCTCAGAGGTTTGCTTTTCCCTTCATAAAACTGGCTGCATGGTGTAATTGCCTGCTGTACTTATGTTAGCTACATTTTCTCATATGGTTCTGAAAGGTTTTTCATTGTGTCTTCGTTGTGGTAAATAGTACGGAAAGGATTATGAATACGAAGCTCCGGTCAAGCTTTTAGACAAACATTTACATGCATTGCGGCAATCAGAAGATGAACAGCTTGTCGTGGTTTCACAGGTTCCCTCACATTTCTTGTTTTATCTCGCATAACCCAAATCACTAGTAGTGCTTTGATCCATGTATTAATCATCCAGGTGCTTGTGGCTGATATCAATATCGGATATGAGGAAATAGTTAATACCCAGGTCATTCTCTTATCAAGTGCATCTTATTTAATAATTTTGTATCAAACTTCTTAATTTTGAACTCTTTTTAATGATGCCTGGCAGGTTCTTGCTTTCAATGGCAAGCACGTGAAGAACCTGAAGATGCTGGCTAACATGGTAGAAAGCTGCAAGGATGAGTTTCTTAAGTTTGATCTAGAGTACCAACAGGTTCACTATTTGAACTGCCCAAAGCTTTCAACACATTCTTTCTTGCTCCGTCTCTATTCATTAGGGTGTATATCTGATTTTTATTTTTATTTTCTTTACTATATGCAGATAGTCGTCGTCCGGAGTGATGCAGCAAAAGCAGCCACAATAGATATCCTACGAACACACTGCATACCCTCAGCAATGTCTGATGACATCAGCACTTGAATTTACATCCAATTTGTAGTTCCATACCCAAACAGGCTTCTGAATATGAAATCCGGGGCTCAAAATCTACATGGTGTCTGTGACCAAGCCAGTAGTCATTGAGGTAGGTGTATTTTGTTAGTGCTGAGGGATAAAGTGGTTACAGGCCATAGCATATGATTGATTTAATCAGATCTCAAAGGGTTGATTGTTTTAGCTTCCTCTTATTGAATGTAAAGATGACATTGGTAACAAAACATAGTGTATTTTATAGCGAACTATTGTGTGGCTTTATGTGGAGAGAATGTTTCAGTTTGGTGCTATGTAGCAGTGGCGGTTCCAGAATTGATTGTTAAGCAAATCAATAATCACCCAATCAAACCGATTGTTAAGCTCTTGAACCTGCAAATCAATGACATTAAAAAAATCTCAACTCAAAATCGGTATTTTTTTTTACATTCTTGAATAATCGCTTTGCTCTTCCATGAGGACTATAATAATCATCAATATCAAGAATTCAGTGTCATGTTTTGTGCTGGTATTTCAACGGTTATTTTGTCGTAAACTAAAACGTCTATAAAATATTTAAATATTTAAATTTAACTATATAGAGCGTTTATAATCTGAAAATATCGTATAAGTCCAACCAGTTGTGCTGCTATTTTATCTTTTGTGCTTATATATTCATCAGTTGTTTTGGCCATGCGCGGTGTGTTTAATATGTAACACGTAAAACAATGTTATTTTATTCAAAAACAAAATGATGTCCCAAGGTATCTGTTTTTATAATTTACTTATAAAATATAGTATTAAAATATTAAAAATTTGAATACTCATTGCCGGCTTGAAATTCTGTTTACTGCCCAGCACTAGCACTGTCTTAACATTTTTCAGAACCCTGCTCTAATCTAACTCGATCAACACAGCCACAACCTTTTCCTAATCTGAACTCAGCTACTGAGAAAACGACAACGTTTACAGTGAGTGCAGCGTTTTATTCCAGGTAGAAAATGTGTGTAACTAGTTACATGATTCGGGTAGATAACTCTTAAGTATGATAATTTTGGTTTATGGTCTCAGAGCCAAGCTGCATTCCGCAAAGGAGTGACAACAGCCTTGACTTGGAGATAGTTGCTGAGGCTGTACACGCCCTTCTCCCTGCCCATGCCGCTCATCTTGTACCCGCCGAAAGGAATGGCCGCGTCAAAAACATCGAAGCAGTTGACCCACACGGTGCCCACTCTCAGAGCCCTCGACAAGGTGTTCGCAGTATCCAAGTCCTTAGTGAACACTCCGGCTGCTAGGCCGTATTTACTCGCATTCGCCCTTCTGATGGCTTCATCTAGCTCCCTGCCAGCATGAGGTTAATGAATTCAGAAACTCAAACTAGCCAACTGACCAGGAAATAAAATGGGGTTTATTTACACACTTGTATTTCAGGATGGACTGAACCGGACCGAAGATCTCATCCTGGGCTATCAGCATGTCGTCCTGTTTCAACCGAATTCTCTTTAGCATGTCTACTTGTGAATATCATCTTTTTCCCCTTCTATCAGAACAGTTACCTGAACGTTGGAGAAAACGGTGGGCTGAATATAGTAGCCCTTTGAGCCAAACCTTCCTCCGCCGCACTCCAGCTTAGCGCTGCTCTCTTGGCCGGATTTGATGTACTTGAGAATCTTGTTAAACTGCTCCTCATCAATCTGTGGACGCGTTACAGATATGCATCAGAAATATGAATTGAAGTATTTTAAATGTAAATCCAAGGCATAGTTTTAGCTTTTAGGTGATGCAAGTGCCCCGTTCAATCAGCTACCTGTGGACCTTGTTCAGTGCCCTTCCTAAAGGGATCACCGACAGTTCGTTTCAGGGCACGGGCCTTGGATTTCTCCAAGAACTCATCATATACGCTTTCATGCACAAATGTGCGAGAGCCAGCACAACAGCACTGACCCTGCAGACACGGCAGACATTATAACCAGTTCAGCTACTTGAGATGATAAAAATTGAGCTAAAAAGAGGAGCGATGGTTTATCAGACCTGGTTAAAAAACAAGGCATGGTGAGCAAGCTCCACAGCCTGGTCGACGTTGGCATCCTTACAGACTATGAATGGAGATTTGCCTCCCAGCTCCAATGTCACAGGCTTGAGATTGCTTTTTGCGGCTAATCCAAGTATAATCTTGCCGGTCTCTGTGGATCCTGTAAAAGCAATCTGCCAACCGGTGGCCTTCAATGAGCAAAGTCTATTGTAATATGAAAAATATAAGCTCTAAGCCAGCACCCCTCTTAGCATAGCCAGGTCAGAATTGTTTGAAAGTTTAGTTTCTCAGCCGTAAAAAGTTGACATGATGAGAGTTTAAGGCAATCTCAATGACAGCAAAAAAATACCTTGTCCACATCCATGTGACCGGCAAGAGCTGCACCTGCTGTTGGTCCAAAGCCTGAAACAACATTAAGAACACCCGGAGGAAGACCAGCCTGAAAACAGCATTGTAATGCAAAATTGTAAATCCATTAAAACTTCGTTGCTAATTGCTTTAAGAATTATTTCAGACGTAACCAGTCATACCTCGTGAAACAGCTTGGCTACATATAGGGCTGTCAAGGGTGTTTGCTCGGCAGTCTTAAGGACAACGGTATTGCCACAAGCTAGCGCAGGTCCGACTTTCCAGGCAAACATGATAAGGGGGAAGTTCCACGGAATGATCTGACCGGCAACACCAATCGGCTCGTGGAGTGTCTGCACGTGATGTGGCCCGTCTGCTGGGACTGTAAGACCGTGGATTTTGTCCGCCCAGCCTGTGCTCGAGAAGTTACAAAAAAATCTTTTTAAAAAATGAATCTTATTGAAGAACTTGACATGATGAGGATGAAAAGTCGTTTGTTGAACCAACCAGCGTAGTAGTGAAACAAGCGAACAAACAAGGGCAGTTCTCCCTTGGCAGCCTGGTCGAATGGCTTCCCATTGTCCCATGTCTCAAGAGCTGCTAACTCATCGCTGTGCTCCTCAACCAGATCAGCAAAACGCAACATTATACGCGATCTTTCCTGAAATTTCCAAAGCCAAAAGTCCACATCAAGCATGGAACAAATCATTAAGATTGGACCATTTAAGAAAGTGCAGTGCAAGGGAGTGATTACATATGCAGACATCCTCGGCCATGGTCCCTCGTCGAACGCCTTCCTTGCTGCGGCCACAGCCCTGTTGATATCCTCAGCGTCTCCTTCAGCAACATGAGCAATAACCTCTCCGGTTCTCGGATCGTATGTTGGAAACTTTTTCCCTGGGAAACGCACACACAACCAAGAAAAGATTAACCAAAACCACATGCTTCCAGAATTCAATCGTCGACTGCTCATGCAGGGGTGTGGCTGCTCTGCACTACCTGACGCAGAATCCACAAACTGTCCGTTGATAAGGAGCTGGGTATACTTGACTTGAACAGGCGGCGTGACGGGTTCCTCAAGCGCAGCAGCTGCGCTGAACCTGTTGGAGCCTCTCCACAGCCCACCGCTTCCTTGCCCTGAAATTCAGTCCATTTTAGTTACAACAAGAATAGGGCAATCCCCATCTCCAACCAACATGCACTCAGTTTCAATTTCCGGAACTGCTCAACTTGCAGGTGATGGTTCAACAATCTACGGCCCCTACCCAAATCCCAACCTCGAAACACACATCACAAAGCAACCATACAACAAAAGCAGTCGTTTATCTACAAACTTGAAACCCCATATCCCAAACCAGCTCAGAAAGCTTCTTTTTTCCAGAGCACACCCAAAAAGTTAACACATGAGCTGAGCCCATTCTTTTCTACAATTCGACAGGTTGAAATGACAGGAACATGCATAGAGCGGAGAGGGTTGTACAAGTAGTCTAGCAAGGAGCGGCGTAGCTCTACCTTGGGACAGGGAAAGAGTGGAGGAGATGGAACGAGAGAGAAGAGAAGAGAGCCTCCGAGAAGCCATAGCTTTTGGGTTGCTGATGAAAGACGGGCGGGTGAGAACAAACTTTATCTGCTGAGGGACAGACGAGACGACAGACGAGAAGCCAACCGAACCACAGAGCCTACAGAGTGTACAAAAAGACAAAGAGGTATAAGAAGAGAGTCTTTATCTCCACGAGTAGTGGCAGTGTAGAAAATGATGAATAATACTATCATATATATATATATATATATGATATGATGGATATGGCGCATCTGGGTCTGCGGCTGGCTACCTATGCTCACAGCTTCATCATACGACCATACATTTCTGGCGCAGGAGACTCGAGTGTGACTCAACTGCCTCGTATCATGGATATGCAATGACTTCCAGGTGGCGGAGACACAAATTTTTTTTGGATAAAATTACATAATTAAAAATTTGTGTTGAATTTGAGATAAAATTAAAAATTTCATAAAATTATACATATAAATTTATTTTTATATATATAAATTTTTTTTACCCCAGATAAAAATAATTTATGTGGGATTCGGGGGCGGCTGCCCTCTCGCCCCCGTGGATCCGCCTATGTTAGTGGCCGATTCAATATTTTTTTGGGATAAAATTACATAATCAAAATTTTGATTGAATTTGGGAGATGCAATTAAAATTTTAGTTGAAATTAAGTATGTAAATTTATTTTTTATATATATAATTTTTTTAATTTTATTTTTTACATAAACATAGATGTTTTAGGTGAAATTCAGAGAACGACTCACCCTAAAGAAATCCGTGATGGTAGACACCACAAATGGGGAGTTATCACATGGCGCGTTGAAAAGTCAAAAAAAATTTCAAAACTAAGATAAATTGTCACGTGTAATTTTGACTTTTCAACATACCACGTGACGATTTCCCACTGATGATGTCCACCACCATGAACATATTCCACCCAAGAATCACTCCCCACCCTATTACCCCTCCGCCCCTGTTCCACATTCAAATATCCTATTCACAGCCAAATCTCAAGTATGCAAATCTCAGCCTAAAATATTAATTTGTCCTATTTTAAACGGCCCTATTAATGATATTTACGTTTCACCGCTGAGTTTGGAGAAAATTTGAAAAGAAAAAAAGTGAAGAGGACAGGAAAAAGGAATTTGAGGGAAGAAATAAATATGATTGACTTGTTAAAGATAAAAGAAAAGCTAGATATAAAAATGTCTACAATAGTCTCGTAATAATTTTGAGAAGGGAAACGATGTATAAATAAGGGCAAGAATATCTTTTAACATTTTATTTTAATAAATTCAAATCCTTTCGTTTCTTATTCCGTCAAAATTTATTGGTAATAGAATCGTACTACTACTAAGTACTAACACCTCCAAATTTCTCTTTAAAAAACTCAGCAAACAACTCAAATACATTTCTTTCCCTTTTTTCTATATTAAGTTTGGGGCAACATTGTTTTTTTATTTTACAGGGATTTGATGAGAAAATTTGGTGCAAAGAAAAATTTGGAGGAAAATGGGAAGAAATCTCTTGTTTGGTTTAGAAAAAAGTACGGAAGGGAACATTAGTTGGAAAATTAAATTGAAAAATTTAATTAAACAAAGATTGTATTACTATTTCCATATGAATTTTCTACCCATTTCCAAACAAAGAAAAATAGAACAAATTTCATGAAGAATTCATTTTTCAACTAACATTCTTTTTCCTCAAATTTTCCCTAAACCAAACAAACCCTTAGAGCCATCAAGATATATAGTACAGTTCATTTTGAGATGATTCATTTGCAATATGTTTTCAAAATCGTCGTAAAAAGACATTTGAGTGATTCATATAATTTCATTAATCTAACATCAATAAAGATGCAATGAGATATGACAATACTTTACAAGAGCCATCTAGATAAACACCAAACCATATATGTAACACGTCAAACAGATTCAGACATGCACCGAATGCGAAAAATTCTTGGATAGACGGGCGGTAAACACCGTCAGTGTGAAATCCTCACGTGACATTTTAGAAAGTCAAATTAATACGTAGGAATTCATTAGTGGTTTTGAATTTTGTTCATTTTTTCATACGTCACGTGGTTAGTCAAGATGTCACATGACGGCTCCACATTAATGTGTTTACAGTCCAAACTGATTTTTACTCGCTATTCCTAATTGATTTTTATTTGATTTTGTAGTACCTATTTCAAATAGTTTTACACTAAGGCTTTGTTTGGTTTAAAAAAAGGACAAATGAAAATGACAGAGAAAATTAGAGACATCTTTTATCTAGTTTAAATGAGAAATTTGGATAAAGAAGTGTCACGAAGAATATTATGGAATTTTAGATTCATGACACTTCACTTAATTTTTGCATGATAACCAAATAAATGAAAAAAAAGTTAAATTACATAAAAAAAGGTGTTCAAGAGTATTGTCCTCCGTTCTAAAGTGCTTTAGTGGTTGAGCTTGTTGAATATGTTTTCTTCCTCTTCACTACTTGTGAGCTCTAATAATGTTGTTCTTGCATCTCTTCTATTACATGGAAGTCAATCCTCTTCCCTGAGAAGCTGTGTGTTCACATTCACATGATTGTCAATTAATGTTACACATTATTTTGATTGATTTACATATTTTAATACAATAATTTGCTTTATAAAAAATGTAAGAAAAAACTTTAAATGTTGAGAATAAAAAATAAATAATTAGTGCAGTCCGTTTTTATCAGTCCTTTGAAAATACAAATAGGAAGATGTGCTAAAATTGACTAAAAGATGTTCTAAAAACAAGCAAGCACATGCACGCTTTTATTACATGTGACTACCTACATATATAAACAAACGTAATTTACTATAATATTTGCATAAACTCGAGTGGAAAATTGATTTTTATTTTTCATTTATTAAAACTCAATTATATACTACCTTTTGATACTATAAGATGAGTTTACAATATATTTATAACAATAGATACTGCAATATATGATTGATTGTGTTCTTAACTAGTCTCATGAAACGTAAGTCATAATAGAGGGGTGTTATGCCCCTTATTTAATGGTAATTGTGCAAGATAATATTATATATCTTTGAAACTCGAATATGAATAAGAAATCAGATGGTGTGAGAACCATACGAGAGATAAATACTTTTTCTCTAATTTTACTTTTAAAGATATTTTTCAATTGAATGACATAATTTCTAAATTGAGTAACTATCATTCACATTTCATTGCATAAGCTAGAGGGATGATTGATATTTATATGCAACATAATTGGTGCAACTAATATCATAACTAACATACAATTGATGTACCACAGCATTTGATTTTTGTTAAGAAAATACTCAGAATGAAAATCACTAATTCTATCTCTGTTAATAACTTCTTTGCATATATCTTCAGAATTCTTGTAGATTTTTTTTATCAAGAAATAATGAAAATATGTATTCAACTGTTGTATCCACATTCTCAAACAGTTTCGTAGAGGCACTGAAAATTATTAATGTATGAGACTCTTTCTTGGAAGCCGAGCATTTAGTCATGGATTCAAATCCTGATGGCACCACTTGACTCAAAAATTAAGAATTTATTCGGACGAATTGACGTCTGAGGTATCGTGTAGTCCTTCCTTCATCAGAGTTTAAGTCAGTTCTAAAAAAATATGTTTCCAGGAGTTAAAAAAAAACTATTGATTTCAACAATACTGATGTATCTCCAGATCTCAAACCAAAAATTTTACTTCATTTTGTCGGATTTGAATTCTAAAAACGAAGAATTCTCATATGCTCAATGTCTTTTTCTAGTTATTCATCATCACTTCCATATTATCAACATCTCTTAAAAGAATGTCTTCCTCAGATTCATCTTTCTCCATATGAAAATATTAAAGAATATTGTAAAGCAAATTATACATTTGCGGATTTTATTCAAATCAAAAGTAAACAGTTTCATTATTGAATCTATTGAAATGCTTACCGAATCCCATCTTGTTTAATTCCCAACTAATGACAACGATATTCACTGATTGCTTAATAATGCTATATTTCTAAGGAACCATAATAAGATCCACCCAGAGGTAAGTTGTTTGTTGA
This sequence comes from Kalanchoe fedtschenkoi, assembly GCA_002312845.1. Lineage (NCBI taxonomy): Eukaryota > Viridiplantae > Streptophyta > Magnoliopsida > Saxifragales > Crassulaceae > Kalanchoe > Kalanchoe fedtschenkoi. Next base: position 4,438,291 of record NQLW01000095.1, read on the forward strand.
GCACGCAGGTTAGAGTTGTCTGTCGTTGGAATCCTCATCTAGGATGGTGGTTGAATATAGGACCTAACTTCTTGTAATTCTTGGTGGCGTGTCTTCTTCACCGGTCTCCCATCACAAAAGAAATTTCCATTACAAAAGTTGCGTAGGGCAAGAGGCTCTGAGAACATTTTGGTTTTCAGGATACAGCATAAGATCCAACAAGTTTCATGACTAGCTCGAGTCTCTGTCTCAACTTCATCAAGTATTTTGCTCAGCTTCTAATTGCTAAACTCTGTTCCTGTATCACCAGAGCATGATGGCCATTTAGGTGAGACGGATGAGCCAAAAATAAAACAAGGAAAAACAAAAATTAGGATGGCAATCAAGGGCCCAATGACAGCACATTCGAAGGCATGGGAAAGTCCCGTAATAGAAATTAGGTGTACTTTGTCCCTCCCCTAAAGGCTAAAACAATCATAGAGCGGAACATGTGGATAAGTGATGAGCTAAGTCATCCCTTGGAAATGGACTACCATGGCCACAGATGGTTACTGAAATGATAAGGCAGGCAAGATGTGAACAGCAAGATCAAGACGTGGCTGATAAAATTAGAGCAAAAACTCGCAAATAATAAAATCAGACAGGATATTCCGTTGGCATTTCGACAATGAGCGCATAACCTGAGATGAGGGATTCATGTATCGTGAAATGCACCGGCATTAAGCAGGTTACATATTTAATAATAGAAGAAACCAAATGAATCACTTAACTTGCAAATGAGGTTTTTAACAAAAGATTTCTTCACTACTTGAGTATGGACAAAATACCAGCCTATTTTATGTAATATGAGTTGGTTACTTATCAGGTATATACCATGTTTCTCATTAACTTTAGTGTTAACCATCATCAGATACATCTCAGGTCTTATTATTCAATTCACAATAAATTAGCGATCTGTTAGGAAAAACACTAAACCTCACCGCATTACATGAGCTTAAATTATATCATCAAAAGGTTAGCTTAAATCATATTAGTAAATGAAAGTACAATTTTGTTTCTGACTTTAATCTTTTACTATTATGGAACCAAACAACCAACTGCAACAAAAGAGTGATACAGGTAGACAAAAAGTACCTGCAAGAAAAATGGTAATCTCTGGTATGTGTGGTTCAAGGCAGAGGTAATTTTTGATAGTCCTGATATATATGAAGTGGTGAGATGACGGACATCAGAGGCATGAATGCTATCACAATGGGAGCGGCTCTGAGCCAGAATCTTCTTTTGCGTTCATGGACATGATGCATAATGAGTGTGGCAGAAAGAAGTAGGTGGCTAAGAATACAAGGACACCGAGGTCAGCCTCTTCGCCAACTGCTGGCCTACGAGGGTTCAGCCAATATATTTGAATTGTGCACCATAAACAGTACAGGGTGGCGATTAGCAGCACAAGTCTGAGTGATTGACTGGCCTGTTCTTTGACAGACTTATTAGGCTTTACCCTGTAAAGACAAACCACTTTAAACACTTGTGAAATGAGAAGCTGCACTAGAAATAAACACGAAAATGGCTTAATGCTATGACCTGTTAATATAGATAAAGCCGCCAATCAAGCAACTACATAAGAATCCAATTACAAAAACTGCATCAGGGTTCACAGGTGCTCGGCCTTCCCACCACCCTGTGCTTAGTATCCAAGTATACATTGTTGAATGGCCATTTTCCTGCACATTATATACAAAATTTGACAGAACAGATGCTATAATACCAATAATACATGCCAGCATTCAGCAATGATCCACACTAACTCGTGTGATGTCATTATGTCATAGTTGCAAAATATGTATGTGATGCCCACTCCTATGGCCTCCCCCACTCATGTTGAGCAGTATCTTATGTCCCAAATCGTCCATTACATGATCTGTAACGATCCTAACATATAAATGAGTCCCTAACTAATAGTCAATTGGTTTTGAATGTAGATCCAGCTATGTTAACATGGTATCAGATCGAGTTTTCGCCGCACCCTTTATATAAACTCATGACGGTTATTGTTCTCCGCATGAGGTCCCACTTGCTGTCCACATCGCCCTTTACATGCTCTCAGGCGATCTTCATATATAAATAGACTCTCCCACTTATGGCCAATTATTTTTTAGTGTAGATCCAACTATATTTACAAAAGCCACCTAATGGCTCAAAAAGTTCCAACGCCTACATTATTACTAACTTAATAAAAAAATTAGAAATATAAGGCTTAAGATTCCCCTTCAAATTCAGAGTATGGTGACAGAGAGTGCTAAAAACTCGCATGTTCATTCGGTCCACTCATCAATTTCTGGTCTTCCCATGTAGAAATGCTGATTTCAAAAACTTGTTGCCACATAATTTCTCCGTTAATTTTAGGGATAAAACCCAAAAGGGGCTCTGAACTACCACTATTTACCTAATTGCTGTCAGAACTATCACGATTTCTAAAAAGGGTGCGAAGAAAAAAAAATTGGACTGATTTTCTTAAAAAAAATTTACCATTACATTCTTAACCTAATATTATTACAAGACTTAGATTTGTGTGCGAAAATTACGTCATTTGGTTATCAAAAGACGTCGTTTTCTTTATGTGCGTTAAATGATATAATTTATTTTGATAACCAAACGATGTAATTTTCGCACACAAATTTAAGTCTTGTAATAATATTAGGTTAAGAATGTAATGGTAATTTTTTTTTAAGAAAATCAGTCCAATTTTTTTTTTTCGCACCATTTTTGGAAATCATGGTAGTTCTGACAGCAATTGGGTAAGAGGTGGTAGTTCAGGGCCCCTTTTGGGTTTTTTCCCTTAATTTTATTTCTATTATATTCAAGTCAAGTATATATCTATTATCTACTTTAACTTTGTTCCATATATGAATCCATACTCAGCTTTAAAATAACACATAAGGCTGCGAGGTCATCATTAGAAAAAAATGCAAACATGATCCTATAGTGGCAAAATACCAGTTGCAGGATTGTGAAACACCAACATTAAATTGTCAGGACTGACAACAGTTGCAGCATTGTCAAACAACAACATTAAATTGCATCTCACTCATTCAGTACCTCTATGTGACCCGATAAAAGTCGTCTAAAATAGCAGGAGATGGAATTGGCGCGATTCAGCTTAGGAATCCTTATCTACTTTTATTTTGTTCTCAACCTATAGCCAGCATCTGGTAAAAAAACAGACACTAGTAGAAGCAGAAGAGCTAAATTTCGTATTCCAACCATGAATGGAGCTCTCTCACAAAATTTTCAGTATAGACCAAATACAACTATTGCAACCATCATCCAATAGTAAATATTTCTTCAAAGGCTATCATTAGTTTACATTACCTCGAACAAGTGATCTAAGAAGAAATGCGACAGAGATCCAGCAGCGATCAAGCAAAAGCACTGCCTTCTCGTCAACGTCGTCTGCACAAAATTCAAATAAAAAAAAAATATCAAAACCTCAATGGATCATACTCAATAAAAAATGGAAGCTGAGAGGTAAAATGGAACCCCTCAATCACCCCAAACGACTCCAAAATTCGCTTCCGCAGCAACCATCTGGACAGCGCCGAGTACAGAACCGAAAGCGGCAGCCCTAAGATGAACACGTAGTAGAAGGGATGATGAACGGCGTCTTCGACCGCGGATCCGGACGGCTGGGCGAAGCCGAGAGTGGAGGTGAGCCACTGAGAGAAGGAGCCGATGTCGGGACCGAAGAAGGCGTTGACTGCGTAGACCAAGCAGTGGTGCGGTCCGAAGCGACCGTTCGAGACTGCGGTCAACCCCAGCCCGGTCGTCATCGCGTACATCATGTGCGGCCCCGGTCCAGGCATGGCTCCCGCCTCCTGCCTACTGCGCCGCCCCACCCGGATTTTTCTCCGCACGCCGCAGTTTCGCAAATTTTTTGTGCATTATCTTTCGAAAGACAAAAAACAAAAAAATACAACAAAATAAAAATACAAAAAAACCAGAAAACTCTAAATATTCAAAAACAAACTAAAAAAATTCAAATAAATAAATAATAATAATTTGAACGGATGATTTGCTAAGTTTATCATGTGGATGTTCACTAGGCTAATAAATATGTGCATTAGCATACTTATGTTTTTTTTTATATATATTTAAGTTTTTTAATTTATGAATATATTTGATAAACATAGATATTCACCTCATGAACATATATATCCATATAATGAATATAAATATTTTAATAAATATAAAATTATAAATTTATATATTATATTTTTATTTAAATTTTACTAACAAAATAATAAATATTTTTTAATTTATTTTATGATTTTTCTAAAATTTTAATGTTTTTACTATTCAAATTTAGTTGGACTAGAGTTAATGAACAGAACAAGGCGTAAAATAACGTCGTTTTCAAACGATAACATCAAATTCTTAGGTTCTCTCGCTAAAAAATGATGTTGTTTATTTCGTTCATTAAACAACTCACGTTTGTAAGAACAAAAAAAATCCAAGGAAAATTTACAAAAATCTAAAAATTAGGAACAAATTATTTAGATTCAGGAAAAAAAATAAAAAGTTAAATTAGATCATTTATATTTTATATTCATTAATTATATACTTTTATTCATTTAATGTTGATATTTATTCAATAGTTGTGCTTTTTTATTCATAACAAAATAAAAACACAATTTCATGATAATATGAGCTGCTATGTTAATATGATTTGACAATGAGATGCTACGTTCGTCATATGAGCAGCTAATATGTTCACCAGATGAGCTGTTATGTTCATCAAATTTGATAATATGTTCATCAGATGAGCTGCTATGTTCATTGAATGATATGTTTATCAGATTTGATAATATATTCATCAGATAAGTTTCCTTTACACTTTTATTTATATTTATTCTATTATGTTCATTAAATGAGTTGTTTATGTTCAATAAATGAGCTGTTATGGTCATTGAATTATTTGTTTATCAAATTTAATAGTATATTCATCAGATGAGTTTTCTTTGCTTTTATTTATATTTATTCTATTATGTTCATTAAATGAGTTATTTATTTTCAATATATGAGCGGCCATGTTCATCATATAATATGTTTATCAGATGAGTTGCTATGTTCATCATATTTGAAAATATATTCATCAGATGAGCTGCTATGTTCATCTGATGAGCTGTTATATCCATTAGATGAGTTTCATATTCATCAAATGAGCTTTTATGTTCATCAGATTCGATAACATGTAAATCAGAGGCCGATATGTTCATTAGATCATATGTTTATCACATTTGATAATTTATTTATTAGATGAGCTGATATGTTCATCAGATATCATAATATATTCATTAGATGAGCTTTCTTTACTTTTGTTAATATTTATTCTACTATGTTCATCATGTGAGCTGTTATGTTCATCAAACGAGCTATTATGTTCATCAGGTTTGATAATATATTTACGAGATGAGTTGCTATATATATTCATCATATGAGCTTCTTTTGCGTGTGTTGATATTTATTATACTATGTTCATTAGATGAGTTGCTATGTTCATTAGATGAGCAAATATGTTTATCAGATGAGATATTTTGTTCAGCAGATTTATAATATGTTCATTAGATGAGCTGTTATATTCATCATAAATGCTGATATGTTCATTAGATAAGCTGATATGGTTCGTCAGATCTGAAGATATATTCATCGGAAGAGACTCATTTTGTGTAGATATTTACTCATCTTTGTCATTGAGATGAGTCCAGTCAGTATTTTTTGTATAAATATTGATCGCTAGTTCTTTGTCTATGTGGTCCTATTGAATTTCGGGAAACAAGGTTTATAATTGTCTGTGTTGATGTTGTTTGCCTTTTGCACTCGCTGCCACTAAAAATGAGCTCATATTTTTCCTTTTACTATTCACGTGAGAATGACAAATATGTTGCGAGATGGCACAAATTTAATATCTCATTGTTGGTCAGCAGATGACGATGAGGGTGAACAGTGAACACACTGTAGTGCCTGAAGAAACTATTGAGATAGTGTTTAAAAATAATTGGACATCTTCAAATTTATTTAATTACACATTTAGATGGAATGGGGAAGTTGAAAAGTTTAAGATTTTTGATTATCATAGAGATGAAGTGTATTGCAGAAAGATTTTTCCTTGAAACATTTTGAAAGATAAAGCTTACTTGCTTAACCCAAACACCCAACAAATCAGCGTATGCTTATATTATGAAGCTGCCTAATACTTTGTTCTGATGCATCACACAAAAATAATTGTGTGAATTGATGAAATAATATAAAAGATTATCTATTAATATATGTTTCTCTCTAGATTTACATCTATTTCTCTATATATCAGTTACATGTTCAATCCAAAAAATAATATGTATAATTGTATGTTTGCATTTTAGGAATGGTACTGCCTCAATACATTTGCTTACATTTTTTTATCAGATCGATGAGGGTTTCTTTATTGAAAATCAATGCCTAATTGGATTAGTTGAAGAAAGCAATAAGAAAGAAATATTAAGTTAAATACAAATAGAATGAAGAAAGCTCAATAAAGAGACATGGGGCAACAGATTCATTTTCCACGTTGAGTTGAAAGAGAGTTGCTTCATTGTTTTTCTATGTTGAACCGAATTCTTTGAACCATTTTTCATGGCGTTCAATGTCTGATTGAGAGACACTCCTACGAACTTTTGTTAGCGCTTCCTCAAAATCACACATGGCAACAAAGTCATTTGATATTTCATCCTTGGACATGTTTTTTATTTCTTCTTATGTTTTTCCAGCTATTTTGTGTCTCATCCCGTTAAAGGAAGCATCTCAGAAGACGTTTATCAGATCATCTCCGTTATAACCGTCAGTTCGTCTGGCAATTTCAACAATGTCAACATCAAAAGCCACCTCCACAGTTTTTAGATTGATGTGAATAAGCTTCTTATAACTTTCAAAATTGGGTAGAGGAATGTATATACGCTTTTCAAGACGCCGCCTACATTTTATGAGATATAACATTTTCAAGTCGATGCGCTCAATTCTAGACATTTTTTCAGAGAGCGTGAATAGAAAGAAAGTGTGTTACCTTAATGCCTCATTTATGTCCCAAGGGAAATTAGTAGTTGCAAGGACCATTACTATTTTGGGAATACCATCTTCAGAAGAAGTATTATTCACGTCATCAACCTGGACAAGAAGTTCAGACTTCACCCTTCTCGATTATTCGTGTTCCCTCGAGACCCTGTGAAAGAAAATTGCATGGCCGATCAGTTGACAACACAATGAAACACAAATTCCAGTATCTCGGGTGTAAATTAACCGAACTCAAAAATTTTCTTTCATTAATCGAACTGAATTAACTAAATTTTTTTCAGTTTTTGATCGAATTAACCGATTCACTGAATTAACCGAACTGAATTAATTCTGTTAAGCTCTATCGGTTCGGTGAATCGATTTTCACCAAAAAATGTTCTTCCCTAGGGAGCATAAGCTCAAGCAAGATTGAACAAACAGCGAACCATTCGCTCACTCTCTCCCCTCCATTTTGAAGCCAATGTAGCAGACGATACATTGAAAAATGTACACTCTATTGCAACTACTTTTACCAAAAGAGTTTTACCAGTACCAGGAGGGCTAAACATGAGGACACCTTTCCATGGTCTCCAAATTACCTGTGAACAAGAATAATAACATCAAACATCAGCTGTATAATTTCCAACATAACAAACGAGAATACAATTTATAAGAGACCACATTTTCTCTAGACTGTAACATAATATCCAATGAAAACATGGGCCATCACCACCACTAACTTTATGCAAGCAGATTGTTCATTTACCATATTATATAAGCACATGAGACCCTTTGAAGATAATATGTTGGGAGAATTTAAGGCTACCTGACAATACTCAGGCATCCATAAAGGAAATACAACAGCTTCTTCAAGCAGTTTTTTGACTTCATTCAGACCAGCAACATCATCCCACCTAACTCCCGGCCTGGTTTCAAGTACATACCTTTCAAGCATTTCAGCAAGGTCTACATAAGGCGCTTCATATTATCCTCGTTTGGTCTTTCCATCTTCAGCATCGCTGCTAATGGAATTAGTCTTCCTATATTTTGATTTACCTGAGCCACTTTTTTTTTCAGCAGTCCATGACCTTTATCATGAATATTTCACCACATTTGTTCCAAACTCTTAAAAATAGGAGTCGAAATATGTTTAAGTTGATATAATGTCAAGTTTGACATTTTTAAAACTTGAAAAGTGTTTATTTTTATCTTAAATTTATGACATACTTTGTTAATCTTTAAAATAGGACTCGAAACATGTTTGAGTTGATACAATGCAAAGTTTGAAAATTTTCAATCTTTACAAGTTTCAACTTTTATCTTGAATTTTTAACGCACTTTCTTCGGAAACCCTGAAAATAAGAGTCAGAACTTGTTTGAGTTTATATAGTGCCAAGTTAGACATTTTTAAAACTTAAAAGTTTTGACCTTTATGTTAAATTTATGACCAATTTTGTTCTAAAATCTTTTAAAAGGGATTCGAAACATGTCTGAGTTGATATAATGTCAAGTTCGACAGTTTCAAATCTTTAAAAATTTCCACTTTTATCTTGAATTTTTGACGAACTTTGTTCCAAAATATTGAAAGTAGGACTCTAAACTAGTTTGAATATATATAATGCCAAGTTTGACATTTTCAATACTAAAAAATTTTCAACCTTTATCTTGAATATTTATTCAACTTTGTTCTAAAACCTTAAAAATAGGACTTGGAACATGTTTGAGCTGATATAATGCCAAGTTTGACATTTTCAAAACTTAAAAAGTTTCGACATTTATTTTTAATATTTGAACATTTTTATTTCAAAATCTTAAAAATCGGAGTCAAAACATGTTTGAGTTCATATAATGCCCAAGTTTGACATTTTCGACATTTATCTTGAATATTTGAGTAACTTTGTTCTAAGACATTAAAAATATGACTCGAAACTTGTTCGAGTTTATATAATGCCACGTTTGGCATTTTCAAAACTTGAAAAGTTTCGACATAATCTAGAATTTTTTTTTTCCAAAAACTTTAAAATAGAACTCATAACATGTTGGATTAATATAATGTCAAGTTTAACATTTTCAAAACTTAAAAAGTTTCGATTGATCTTGAATGTTTAACAAACTTTATTAGACATTTTTTAAAATAGTACTTAAAATATGTTTGCATTGATATAATGTCAAGTTTGACATTTTTAAAACTTGCAAAGTTTTTATCTTTATTTTGAATATTTAACCAAAGTTATTCGAAATCATTGAAAATAGTACTCAAAACATGTTTGAGTTGATATAGTGAAAAGTTTGACATTTTCAAAACTTGAAAAATTTCGACCTTTATCATGAATATTTCACCAACTTTGTTCCAAATTCTTGAAAACAGGAGTCGAAACATGTTTAAATTGATATAATGTCAAGTTTGACATTTTTAAAACTTAAAAAGTTTTTTTCTTTATCTTAAATTTATGACCAACTTTGTTCTAAAATCCGTATAATAAAACTCAAAACATGTTGAGTTGATATAGTACCAAGTTTGAAATTTTCAAATTTTTATAAGTTTTTATCTTGAATTTTTGACGCACTTTCTTCCAAAATCCTAAAAATAGGACTCAGAACTTGTTTGAGTTTACATAATGCCAAATTAAATATTTTTAAAACTTGAAAGCTTAGACCTTTACTTAAATTTATGACCAATTTTGTTCCAAAATCTTTAAAATAGGATTCGAAAATGTTTGAGTTGATATAGTGCGATGTTTGAAAATTTCAAACCTTTAAAAGTTTCAACTTTCACTACCAGATTCGTAAAGTTTTGCGGATCAGTATTATCGGGTGGGAAATGGCCCGAAAAAAAATTTCGGACGCTTTTCGGATGCTCTTAGGATGTGTAACAGGTTGATGAAATTTTTCAGATCATTTTTTGGATCATTTTCCCCTATATCCGAAAATCTGAAGGACCCGAAAATCTGGTCCCCTATATCTCCTCAAATGGTCCGAAAAATGTTGTCCGAAACAAGTACGCAAAGGACCCTCTATTTTATGATATTTTAATCCCGTCCCCGGAGACCCGAAAAAAATCCGATAACAAAACCGAAAATTTATTTTTCGGGCTTATTTGAGGACTGTTTTCGTGTGTCAAATTTAGGCCCGAAAAATATACTTTTTCGGGTCTTCCTCGGATCTTTTACGGTGAAAATATGATCCGTAAAAAATTTAAAATCTGGTAGTGTTTTATCTTGAATTTTTGACGAACTTTGTTCCAAAATCTTGAAAATAAGACTCAAATTTTTTTTTAGTTTATATAATGTGAAGTTTGACATTTTCAAAATTTGAAAAGTTTCAGCCTTTATCTTGGATATTTGTCCAACTTTGTTCCAAAATCTTAAAAATAGGTTGAAACATGTTTGAGCTGATATAACGCCAAGTTTTACATTTTCAAAACTCGAAAAGTTTCGATCTTTATCTTTAACATTTGACCAACTTTGTTTCAAAATCTTGCAAATAAGAGTCAAAACATGTTTGAGTTGATATGACGACTAGTTTGACACTTTTAAAACTTGAAAAGTTTCGACATTTATTTTGAATATTTGACCAACTTTATTCCAAGACCTTAAAAATAGGACTCGAAACTTGTTTGAGTTTATATAATGCCAAATTTGGCATTTTCAAAACATACAAAGTTTCAATCGTAATTTAGAATTTTTAACTATCTTTGTTCCAAAACATTTAAATAGAATTCAAAACATGTTGGATTGATTGAAAAAGGTGGAGTTTTCCTTGTCACATTTAATCTATTTGACCTCAAATAGATTTGTCCTCAAGAAGCATGTACTTCCTTTGAAGCACCAGAGCCAGCTTTTCATGCTCTTTTTTGAGCTCTTCTCCCACAGCTTACACCCACTCCCTCTGCAATGATTGTATCAGGAAATTTATCCTGGCTTCTATCTCCCCAATTCTTTTGGCCACAATACCAAATACATCCTTGTTCCACCTCCCAAGAACCTTAGCTAGCCTTTTCATCTTGCCAGCTAGGTTTATGATAGGGCTCTCGTGGTACCTTGGTCTCCAACAATCCTCCACGATACTTAGAAAATCATCATGACTAGCCCACATGCAATAATAGTGTTTGAAACCTATGCGCCAATGACGGCGGCTCCCAACCGAGAGTAGAAGCGGAGCGTGGTTGGATGTGCACCTAGTTAAGTGTTGCACTTACATATTAGAGAAAGCAACCGTTGCAGCACCATTTATCAAAACCCTATCGAGCCTTATTCACACTCGGCCATATCTCTGCTGGTTGTTCGACCATGTGAACTTTGGACCCTGAAACCTGACGTCAGCAACTTTTGCATGTATCCTGAACTGGTTGAAGTCCCGAATGCCACAATCCGAACGCCTAACTCTACCCTTTTTGTCCGCCAAGGAAGCAATCACGTTGAAATCCCTAATAATGAACCATGTCACATTCATTGGCGAGCTTCATTTGAGCAGCGCCTCTCAGAGATGCCTTCATGCTTGTCGACTCCAAAATCCATAAACAAAGCTAGCCTTGATACGAGCATCCTCATCCCAAACCTGAACCCAACAAGAGATGCTTTGACTAGAAACTATATTGGCGTCTCAACCTTCCTGCATCTTTTTTCCAAAGGAGCCATATATGATTATTGACACCATATCCTCAAGGCCACCATCAAAAGCCATTTTACTAGCAAGCCTAACTAAGAACTGAGTTTTGCCCTTGTGTTCTAATGTGTCCAACTTAATGGATGAAGATGGTATGAAGACGGAGGTAGCTAATGTTAATGGCACTATGCCCGTACAAACACCGACAGAGCCTGACCAGCATGATAATTTGGTCTTGAGAAACCATTTGAGAGGGCCAAGTACTTTGATCCTCCGGATACTAGATGGAGAAGTTAAAGTAGAGACCATAGTAATACTGAACATAGTTCATGGATAAATGGGCGAGATAGTTTATGGTTCTCTTACATGGAAGTTTCCAGGTACCCTTATCTCTTCGGAATCAGTTTATTATCATCTGATTAGGATCACCCAAAGTTTGACTGGTTTCATTCAGTGAGGAATAGACTATCATATCCAAAGAATAGCTTTACCCTTTGATTAGCTTGCCAAGATGGAATTTCTTTGATGACTAGACTTTTGAGGTTCGATCTTATGTCCACTACACATTATGCTCTCTATGTGATACGTATCCATAATCTTCCGATCAACTGTTCTTCTGGTTTCAACACACTTATGACCTCATTATTTCAGCTCTCAGGCAATATCTCTATCACTCTTCTACTCCCTTCACACCATGGGGCCAAAGAATTTCATGATCTACTTCTAAAAACTTCCCTTCATGAATTTTCAAACATGCTTGCTTTCTCTTTATCTCAGCTTGTGTCTACCAAATAGAGAGCCATAAATCATGTTGTCTTTTAGGATACTACCTTTTCCAGGATCCACATCTTGAAGTCTATCAAGTATATATGAGAGTTATCTCTAGCTCAATCTTCTTCAATCTTTAAGATCTTTTCCGTTTAACACTGCTTGAGCTCATAGAATTGGTTAGAATCATATCTTTAGATAGTTTGTTTCTCTTGTCATCTTGACCATATTAGTATTTTATTTGAGCCAAACTTCTACTCATCTCTTTTCTCAATGAAAGTATCATATTTAAAAAAAAATGATTAATCCCTTGTGAGTAATTGGTGCAGAGTCATGAACCTTAGGTTCTAGAGTCAGGAATCTAAGTATCGTTGAAAAATAAGAAGTATAAGCTGAAGGATATTTTTTATATATATGAGGTTATAGGAACACAGTTAAAGATGACTAAGCAACATTAGCATGTCGAATTTGAGCACACTTTTTTCTATCAGCGAGTCGGTGATTTGCAGGTATCATACATGATTATCCTGGTAGCAAATCAATTTGTAAGATAGATATTTGGTGTGACGAAGGTTCTTGCAATAAACATATACATTGTATATCACCATACATGAACGTATCAGATATAGTTCTTATGAACAATGTTGCAGGAGTTATAACTACTTTATGTATATATTTTAGTTTAACTTTTATATTTTATATTTTTTTCTTGTTATTAATCATTTTTGTGACAGTGCTTCTTAATCCTTTCAGTGGAGAATAATGAACATCTACAGTCATATTCTCATGTTTATCAGAGCACAATCCCTCTGGAGTTGAGCTTTCCTTTGAAATCAAGCTAAATGCAAAGAAGGATCAGACATGATTTGCTGGAATCAAGAGAAATTTTGCAAGACTGAACTTTTTCAGTTACAGAGGTGAAAAAAAATGATTAGAACTTAGAAATTGCGGTCCATCGTAAGATTGGTTTAAGATTTTTTATTTAATTTTATTAAATGTAAATTACAATGCACACATCCGACTACAAGGAGATTCAAATTCTGGTGAGGAGGATTGTCAGAATTCACCCGTCACCCTCTTTACCACTAGGCCACACACCCCTGACGCATGGTAGATTGGTTTAGAATCATGGAACAATTTCTTGTCAGATAAGAAGGTCTATATAGATTATAAATTTGGAATCTAGAATTTGGTAGATTGGATATGAGATTGCATTATTTGAAGATTTCTTGCCTATCATAACATTTGAAAGCAAAGATAAAGGAATTTTGATTGCAAAATCAATTATCAGCTTATGATTTGGAAGTCATAGAGTAATCGTTCTTGGGTGCATCTGGAGCAGGTTTACTCGGTGCTCTCGGCACCCCCAAATTTTTATTTAATTAGTCATATGTTTTAAAAAATAGAAAAATTAAAAAAAAAATACCAATTGAATTTATAAAAATAAAAATAATAAACACTATATAAATTCATATATTTTATAAATTTTATCCATTAAAATAGTTATATTTATTAGATTTACATCAATATTCATTAGAAAAATGCATACCCTTATAGCCTATTTTACCTGTCACTTAACCGAATTTTTCTGTCACTTTTATTTATCACTTGCTACTTCAATGCGATTTAATATGTACAAGTATATTAAAAAGTCAAACATTAATGATTTCTTTATCATAATCAATAAAAAAATAATTCTACACCAGTACTAATCCATCAATTCTACCTTTTACACAAAATTGTAAGAATATATATTAAATTTGCTCAACTGCTAGCATTAAATATCACCTTAATCTACTCAATTTAAACCTTAAACGACATGTATATCAGGACGGATAGAGTATATTAATCAGATACACATAGATATTCAACAAATTTACAACTATATTCATTATATGCAAAAAAAATTCAAAAAAAAATAGAAACACTTCATATTCCTATATTTATCTCTTGTATATACATATTCATCACTTGCATACACATAATCATCACTTTCATACATACATTCATCACTTCCATACATATATTCATCGCTTCACTTTCATACAATTATTCATCATATTTATACATATATTCATTATTTACATATATATATTCATCAGAAAAGAAAGAACCATGTATGAAGTGAATATAGACTTAAAAGCATCAACATCAGAAAGGATGAGGGATTTGATCCCATTCTTCACAAAGTTCCTTCTTTTTCAAATGATAGTAAATCCTGCAGTGCTCGCAAGTCGCCGTCCAGCCATTAAAGAGGAGAGGTTGCATATATATTAAGATGACGTACAGGCCGGGTTTGTGTTACCGCAATAAGAGAGATGCAATTAATAGAGTAGAGATTTTTCCAGCTTCAAGAGCGAGCCATAATTGTTAAATGATCGAGCAGGTTGGAATTTATACGCACGATTATTTGCAAGGTAATTAAAGCTGAGTACAGATGAGACGTGATCTTAGCTTAGTGGAGAGGTTGTTGTCACTCGTTTGACTGACATTCATATTTACTACAAACATGCATGGCCAGCTAATATGGTGTTGGGTAGAGAGCTATGAGCTACTCCCTCTGTCCTCTTTTATTTGTTACTTAATCAAATTTTTTATCTTTTTTTACTTGTCACTCAACAATCCCAATACAAATTTAATTTCAAAAATATTAATTAATAAACCTTATTAATTACTCATGTAACCACATAACAACTACACGTGTCAATTACCATCCTTTTCACAGTACCCGAAGAGGCATAATAGTGGAGAATTAAATAGAGGCACTAATTAGGTAGCTAATTATTGAGTCAACCGTTTTTCTTAATCCATGCGCTAATTGACTGCGCGACATGTATTGCCGGACAGAGGGAGTATGAATTTCGTGTTGGGTTATAAAATTAGAATTAATATTTTGAAAATGATTGATTCAAAATTTTAATTTTTATTTGGTTGTAGGAAAAATATTTAATCTAGTTCTATGAGAAATAGTAATCCTAGATGGTGTACGAGTCGTGTAGAATATAATTAAGTTGAGAGTTCGCTTTTTTTACATGACCAAGTTTTAGTAGAAAAATACTATGTAAAATAAAACATAAAAAAATTATATATATAAAAAATAAATTTATATGCTTAATTTTAACTAAATTTTTAATTTTTTCCCCCAAATTCCACCAAAACTTTGATTAGGTAATTTTGATCTACAAATTTTATTTTTTTCGCATAAATTTTTTAAAAAAAACACTAACCACCTACCTATGAAATTCGCTTATTCATTTCTATAAATGTATTCTAAATCTACTCAATTTACTCTCAAATGATTATTATATCAGGACGATTAGAGTGTAGTGTTATAGAAGATTGACGGTGACTAGAAGAAGAATTCGCCACTTCTTCTTCTTCTTCTTAATAACAACAGCTCAATATAATAATTACATTACTAAACAATCATTAATTCGTCGCAAAAAAAAAATTCCCAGTGTTCTTTTCTTCTGCCATGCATATCATCAGCCTCCCGCTTTTGTAATCAGATAAGAAAGTACTTGCTTTGTTTTACTTAATATTTACAACTATTTAAAAAAATTAAACATTAGTAATTCTTTAATTATACTTTTTACACAAAATTTTAAAAATATACATTAAATTCTTACATAAAAACTAACATTAAATATCATTTTAATCTATTCAATTCAACAGTAAACAACAGAACGGATAGGCTGTGTTTGGTTTACGGAAAATTTGGAGAAAAAGAAAATTTGATGAAAAATTAGTAAAATGTATTGTTTGGTTTAGATGAAAAATATGAGGGAAAGAAAATTAGGCGGAAAATTTGATGAAAAATGTAATTCTTATCTCTAACAAATCAATCCAATCAAATTCAATGTATCTCAAACAAATAATCAATTTTTAAACAAATTCAATGTATGAAGTGATGAAATGTTGATATTTTTGACATATTTTTCCATAAAACTTTCCATAACCATGGAAAATGAAATGAATTTCAAACAATTTTTCTTGACATTTTTCTAATGAAACCAAACAATGAAAAATTAGATAGAATCCTCCAAAAATTTCATTTTCTTTTAATTTTTCCTCAAATTTATCTTTTCACCAAATTTTTCTTTCCACCAAACACAGCAAGCCATAGCCATAGAGTACTAACTTGAAGTCAAATGATTAATCTCTGGGCTAGTTACTTGTATGAAAACGAAAATACCATTTTGAAATCGGAAAGCATCACTAATCCACAGCATTAAGTACATAAACAGACTTATACGTATACTAATCACCCATCTAAACTTTCTCAAACCCTCATCGCCTTACTACTTCCTACGTAATTGACTCATTAACTATCTAATGACACCAATAATAAATTAATTCATTCATACACCCCCAATAAATTAATTCAATAAAAAAAAAAGAGTTTTTAGAAAAATTAAGAGAAGTTTAATTAGAGTATGTTCGAGTATTTATGATAATGGGATGAGTCAGAAACGGTGGAGATTCCTACCGCTTCCGCTGTTGCCGAATATCCCAACCAACTCCTGCCTGTACGGAAGATACGACGACCTCCTCTTTTCTCCTCCCGCTTCCTTCAAAGCCATCTTCCGACCCACCTGCGCTGGCTGCGCCTCGCTGTTCTTCTTACTAGCTGTAGTTGATTTCTTCTTCATCTCCTCCTCATCGATGTCGTCCTTTTTGTTCGATTTTTCTCGCTCGCTGCTGCTCCTCGCTAATAGCAGATCCTTCAGCCTCCAACGCTTCGACGACGACCCCTCCGCTTTCTTTGTCTCCTTCGACGACGACGCCGTTTTCGGCTTCCACACGCAGTACGACTCCGCAGGAACCGACTCCAGCTCCGACGAGGATTCTGCAGCAGCAGCGGCGGCGGCGGATTCGTCGTCGCTCGATGAAGAGAGCGGGAGGGAAGGACACGAGTGCCTCTCCTCTATGAACAGCCTCCGCAGCGCCTTCCGCCTGTTCCCCGACCCCGCGTCGGGCTGCTGCTGCTGGTCGTCGTACATCGGCAGCGTCGGCTTGATTCTGCCGTTGTGGAATATCTGATCGGCCGAGATCGGAGACGACGCGGCCTCCGCGGAGCAATCGAAGCTGAACTCGAACACGCTGCCGCCGTTCGCCATCGCCACATCATCATCATCATCCTCCTTAAGGTCCTGTTCTTCTGCTTCCCGCCATCGCTGCGGCGCCGTGGGCTCGTCGCTGCAGTGGGAGCAGGATAATGATATCTGCCTTTCCGCCTGCATTTTCTAACAAGTCTGGTTTGGAGAAGAGGAAGAGATAATTAGGCGGAGAAAGTAAACGGCACCAAATTAGAGTTTGCCGACGAGATGACGGTTGATGCGGAGACTTTATAGCCCACCACCCAAATCCACTCTACTATTAATTAATTAATTAATCTCTCTATTTTTTTAATCCAGATTGATTTCAGCTGCCATATATATAAAAGTATTGATCTTTGAATTACTCTATTAATATTTGTTGTTTCACGCGGATTAGCACTAACCCTTTTTCAATTGTGTGTTCAGATTCATGAATAATTCAAAGAAATGGCTTCAATTTAAGTTTTGCCATCCCCATACGAATTACCACTTTTGTTAATGAGCGTGACGTGTGGTTTATTCGATGGCTGCTGAAGCATTATTACATTTCTATTATTATATTTTCTATGACCTCTTTTATATATAATTTAAAGGATAAATTACAAATACATTATCTGTACTTTTACCTGATTTCAAATCAGGTACTGTACTTTGTAATTTTTCAATTCAAGTACTCTAAGACTAATTTTGAAACAAAAAACACTATAATTCATGGGATTTAGTACACCAATACTATAAATCATATAGTCTATTGTATGATAATGAGAATCCACAATCAATAAGGTGAATTATAGTATTTTTTTAGTTTCAAAATTAGTCTTAGAGTACTCAAATTGAAAAATTACAAAGTACGATACCTGATTTGAAATCAGGTGAAAGTACATGTAATGTATTTGTAATTTACCTTAATTTAAAATACTGTGTATTAATTTTTAAAAGTAAATAACTTAAAATATAAATATTATAAAATTTTAATAAAAATAAATTATCGAAGTAGAATTCTATACGAACAAATTGAGATCCATCATCATAATATTTATTACAAAATTTCACGTACAAAACGACAAGTCAAACTTCAATCTATAAAAAGAAAGCAACAAATAAAAGAGGACGGAGGGGAGGGAGTAAAACACAATTTCAGTTTACTCGAGCAAATTCATTTTTTTTATTTCAGTTGTTTATTGAAACACAACACAATTTTTCAACATACATTGTGCAAGCTGATCCATTTGGTCATGACTCCTAATTCCAATTAAACGCTCCATCTTTCTTTTTGTTTTTTAGTTGTCACCAAGGTATATAGTATATCTTAGAAGACTAGGTTATAGAGAAGAATCATGAGGGGGAGACTAGGACCCCATGATCATGTTTCTTGTTCCTTCAATGGGACTTCAAATTAGAGATGCTTTAATGGTAAGTAACATCATCCATCATCATCAATTGCCGGCATACTGCTTCCAACTCAAAACTAGAAACACCTTAAATCAACTCTAAGGTTGCACAACACAACACAACACAACACATGCGTATGATACAGTTCGGTAAGTTTAGCACATGGACTTTGTAACAGACTTCACATAAAACTCCAACCCCATGTACTCAACACTAAGAGACGCATTCTACTTCTAACCTCACACCATGTCCACATGACAAATTCCACCAAAGTGGTTTGCTTCACTAGTGACGGTTGTTTAGCAATGCGGTCCAACTAATCATGTGTGAATGGATTTCACCTTCCTTACGGCTTGTTTTTTCTTTTCAGTCATGAAAAAGGCCAGTTTGCCACTCTACCACTCGGGAGAATTTTGACAACCGAGTGGATACATAGATGCGGATCTAATTGTTTATGATCAAGTTGTCTGCCTGTAAAATTGCTCCAGAGATTCCTTTGACATTGAAAATACTACCCGCAGAGAGACTGACACCAAGTCAATAATTTGAGCCTAATGCTGAATGAAGACCTAGGCGGCAGCACTGAGTGAACACAAGAACCTCCTTCCACCCAATTTCAACTCAAATACGGTATAAATTCATTTTAACAGGTTCAAAATTAATATATTTTTAGTATTTATATCCTATTTCTGTCAAAATTATCATGTATCATCATAATTCATAACTAACAAGTAGTTCAACCGAAATCTATAAAAATATATTTAAATGATAAAAAAAGAAACACACGACACAAATATAATTACATATTTAAGTATGTTGAGATGTAGTTTAAACTCGAACATCATATATTACATCTCATTTTTAAAACTTTCAATTATGTATTTTTTTATACCCAACTTAATGTATCTGATTCTGCTGAACAAAAGTAAGAGTTCCATAGCAACACAGGAGAGTGTACATCACCTGCTAATCGAGCTTAACGGAGTACTTAACCTCCCACCAAGTTTATCTGTAACCACGTGTTACTGCAAACTGCATGAATGATTACAAGAAAAAATGACAGGAAATACTATAAATCAATTCAGTATGATAACAGAAGCCTCAATGCATTCTTTCTTCGCACTACTTGCACTGTACAGGAGGTATACATGTACAAAAAAAAACTCTCTGCAAAACTCTAAAGAATGGATGCTTGGGTCATCACTTTGGCCAACTATTGCCCCAATTTTTGTACAAAAATGCGTCAATATTGTCAATCTTAATACTCCTGGGTTTGAAACAACCAGTTTCATAACCAAGCTCCCCATCCAGGAAACATTTGAGAAAGACGCTCAGGATCGATTGCATCTTGTATGAGTTGTTGGACCTAAAATGGTGACAAATTGAATTCACAATTCTTGGTTGTGAGAAAAGAGAAAATTTGAATGTCTTGTGCCAATTTCCTAAAGAGGTGAATGAACATGAAAAACTACCTGACCGTGGATGCTTCTCATTTCTCCATCTTCATAGCCATCCAATTTTTGCTTTACACGCATTAACGCACGTGCAGCATCCTTGTTCCCTTCATATTCATCCTCCAAGTCCTCCAAGTATGTCACTAGTTCTTCTTCTTTTTCCTGAAGGACAAAGCAAAACCAACATGACAAGCTCAATTTCATTAAATTTGAATATCCTAATAAGAACAAACTTTTTTAATGCACAAACCCGACCAATAAGGGATTTGAACTCTCAACATGGGGATTATCGGTAAGCTCGCTCAATCCTTTGACTGCCATACCGCACCCCGATGGCTCATAAGAGCAATATGCACACAGAAACATAAGGATAAAATAAGTACCTTTTGCCGCTGCAAAGCTTTGAGAGGAGATAAGGCCCACTTATATAAGGGGTCATGTATGAAGACCTGCAAGTGGCAGGTAATCAGGATATATGGAATACAAAATATAGGAATATTTTCTTCACGGCCAAAAGTTATTTTTTGTTCATACTTCCACAATTGTAAGAAGTGCTTCTTTATTTGCCCGCATAACAGACAGAGTTTCTTCACAACATCTGCGGAAAACTCCTTCGACCCCTGTAACTCCCATACCATCAATGATGTCCCTAGTAAGTCTAAAAGGAACCTGCCAACAATTGCAAACATGAGATGCGGAGTACTTCTATTCTACAAGAAATTTGTTTGGAGGCCTAGAGAAAACACATGAGTATAAACTAACAAACCCGCTCAGGAGTTTTAAGCATCAAGCCTTGTTCAAAAGCAACACCCAGATCAATGTGAACAACTTCCGCTGTTGCTTGGTCAATCAAAATATTCATAGAATGCCGATCCCCAAGTCCAACGATATAACCAACCTGAAAAAAAGTCTGTCAGTTTATCTAATATGTCTTGTACCAACAATAGTAGTCTCACAAATTAATAGGGTTTTATATCCTATAAGACTTCAAAACTACTGCCTGAAACTCATTTTTAACTGGAATGCTACACAGATACACATCCAAAGCTCTTCACTGAAACAAATTCTATGGCCGTGGTTATATCAAAAAAACTTGGAAAGCCAACTCAAAGAAAACTCCTGCTGCTTTCAGAGTTCTATTCCATGGACCACGACATTCATCAGACATGCATATACTACAAGAGAGCCCAAGTTTGATAAAAAAAAGATAAGAAAAAGAATTTCCTCACACCATTGAACTCGACGCCACACTTCTTGAATAGGCCAGTCTCTTTTCAAACCAGTCAGCTGGCTGCAGAAATCTCTCCAAGAAGAAATGATGCATAACAGGCCTACAGAGGATGTGATGAGTAACAAATTAAATGGATCGAATTTGTCAGTAAACTCACATATGGTAGAGCATCAACCTGAAATTCTCACTGACTTCTTGGAATGCTGTGCGTTTATCCTTTGCCTGTTGACAATATGAACTAAGCTTAGAAGCCACTCTTTACTGTTAAGAGACAAACATCTCCAACAAATTAAAGCAATCTCACGAAACATATTCAGCCAGCAAATTACATTTGCCATGTGCTCACGACATTTCGCAAATGACCAATCTCCTTCACCATAACGCAAATGGGCCCCACCGTTCCTCGAACTAAAAATTTGAGCACATGAAAATAGATTTTTCAAAGAAAGCTCCCAAAATACATAGAAAGAATTTTACTAACCTCCCAATAAGGTATTCACCCAGAGGAAGGGTACCATCAACCCATTCAAGAACACCAGCACTAGGGGTAAAAGGAACCACCTGCGTCATCATTCACAGTTTGTTGTCCCGCACACTCATTAGAATGATAGTCAATGATCAGAATCTATATCACATCTTTACTTCAAGCAATTTTCTTTTGCAAACTCAAACCACTTTACATCATCGTGTACAGTATTTTAGGCAAGCTTAAAATGTGTAGATCATTTATAGCTAACTGCATAATATAGAATGGAGAATTGAGATGCAAGTCAAATGATGATACAAACTAATACTAGTTAATAATGAGCCAGCAGACATTATTTAAAATAGTATTTTATGACAGTATGATACCTTGTATGTTCGGATTCTTAGTCTCCTTTTCTGAGTGTCTCGGTTATTTTGCAGAAATGTGTTTACGAGACCAAAAAACTGCTCCATAACCTGTATGTCATTAGGTATAGATTTCAATACTAGTCATACAATTTTTCTGATTGAGACTAGGACTTCAAACTAAAAAATGCTTGGTAAAGTAACACACACACACACACAGAGGATGCAAACGGATCCAGAAAGTACAGATCTTGAGACACCAAGCTTTAACAATGGAAAGATAATAGATGAAGGATCTAGTCTGTACGACGTAGCCAAACATGCTGACACAAGAGCAAACACACAGCACCCATTGATCACCCATGGGCCATGGAAGAACGTATACCCATAAAGCACAGTGAAAGAAGTCTTACAGCATCTTGTCTTAGATCATCATTTCCAGATTTTGCAAGCTGTCGGTATTTGCGACCATCAGAACCAAGACATTCGACCACCTTTGGAGCATTTACGCCATTCATTACCCTGTTCAGCACGCAAAAAAAAGAGTGCATTAAAGCAAAAAGACGATACAGGAAGAAGATGGACCAGGATATGAACAATTCTACTGAAAAAATCATACATGACGGAGTCAGCTAATCCCATGAAATGAGGAAAAGATCCCTCTTGATACTGACAGGTACGATCGACCGGAAAAGAAGATGTGACGACAGGAACCTAATCACAGTAAGAAACATCTCTCAGTACGTAGTACCTATTAACTATTTGAGGGGGAAATAGTAATAAGCTCATAACCTTCTTCCATAGACTAAACAATATTAGTTTTCATTGGCACATAACATAAACAATACCAGGACCACATACTCCTTTATATTAGCTTACAATAATAATAGAGAAATCATATTACAAAAAATTGGATTTGGGCCCCCTCACTATATCTTTTAGAGAAAACCGATAGATTTAGATACATTAAAGCTAAAAATCAGACAGCTCTGGCTTACTGATGACTGAACTACCACACAACAAGTGCACAATAAACTTGAGTCAATAACATAGACATCAGGGGTTTTGAAATCCATGAGTGTAAAGTGCAAGCGTTTTTACTAGTTCAAGTTGTTTGAGGCTCCGAATGTCTCTTGGAAGCGGCACCCTTTTGTTGGTATCCTGCACAGTATGAAAGCAACATCTGACAACATTGCTAATTGATATCCATCATTAGCAATGACCATCAGCAATTATACTGGAAATAACCACTGAAACCACTCGACATCATACAGTAAACACCAAGTAACACACCTCTCTCTTTGTTTCCATCTCTGCAAGTCTGATGTATACCTCCACCATTTGTCTCATCTACAAATCAAAAGAAACCAGTTAAGTTTCATATGTATATTGAGAGCATGCAGCCATGGTCCTGACATTTTGTAGGCCTGTATAGCAAAAAAGGAAAAAAGACCCCTATCTGTTACTAATATTTTTGAACATATACTGCAGTTTTTAAGTGAGAAATCGAGAATCACCAATTCTAGAATACTTTACAATTATAACAAGGGAAAAAACCCAAAAGGGGTCCTGAACTAACACCGTTTACCCATTTACGGTCCGAACTATCACGATTTCCAAAAAGGTTGCGATGGAATTTTGGATGATGCTTAAGATCAGTTTTTTTGATTTCTTAAAAATAATTGATCTTATTAAATTTGTTGAGAATTATAGATGATTGAGTGTGAAAAGACGTCGTTTTTTTCATGTACGCAAAACTATATTATTTATTTTGATAACCAAACGATGTTACACAAATCTAAGTCTTATAATAATATTAATTTAGAAATGTAATGGTAAATTTTATTTTTGAAAATCAGTCCAATTTTTTTTATCGCATCCTTTTTAGAAATCGTGATAGTTCAGACCGCAATTAGATAAGTGGTGGTAGTTCGGGCTCCTTTTGGGTTTTATCCCTTAAAACAATACACAAAGTTAAGCTTTTCCAAATTTTTGTCTCCTATATCCGGTATGGCTATATGAATACAATGCAATAGATGATGAAATACTTGGGAGCCCTTATTCAAAATTTCTTCAACTAGAAACTGCCAAAATCATAAATTATTAAACTTACAACATAAATTAGTAAGGGCCCTTTAACTATGAGCCAATGTCTGCTTAACCTATCCATATATTTACAATACAAAAAATAAACCAAGCCCATGAACACGTATAACACCACAAAGAATAAAAAATTGATGGCCTCTGTTGGTAATGGACCCTCGACAAGAACCCTGTCGGCCCATGGTCAGAGCCAGGCCTGAGAGCAGGCATGTGTTTATGTCTTTTATCAACTAAATCAAAATGCAACTTTCTAATAATTCCAAGAGGCTTTCACACAAAATTTAAAAGATACCTGTCTAATAATATCACCATGATGCGAAGCCAGCTCTTTCAAAAGATTTTCCGCAGCAAGTTTTTTATCCATGTCCACAACAAATGAGTTCTTACTTCGTTGTTTAGCTTTGATACGATCACCATTTGCCAGAGCCAAAAGCTACATTTAAATGAGCCAGCATAAGAAAATACACTAGACATGGGACTTAATCAAAATCCCTATTACAGGGAGCTCAAAAGGATTACAGAACGGTTGCTTGCACATACTTGGAAGATGGTATGGTATGGGTGGTCAATGGCCATTCTCTTCACGAGAGAAAATACAGCAAACTGAAAGATGTGTGAACTGTGTTTAGGACAAATAAAACTAAGCATATGCATGTGGCCACAATTTGTACCTGAAAACTGTGAGGCCCTGCGCCATCTTTTGAGCTCCCAACTCTTGAGGCAATTTGGTAGGCTAGTGGAATAAATTTGTATGATTGCACCTAAAATATAAATCATCAATCAGTTCAAATGAATCCAGCAGTACAATTTTCGTATGTTATATCGTTACGAAACGTTTGTACCTCATTTATTGTTCCAAGCATGCTGTCAACAACATTTTGCCGAGATGATAAGCTGAACCAAAGTGACACTAAACGGAAAACCTTTAGAAGAAAAAACAACAAATGGAATATGTTTATTGGTTGAGTCTGAAAATAATCTTAAGGAGAATGTAAGTTCTCTCTAGTACTGTCACATACATATTATTTATGAGTATTAATTAGATATTAGCAAAGTAGTAGGATCGTAATGTAATTTTAAAAGTTTGTTTTCTTTATATTCTGTACTCAAACTAAGAAGAATACAAGTAATGAAGCAATGAATAAACCCTAGTTTCTCATCCTCATCTCTACCTCTCCTACTCTGATTGTCTTCCTTTCTATACAACTCTTCTCTTCAACCTCACTTATCAATCGCTCCTTTTCTACAAAATTCTTACACACAATAATTTGGTATCAGAGCCCAGGTTTCCTAACCAACTAGACTACAACAGAGCTTAGACCTTGATCTGATGGAAACCCTAATTTCGAAGCAACTCGACGACATCCTCACAAAATTGGTCATGATCAACACCTTCATCGCAACCTCGCCACTGAGACCACCCCAGGTTACGCAACTTGTCGCTGCACCCACCGTGGCGACCAATTTCCAATCGTCTGTCACCAATAATGCGCGCTAAATAGAAGCCCTGGTGGCAGTTACCGACATGAAATCTACGATTTCAGAATGCAGCAAATCAACACCGCCGGTGGCATTTCCTCACAAGAATTTAAATCCCGTAGAGATGATACCTCGGCGTATCAACACTGGGAAATCTGAACCCTCTTTCTTTTGTTGAGGTTAACGGGAAACCACTAAAGAAGATGTGAACATGTGGTTTGAAAAGAAACCGGTGCAAGCTTTGGAAACAAAGTCAGATGTTCCAGATAATCAACTAAACATTCTTTCTTTGGTTGAGTTGATTAATGCAGAATATGCTGATGCATATATGCCACCATTTTTCTCACATGTTACTGCCTCTTGGAGCCTGAATGAGAGACAACCCTACTCTCAAGGATCTAAGGATGGTAAATTTTTACATCTCGAGTTGGATAAGCCTCCTCCATTACCATCGGACCTTGCACCTAATGATCCATTTGATAGAGGGATGCGGCAAGCATACACCTCAACTACCAAATTATTTGCAAACAAGTATGAGTTTATTATCAAGAAACGAAAAAAAAAAACCCAAATAAAGAACAAAGAAATATGCTAGAAGACTGAACCTTGAGGACAAGGTTCTTTGAAAGAGGATGGAATGTCACATACATATTATTTATGAGTATTAATTAGATATTAGCAAAATAGTAGGATCGTAATGTAATTTTAAAAATTTGGTTTCTTCATACTCTGTACTCAAACTAAGAAGAAGATAAGTAATGAAGCAATGAATAAACCCTAGTTTCTCATCCTCATCTCTGCCTCTCCTACTCTGATTGTCTTCCTTTCTCTACAATTTTTCTCTTCAACCTCACTTATCAATCCTTCCTTTTCTACAAAATTCTTGCACATAACAAGTACTGACAAAGTTTTTCAGTGTTTAACTTCAACAAGTATAAAGGCAAAAGAAACTTATACTGGGAACATGTAATCTAGTGCAATTTATCAATAACTGAACAGTATACAAGCTTAAAGTTAGATGTATCAGAAAACTATTGCTATGGCTAGGAGAACTTACACCTTGCACGTCATATTTATCACCTATAACCAGGCAACGGCCATATCCTTCCAAAGCCAGGTTAAGAAACTTGTCTCTGTCCTCCTGAAAGGTTGAAGCAAGTAAGCCCAACAACATAGTACATAGACATGGATGAATTAAATTCATTCTTAATAAAGAAATTAAATGCAAACGTAGTTTACAATCATAACCTGAAGTCTTTGGGCTTCTTCTCTATCCATTGCAAGTTGCTTTTGAAGCTCTTGTATTTTAATAGATAAGTCAGTTTTATCCCCCTATAAAACATAGAAAATGACTAATAACCTACCAACTAAGTGAAACTTGGTCGGGCACCAACAACAACAAATTTCAGAGAAGGATGTGCACAATGAATACAAAACAGCACGCCGACCTTTGTGGAACTTTTTAATCGCCTAACAAGAGCTTCCAGTTCAACGGTCTGAAATAAAAGACCAAGACAAGAATATAAATGAAAACTAAACAGGAAATAAGATGATTAGGCAGTAAGGATTCTTGTCAAAATTAATGCACCTTGTGTTTCCTCAAACGCATAGCTGCCTGCCACTCATTGGAGGATAGCCTTTCCTCATAGCTCCGAAATAAAGCATCTGCATAGTGGGCAAGGTGAAAATGGCTCTGGCTTTGGCGCTGTATGAATTTTTTGTCTGTGTTTGTGCAACTATCTGCGAGTGCCACTGATTGTTTCAAGTACTTCTCCAGAATGGTTCTTGAACTGCACAGTAAATCAGAAAATGCATGAGGAGAATTAGACCCTGTTGCCCTGCAAAGAGGAGCACCAGAGCCACAACGTAGGAAAAACTTAGAAAACTAACTTGCTAGCTCGAGTTTCGGCAAGCCATTTCCCAACCAATCGATATACATTTGAAACATCCTCATTCAACCGATAATTTTCCGCAATGTATTTTGCAAGATTAATAGCCATTTCATGACGACCTTGAGCACGCAAGAGCTTTGCTTCTTCAAGCTGTATAGACATGAAAATGTGGTAATGCAATTAACACAAATGAATCACGCTATCACTAGGAAGCATAAATCACTTCGGAGTAGAGATTAGAGAAGCATGTGGAGTGTGAAAATGCACTATTCAGACAACATGTACTTGATACTGTTCTTAACACAAGTACAACTAAATAATTTCCATTTAAATCATAAAGTTAACTAGTAAAACAAAGCATTCCAGTAGTAAGAGACTGCATAAAAAAATTAACCCTCAATTGATAAGTTGATTCATGTAAGAAATCCAATTAATATGCCGGACTGCACCAAATTGTGCTTGAAAAAGAATTACCGGGGTGTAAGTGATTGTGAAGTTACTGTTATGCAGATATTTAGGCTGAATCTCAATTAGGAATTGTACAACTACCAAATTATCCACAGCAACGTATTTCAGACTTTAGATTGGCACATATTTGTATATAGACAACCATATTACCCTTCCAAGCCAGTATGTTGATGAATGAGCCTCTCCCATGTCGCTGCAAAGGACCTTCAATTCTTGCAAAGCCCCAGCGGCATATGAAAATTTAGAACCCTACAGACGTAAAGCACGTTAGCAACTTTGCTAACACCAGGTTGTCCTATATATAACTATCAGCACAAAATTACCTTCCGGAGAGTTGATGCAGCCTGTAATAAATGATGAACCATATTCTCCTTGCAATTTAATATTTGTAGTAAAACTTTCCTGAACGCAATAAAGGGCTCTAACAAACTCATGTGTAGCTGTGCTTGCTTCAAAATGTTGTTCCATTTCTCGTCAAGACCCGACAACTATAGAACATATCATCATTAGCTAACCAAGTCAAAATATTCACGTGATATATGATATAGCCAAGTGCAAGACGAAACAGGAAATATTAAGGTTATATATTACAAAAAAAGAGGGTAAATGCACAAGCATCATAAGGGATAGCATTTGGCAACAGAATGGACAGGTTATAGACTGCAAGACCTCTGAACCTTCCATGTTTCGAATAGATAAGAAAATTGCAAATGTCTAATTGATGGGGCTTCATTGTGCTTCACTTTCTATATCCTTATATTTTATTATCTCAAGAGGCGGAGTGTTTTATTCAAAATGATTTAAAGATCCCAAACGTCAGACTTTCACCCGGCGAAATTAAAACCAAGTACTAAACACTATAGGCCATGGC
This sequence comes from Kalanchoe fedtschenkoi, assembly GCA_002312845.1. Classification (NCBI taxonomy): domain Eukaryota; kingdom Viridiplantae; phylum Streptophyta; class Magnoliopsida; order Saxifragales; family Crassulaceae; genus Kalanchoe; species Kalanchoe fedtschenkoi. Next base: position 4,467,543 of record NQLW01000095.1, read on the forward strand.
AGAAACTCCAAGGGCAGTAAACAATCTATTACAAATGACTAAATCAAGCTAGATTATCAACTTTTGGACTAAAGGCGAGATACTCGGTTTAACACGAGATTCAACTTGCAGGGTTAGCTACAGACCTCGTTCATAGCTGGTATGACAGGTTCATAAAATTCCCTTTGCTTGGTAGAGATATACTTTGTGTTATCCTTGGCAGAGGATGCCCAGCGCAATTTCCAAGCCGTGCCAAGATGATCAAATATCTAAAATAAGGACATTTCTGACAAATGTTTATGGTTGCTAGATAATTGTCCAGCTTGAATTTATGGGTCACTGAATCATTCAAAAACTGTAAATGTTTGGACAAGAAACTTCTTTAATTTGATCAGGGCAAATGCAACTGTATTCAGGCAATAATTAAACCCGAAATGGAAAAAACAATGAAGAACCATCATTGTCTTATTTCCATTTTAATTTTATATTGAAGTGACATAAAAAGAGGTCCTCACTGAAAAACAAAAGCAATGCCTTACAAGAACTACATCATACCTGAAGTTTGACTATGGTCGAGTACACATATTCAGTGCTCTCTGGACTAGCATGATGAACAGAAAATACAAGCTCCTAAAATTTAAATTTATCAAGCCATTAAGAAATGATGCTAATTGCAGAATAAGGTTGTTCAAAGTCAAAAAAGTGTTACCTGTTTTGAGCTTTCAAGTTTTGAATGAAACTCTTTAAAATTTCCTTCTTGGAATGCCCTCAGGCAGCTACATAAGTGGACAAATAACAATTATGGTTAAAAAGCTAGCTCAAAGAACCACAAGAATACAGTCAGACGAGAGATACCGAAACCAGCCTCCACATAACAATCAACTCTTCAGTGTACACCATTAGTTTGATTATGCCTCAAACACAAGTTGCTTTTAGCGAGGATCATTTTATTTAGTATAATCATAGGCATCCTGCCTGAATTCCTTTCTTATTTTTAATAGTCCTATTTTTAATGAAACCAAAGGTCTACGAGTTGCTCCATCTTGCCACTATTTTAGAACTTCTATAAAGATAATCTTGCTACCATTTCAAATTGAGGGTTGATTACGGAAAAATTCTTCAATATCATCCATTACGGCCACTGAAGTTTTACACAGATAATATTTAACATTCAACAACAAAACATGGATTTTGAATCCAAACAAAAAAATAACCTGTGCAAACTTTCATTAAAGTTGTTTACTCTAGAGTGCTGAGCTGGTGAACCACCCACTGCAAGAAATGAAAAATCCCAGTTACCAGCCCGCCACGCAGCTTCATACTGCCAAAATTAATAGACAATAGGGTGTCAGCTTTAGCATAACAAACACTGCTACCGAGTGAAAAACAAGCAACAGCAACCACTCGAAGTTCAAAACAGACAATAAAAAGCAGTTGATGTAGTATAGGATAATAGCATGCAATCTGATATCTTTGGATGCCGAAGAATTACTCATTATTCAGAGGGAGAAGGATTGATGGTTTTGAGAAGCAACCTGCAATTCAACAAACTCCAAATCTTGGTAGAATTGGCTATTCCTTGAAGTCAAGCCTTGGCAATATAAATCCAGCACATGGGTGCAGCCAATTTGTTGAAGGGATCTAACAAGGCCCTTGTAAGCTTTCCTCTGGCCTATCTCATTATCTGTATATGACAAATGTAGATTGGTTCTTGGTTGCGCGTGTTCTAGCAGCGTACTGGTTGAATCATTCAAGCCAGATATGTTGAACCTGACTTGCAAGTCATAACATTCCAGTGCCTTGTTCCAATTCCCCTCATGCTCGAAAGTGATGAGTTGGGACGTCAGCTATTACATTCAATCAAAAAGGCATAAAAGATTAGAAAAACATATTTGTGATGAACCTATTAGAAAAAGCACTCTATCCAAATGAAAGATGTCAGTTAATAGCGAAACAAATTCAAACCAAGCACAGAACTGTGAAGTTATTTAAAAATGATTCAACGAGCAACCATCAACTAGTACGTATTTTGCCAAGGCGCATAATCATGACTCTTTTAAGGCCCCTGATACTATCACACTACTACATCAATGGCGGTCCCAACAAGGTTTAAGGTCTCAACATGGTTGTTGCTCCAGAAATGGTCACTGTCACATGAGATATAAGTAACAAACATTCAGAGCAGAGGTGCACTTACACAAATTTAAAGACAAATTTAGTGAAGATTACCGACCGAGGAAATTTAGCCAACAGCTGCATTGATCTGACTCAGAACTTAAGTGCAGTATTCAGCCTAAAGAAGTCATTGTTGACATTTCGTAAAGAAACAAGCCTTCAAACTCACCTTGTGTGACTGAATGATTCCATATAAGCTGTCCGGCTCGTTGATTTGAGTAACGGCAGACACAAGCATTTCAACGTGAGGTGGAAGCTGTTAGATAAAGGTAAGAGAATCAGAATACTGGCAAGTAGCTCTCTTCAGGATAATACAGTCCATGTAAAGGATGAAAATTAGGTTGAGTCAGGATGACAACAGTTTCATCAGGAGAAAAATCCGGACTCCCCAGTGTCAAACTTTTTGAATGCTCTTCACACCAGTACTCCACATACATCACGGAAGTGAAGTACGATCCACAGCGCTGAAGCACATGACAAAAAATGCCACAAAACATAAGGTTGTCAGATCTAAGTAAAGACATCTACTGAAATTCAATGGTATGAACTATAGAGGTTTTCTGTACTCACAATTGCAGACTTCGCGACAACTAGATAATCAAGGGAAAGCCAATAGACCTAGCAAAGAAATATTTCTGTTAGATGTCATATAAATATGGTTATAAAATTTCATATATTTCCAAAAAAATTTAAAATAAGGATCACTGATTCATATTCATCCTAAGCTTTTCAGTAAAAGAAATCAGAGTCAATACTTTTTTGGTCAGAAAGTCACACTACAATAGTCTGTTTCGTAGTTACCATGTAAGCAGGTTGGTTACTACTAACTTATTATGTTCGGACCTTTGATCCCTCACTATGATTTTAGTGACATCAAATAATCATGTATGCTATCGTTATCTTTACCAGGCATCAAATACCTCTAGCACCAAACACAATCCTTAATATAAAATGTTTTATTCATACAGTCAAATAAAATACCTTGGGCCACAAGAAAGTTGATGGTAGCATGTCATTTGAGGGAGAGACAAACTCTTTGACCTTACTAGGAGCTGAACGCGACTTGGATCCATGACTAGAACTCTTGGAATACTAGGATGCCATCAGAAAAGTTTATGTCAGTGAAATTTAGAGTTCATTGCCATAAATATATCATTTAACGTGATGAATGGGTGGATTCGTTCCAAAAGATAATTGGGTCAGCCATTTTCAAATGTGTTGAACAGATCATCCATTTTGCCGAATAACCACCCTTTAATTGAAACAGGCTAACATGTCCATTCACCTTAAGGCTGTGTTTGGTTTAGGGAAAAATTTAGGGAAAGGAAAATGGGAACGAAAACAAAATCCTCACGGATCCCATTTAATTTTCCTCTTGTTTAATTTATAATGGAAAATTAGAAGAAAAGTTTCAAACACTAAACCAAACATGAAAGTCACACTTTCTCTCATATTTTCCTCTCCCACTCATTTTCCCTAAACCAAACACAATCTAAAGGTATTCATAAAAGAATTTACATAGCATTCCCAAAGAGGAAATATTATTTAGGAAGTGAATAATCATGGACTAATGCGTATCCCACTGATTTCTTCCAGAACACTCAGAATCATGATCAAATTACTGCTATCTCACAGCACACTGATTACAGCCAAGTGTCTAAACTTCCAACAATTGGATAACTAATCCAGCTTTATTACAGTTCTGCTGAAGAATGTTCTAGTATGATCCGACATTATCCACCCCAATGTTCTCTATGCTACCCAATGGAGATGTTGAAAGTACAGATCTGACTGGAACGATAAATGTTTACAAGAAGATGTCAACAGGCTTAATTGAATAAAATGTTATTGTTTGTTCTTCTATGAATACCGAGTGGTAAACCTGTTCGGCAAATTATGAAAATTAACTAGAAAGGCTGAAAGAGTGTTGGATTCTCCTGGCTTACAAACTAAGTGTCTAGATTTGATTCTCCTGAAGGCATCTAGCTCTACGTGAGCCTCCTCTAGTAGCTCTACAAGAGCCCGACTATAAAAAAAAAGAGAACTCTAAAAGCATCAAACGAGATTCCCAGCATTTGATAGTTCAGCAGCAGGCTTTAATGAGCTCTGGAAACCATAGTTATCAAGACGTCGCTAAGTCATGGCACCAGAATACCGCCATGGCGACAAATTGAACTGAGGTGAAACCAGTCGTCCTATATCGATCTTTATAAAGATATAGTCTACAGTCTACACATTGTTAATTTTAATAATTTAAGAAAAAGTTGATATTTTAGTTGTTTGACATTTTACACTACAGTTCAACAAAATCAGGGGTCAAATTGTATTTTTAATACTTTAGTGACATAATTTAAAAAAGTTATTCTCCATTGCAAACCCTACTGAGACTGAGCCGCCCAATCAAGTTCCAAATCCGAGCAATCTAGTCTGATGGTGGATTGTCGAAACCTCACTAAATCAGGGGACAGATTCATCGGCTAGTCATTGACTTGGCCGATGTAGATGACAAGGCGTCATCTCAGCCGCCAAATTACAAACTCCACTGCGACGGACACCTAGGGAGGGATAAGAAAAATGCCGGGATGACAAGTGGTTGATGGTGTCGACTAAATAACCATGCTAAAAGTAAACAAATACATTAATATGGTAGAGATAAATGAGATCTTTACGGAATCAAGATGGTCCAGATCTTATTATATGATACATGGTGAAATTCTTTAAATGGGGAAGCCACTCTCAGCCAGTTGAACATTTAAGCCCGCCAATTTAATGAAATACCACATATCATATATTCTCGTTATTTATGATCCTGCTAGTTTTGTTTCCAAATGTTGATTTGTCAATAGAATTGATGAGACACGTGCAAAGCTAAGATCCCTAAGATCATAGATGTCTAGTTTAGAGCAAGATTAATGGCAACATGCAATATGATTGTCAGCAGAGTGGTATTTTCAGTATCACGAATTTCAAGTCCATAAAAATCTGCATGACATTACTCAATACTCCCTATCCACTTTATATGTCACTTAAGCTTTAAGACAATTTTATTTGTCCAATAATACATGTCACTCGACAAAATCGAGATAATAACTACATTAAACAAACCTATATTTAATAAAATATTATGATTTATTCGTTATGCACAACAACCGTAAATGACGTGTAACAGTGGACTACGGGAGTATACCTTTCGTTGTAATCATCTACACACCATTTGAAATGGGAATTACATAAATAACAAAGAGTAACCTTTCACCTTCGCTGTATCTCTGATTGAGGAAAATGAAGCAGTTTTTTGAGTTACATGCAGAACTCGAAGTTCATTTAGTGCATCCAACATAACCTGGATTGATTTTGTAAGCCTATTTGACTCGACAAATATGGTGCCCTGCAACTGCATAGTTAATGAGACATGTTATATACTCGCAATCATTAGACATATAATAGTAAAAACTACTTATGGATTCATGGTACATGAGCAATTGTTACTCAGAAGTAAAATACTGGATAGAAAACAGCATATGGAAACCAAACTGCAAAGTATGTATCTTAGTCCTAAATGCACTAAATGTGCCAAAAACAAGTACTCGCGAATACTTGCATGATATTAGGATTTAATGCAATCATGCCAAATGTTGTTACCATGAACTGTTTGATATCTTAACTATTAGAATATTTTGTTTCTAACAATCTACAGTAGCTAGATTCCAAAGCTACCTTAGTTTGAATTCTGATCTTTAAGTCATGTACATCATGCATGACACATCACTTATACTACTAAGTTAACACCAGGGTGTCATTTCACCACTAGTTAACTTTTAGAGAAGAAAATACCATACATTTTTTTTCTGATTCTTCACAATGAACAGTTGCCAAAGTCTCTATAACAAATCAACTTCTTCCATATAGTACATACTACATAGTCAGGTTGAATATTTGATGGACCCAGCAAAAATGTAGCATTGCCTCTTTTACAGCAGTTGAAATAAAAATATTTCTTATCATACTATAAACAATGTAGTCGTTGTAGATCCCGTGGGTATGCTCACGTAAATTGTATCTAGTTGCAGTTAATTACTACAAATTATAGCATTATTTTGAAGTAACGCAATTCAATCAAATACCTGAAAACTCCAATTGGATAATGCAAATTAAAATTTGAATGAGCTTTGCAAGATGACGAGAGACGGAAAAAAACCTGAGAAGTAATCAATTTCTGAATATCAATATTAACATCGTCCTGCATGGCTAAATTGATGAACACATTGGGTAACAGAAGCTCTGCCAACTCTGCTTTCTGCAGTATGAGATCCTGACAGAATCTACTTGAAAAGAAAGGATGGTCATGAAGCTTGAATAAATACAGATAAAAACTGTTGTCAGTGTTAGCATCCTAACAAAAAAACGAACCTTAAAATAGTTTCACCGCAGAAACCTGTCAGCGAGTAAACTAGAGGGCAAATCCATGCCTCGAAGGTTTTGTCGTCAGTCGTCCACAGAGCTGACTTATCCAATGAAACGCCCTCAGCTACAGGTCACAAACACAACTGCATCCATGAAAACACGAAAGCGCACAGACACATCCATTTTGCATATATGAGGTTTATGAGAGAATTAAATGGGCTGGGAGGGAATGGGAGTGGGCAAGAGAAAACTGCTATGGCGGCAGCAACTTCTTTTGAAAGTTTTTAAGTCTTATCAGGGTTTCATCTAATTGCATCACAAGGTATCACCCAGACCACCCTTTCCGTGAAATAGAAAGGTTCATACCACTAGTCAGATATAGAGTTCAAAAGCCACAAGACAGAGAGAATGCATCAAAAGAAATGTGACATCTTGATGAAAATGTTCCCAAATATCCAACATCACTTATTAAGCCAAAAAAATTAGCCTGGGAAGATAGCTAACGGTGTAAAGAAGATGATTTGGAAAATATCATTAAACATAAACTTCAAGTACACAAAGAGGGTACCGCTGAACTTCCTCTCAAGCTCCAGAAGTAAACTCTCCACAAGTTCATTGTCGATGCCCTTTGTGTGTACCTACAATCAAAATTTATTTACTTATCTATATCCCATTGCTTTTCAAAACGGCATGAAGCACATGAAAGAAAGAGTGAAACCAGTAAATGACAAATCAAGAAGCTAGTACATGGAGTTATAAGATGTAAAAACATCACTGATTGGAGGTAACACCATTAATATTTAGTAACACAAAGTAAAGGATTTATGCACTTGCATAGACACTATTAGTTCAATTTAAAATTTAAGCAAGGCTTGAATTTGAATTAATAAGTCTCTGATGACTAGCCAGCGGTGCCGCTTGGTCAAAGCCTCCTCAGAAACCAGGCTTCCACAGAGGCAAAGAAGAGCTAACCTCAACAATAGACCTCTCATAAGTATCAAATGACAGTAACGCTCTTTGCCCTTTTTCAGTTGATAGTATCCCCTGTAAAAGTGAGAGTAACAGATATATGATACACTAAATCAAATTTATAAAAGCACCTTAAAGACTAACTGATATAAATGAAATTGT
>NQLW01000095.1:4482029-4504802 GCA_002312845.1 Kalanchoe fedtschenkoi
AATTGGAACGAACATACAGCCTTATATAATCCTAGTGTCGAAGACCTATAGCCTGTTGTGATATACTTCTTTAATTCTCCCTAATTGGCAACTTTAGCAATTGCAGCTGACTTTATCCAAATGCGATCACAGCAAACTAGTATATTAAGTAGTCTATCCATCATTTATATGTACCAAATGTTTCTTTATAAGTCCATCTCTCTCATTCTCAGACATGTCAGCTATGTTCAGTATTGAACTTTGGAGCGCTTCAGCCCCCTTTTCCCAGCCAGGCTTCTTGCTGCAATGCATTGCCATGCAAACTGAAAAGATTGGAACAAAGTGGTCGCGGACCAAAATGCTTAATGGTTCAGATGCAACCTGATGAAGACATGACGCAGTAGTAAATAAAAATATGTAAAAAGTAAATAAATAAATAAATAAAAAGCAGAACATTTTTAAGAAAAGCCGGCATATAAGATGAGGGAACATGAATCATACTTCAAAAAACAAAATTGTAAATGCTGATTTTAACTAGTAAATGAAGTTGGGACAATATCTATTTTCGAAACATGGAAGAGCATATTGAGAAAGTAAGAAGATGAAATCCACTGTCATTTACTTACAGAAGCAATCCACTTGAGGCTGGAGGTGTCAGTGTTGATAACTAGAGCAGGGAGAAGCCAGGGGCAACAATACTGAATAAAATACTTGGGCTCCACTCTTGGAACAAACAGGTCCCTTATCTACAAAAAATGCAAATATGCAAGATGTAAAAGCACCAAAAGTTTCACAAAGAATTGAAAACTCATAAAAGTAAAAATGATGCTAACCACAATGATTTATCACCCTCGCCCCAGCTTAAATTTTTTTTTAAAACAAAATCCAGTCCCAGTCCATTGCATCTCATGTTTATAACTACAACTTGTTGGAAATTGACTAGATTTCTAAATATAAATGGAAGAGATAATCAATTTGTTAGGAAGTTGATTAATATTAGGAATCCTATTGTTGGTAGGTTATTAAATTACTGTTTTGGTAGGATTAGAAATCCTATTTGATTTAGTGTTAGTATCCTATAAACAGGATGTCCTAGTGGTAGGAATAATTTGAGAGACTCGGTGTGAGTCCTCCAGGAGAATTTATGAGGAATTCTTCTTGAGAGTCAAGTAGAGTTTTGATAGGTTTTTAGTTAGAGAAAACCTATGAGAGAGTTGAGAGACTCAGTGGGAGTCCTCCAGAAGAATTCATGAGGGATTTTTCTTGAGTGATGTAGAGTTTTTGTAGGTTTTTTGTTAGAGAAAACCTATGAGAGAGTTGAGAGGTCTGTATTCAAGAGTGTTGAGTTGTGAGTCCATTCTTGTAATAAATATCTATAACTAGTGGAGATCGTGGACGTAGACTCTGTTGGAGAGCTGAACCACGTTAAAAAATATTGTGTGTTTCTTTCGTCTTTTATTCATATTATTGTGTCGTGGTGCGTGTTATTCGTGTGAGTGTCTCGAGTCGTTGTTCCGCTGCGCGTGTCGAGTTGAGAGGAGAGGCCTCTCCACCCTAATACAACTATATCTAATATCTGTATCTGTCTGGTCAGCCGAAAAATTGCAATGAGCAGAAATGAAAACTATTACTTGGTGGTTCCATAGGCTATATTTAGTAATATTTTTGCGGAGGTAGTGGATGGATCAATAAGAACAAAAATAGCAACAGTGGACTGTGTTTGAAAGATGGCGGTGTAAGTAGCATCCAATCAAGTCAGAACATGAGAAGCATCCTGGTTACTGCAGTGGAGCTTTTACATACAGATTAGAAACCTTCATGGCTCCTTTGTCACATGTCGATCCACTGAGCTCAAGGAATTTGTCTGTCATTAACATCCTCTAATAGTGGGATGTGGCTAATCCTAGTAAAATGCTTCATATAGACTAGTAACATTGAGGAGATAAATAGGCAAACATTCAGTTTCTTTAATCAAATAGTGTTTCATTTTCGCCAAGTATGAAAGGAGTTGATATTGATGAATTACCCCAACCAGAGCAGCAAGGTTCATCCCACAAGTAACCCAGCAAAAGAGAATTTGGCCCATGAACTCTTCAAAATACTGCAAGAAAAATTGGAATAGTGGCAGACATATAAGGCACCATTTTCGGTAGATAAGGCAAGTTGTGTATCGTTTTTTGGAGACTGCTTAGTTTCAGTGTGAGACATCAAGTACATATGAAACCTAGTACCTTTGCCCTACTAGTATACTGGAGCTGCATTGACAAATTATCAAGAGCTACCATGATCAACCCTCTGCAAGAAAGTTGATAAAACATAAATAACTAAAACAAGACTAGTCAATCAAAATTTGAGGGAATCAAAGAGGACAGAGAGTCTATTCTACCTCAGGCCTGGATCAATAGCTGCAGCCGCACAGGCCATGAATACAGCCTGCAAGAAGACAAGCTGATCAATAAGCATATAAAATACTAAGGCAAAGAATAACAAAGAGTTACACTCCTGGCTCTAGAGCAACTAAGTCAAACCACAGATAAATTATGCTCAATAAATTCATGTGAAGAAACAGATGGTTATGCACTTATAACAGGCATTTGCAGCAGCAATCAGATTATCCTGCATAAGGTTCGCACAAAATACTCTGCATTATCAAAAAAAGATATCGCAGTTAGAATCAGAGCTGACACTTCCGGAAAACTAAATCTGACATATCCATTAACAAGGCCCAAGCACACACTAGGGACATTAGATGCATAAAATCCATGGATAACTAGAGATGTTGGACATAGGTTACAAATGTTAGTCTTCATTTTAGTTTTGTAATACCATTTAAACTGAAAGTGAATCTCAGAAACTGATGTGTTGCAGGGGATACAGGTCATATATAAAGAGAGATAAGTTCAAATGCCAGAGCTAAGCAGTCCATCATCATCACTAATCATCTTGATCAACAGTTGAGATTAAAACACCCCGCTGACACATTTTCATGGTGGAAAGGCATTTTAGACACCTCACCAACCACCTACCCCCACTCAACTGACCTGCACACTCTCTCCCAACCACACATACTTCATTTATCTCCTAATTACACAACAGAAACCAATTTTTTTATTTAATTTAATACATATATCAATTTAAATGAATGTTTTTCAAAAAAAGTTCATAGTTCATATTACATGTTGCAAGGTACTTAATCACCTTAAAAAACAAAAGAACACAGTTTAAAATACTAATTTGCTGCTATAAAAATACAAGGTTCATCCAGGAACAAAGTTTATAGTTCGAAATGTGTTGTTGTAAAAGAACAAAGTCCATTCAGAACTTAAAACACATTAAGTCTAGCATCGTCATCAATCCACAACCACCAATCCTTAAAATTCCACATGCTTTGTACCTAATTGCCCCTGAAAGTGTTTCACGTCTTCGATCAACTACAACCCACCCTCATCATCCAATCCATCCGTTTTTGGAAATGGATGGTGATCATGGAGGTGCTCACCTATCAAATAAAAAGGAGTTCTCTACTGAACTCGACACACAAACACACCCACACACACACATATTCTAGGTACACAATTATAGAGACAATAATCAGATTACATTCAATCACTGTGCTCAGCTGTGTGCACGATACCTCCAGTTCAACTTTTTCACTGTACAGAGCAATGTGTACAAGAGTCACTACATTAGTTTCCACAGTAGTCCTGGGTTGAGGACCAGAAGCTAAGACTTCTTTGGCAGTCACAACATTTTCTCTCGAGCAAATAACCAACTTAGCGCCGAAATTTGCACTGCAAGATTAACCAATAAACCAGTTACATAATGAAGTCATTATATAATGTCAATTTGAATCACCAGCGAGCTTGAAAGATAGTCAGAGGAGGATTTCAGGTTCAACCTAGAGGTCACGATACGGCCTACTTATCACGCCTAACTTAACGGGAACATTTACTCCAAGGTTGAAAGCCTAAAAATTTACTCTTTTCCATGCCCATACAAATGAGAAAAAAGTAATTTCAGCCAATGGATAGGAAAACTGCATTACGACTAGCAACTTGGAGCCAGAAGTGGAGCAATGAAATCAGCACAGTTCAGTTAGATCAATAAAAAATAACAGTTAAACATCAGATATAGATATGATCACTAGTTGGTTGAGGAATGCACAAACCCTCTGTAGCTTGTAAAGGTAATGGGATTTTCTACCAACTTGGATAAAAAAATAAAGAAGGCAAAGCTACATAAATGGGGCAAAGTTGCAAACTATCTGTCCTATTTATGATAAATTCCGTCTATTCACTGACAGAGGTCGGCATAATGCAATTTACTGCAGGCAGACCTACAGAACAATTAGCGACATGGAGCAGACACAACTAGTTACTTTAAAATAAGTTATATTCAGTTATAGCCACTCAAACAGAAGAATGTACATAAACCAGGATCACACTCACCAAACATCATGAAAGAGCTCAAAATGACCATCCCACGTCCTAAAAAGGATTCCTATTTTGCGAGCCAGGAATAGTCTAACTCGATAATCAGGATCATGAAGAAATGTCAGCAACCTTCCAATTACAATCTGCTCAGTCACCAAATACAACTCAGTTGAACTAACAAATAAAATGTATATTGTTTAATTAGAGCACCATTGTTAAACCCTAACTTATCAAAGAACTTCCAAAAGGCTATCAACAAAATCAGGCAAGCCCCATATTACCAAATTCTGGTGATGAGAATGTAAGAAATAAAGCAGTAAACTAATTCCATTACCTGACCAACTTGTGGATTGAGTGCAATAATATTGCTTAAACAGCTGATCAACTTGGTACGATCAGTCCAACCAAGAAGATTACTTTCAGCAATATTGTCAACAACATCAGCAAGACACTTCAAATTCTGTAAGCAAAACAACTACATTAAATATGCCTGCTGTCTAATATTAACAGACGCATAAGACATACATATTTCCAGTTGTGTTTCTGGTTTTAGCAAAATTGAGGTATCAAACATAAATTAATTTCAATAACTAACCTTAAAAAATTCAAACATATATATATGATTAATGGTTTGTTTAATCTATTTAGTTTGTGATGACTTCCTCAATATGTGCGCACCTAAGAGATATCAGAAACAAACCTGTTTTAAGCTAAAAAGGCATAGAAACGTGACAAATCAATGAACATAAGCATCAAAGTTGGAGCAATTCGTTGATAAGTGACTAGCACATGTCGGCCTTGTGTGCATCATGAGGCATGACATGTGATTCAATACTCACACATTAACACTAAAATTCGCCAACTCTGTCTGATTGCTCAGTTTTTAGCTTAAACAATGGTTGTATTAGATCCTCTCTCTGCCTCACCTACCTTTAACAACAATCGATTGAGGACAGATGGAGTAAAAAGTAACACAAAATCAATATAAGAATTGCGTATCATTGAACAATCAATTTGGCACAGCAGCAGTTTAGGAGCCTATTTTCCACAAGTTTGAATCCAAAATTTTTAATTCCAGTCAGTTCATTTATGCACAATCGAAATTAGCCTATGTTTGTGACTGAAAATTATAACAATAGTCAGCCAAGTTCAGTTCCAATTCACTCAGTTAAACCAACTCAACTCAACTCAAATCAGCTCAGTTAGATTCAGTTCTCTTTCAAGTTGGTTCATTTATTCATCCCTTTTCATAAACACAGTTTGATTCCGCTTCATAACCATGACGGTAAAAAAGGTTGTCGAATATAATAGTAATGTTCAACCAGAATGCAAAAGTTATAGCCATCCAAATTTAGAAAATAAACATCACGATAAGCTCGTTGATAGTCTGTCAGTAGGCAACATCACAAACTGTCATGGGTAATGTTCACTCGCAAAATGAAGCCTCAATTAAAATATATAGTAACAAAATCTGACTTGGCGCTCTTCCTAAGCCAGACTAGGAAATCCTTAACATTCGCTCCAAGAGTAAGCTTTCAGCTTGTTTTTTATAGCATTCACCTATCACGACATTATCCTGTGCACTTTACTGTATGAAATACTCTGGACACATTGGGAGGAAGGACATAACAGAATTTTCAGAGCCAATAAGAGGTCAGTTGAAGATCTTGGTGAGTTGATAAAGGTGAAGATGGATTGGCAGATAAAGTACAGATAAAATCTAATTCATAGTTCATTAGTTAAAACAATAGGGAGGTTCATAGAGAAATTTAGGATAAATTCATGAAAATGAAGGCTAAACTAGCCCCAATGTAATATATATAGGGTGTTTTTATTTTTCAGATGAAGAATTCAACGCTATGGTGAAATGATGCCTAGTAGTGAATGCATTACCTGAATATTGTATAACCAAATTTTTTATGCATAGGTTTAAGCTGTCAATATAAAAAAAATTTATGTGTTCATCCTAAACTAAACCGCAATACCTGCTCAAAATCAGTTTCGTTCAGTGGTTGATATCCAACTTTTCCATCAGCAAAAGATGGCAGCAAGCCCCCGAGGTAATTACAAACTGCGGTAACTAAATCCGAACATGGAAGCTTGGCACTAATTCGATTGTCAACTGCATGCTTGATTGATTTGACCTGTGTTTGCAGATCAGGTGGAAATATTTATAACTTCAAAACACAAGAAATTTATGACAAAGGATGTTACAGCAAACTGCACAGAAAGTCATAAACAATAAAGCGCTATCTGAAAGAAACTTCAGAAGACTATATCATCATAAGCTAAAGCATACCAAATCTGACAGCTGTGCAGAAGAAGCCCCAAGCGGATGTTGGCAAAGACAATATAAAATCTTTTCACGAACCTAAGAAAGAAGAATGATAAAGTTAACAAAACTGGTATTTCCTAAATAAACCCGAAAATATAATGATGATATGTACTTGAATTTCAGTTTCTTTCCCCATAAGATCGAATAAACTTTCCCAGGTAGCAGCTGGTAAAATATTAAAAAAACTTGAAACCAGCTGTAAGATTTCAAGCTTCCATCTCAATATCATATTTAAGCTGGATAATATACTCCCATCTTTAGAATCCTCACTTGCGTCAAGTTCAACATCCACAATCTTACTTTTACTGCTTCCAAGTGTAAACGAATTCTGTTTGGAAGACTCGGAAGAGGATAAATCCAATTGCAAAGACTCTAACTGAACATTCTTAGAGCTACTGGAACATTCTTTGAACAAATTCACCATGGTCCTTAACAGCTTCTCAAGGGATTTTAGTATTTCACTATTGAGTATGGCATCGTGATCTCTCAGATAATCAAAGAACGGGCTTGACAGGAAGGTTCTTAGAGGTGCAACTGTAGAGCCCAGAATATTGTAGTTACTGTTGGCCCCAGGACAACAGTTTAAACGAACATCATCAATGTTCTCCTGAAATAATGAAATAGCTCTATCCAGTAACTTAAATACGTGTCGGGTCAACTTAGTAATGAATAATGACTGTCTGTCTATAATTCTGAAACAGAAACATATTAAGTGTGAGCAACAGAGGGTCTCAATGCAATAAAAAATACAGGAGTCGTTCACGTGAAGAACAAAAATTACTGTTGTGATCATGGATCATTGAAAAATTTTCAAGATAACAAAAGCCAGCAAAAGTGGTATATGCATACCAATATATCATATAAGACCAACCTTGTCCGGCAGGAAAAGTAGATATATTTAGATAGAAAAGCACATGTGACGTAGATTTCCACTAAACCCATGCTTTCCATCTCTATCTCTTCAAGAGAATTCGTTAAGCAAGTTTCCGCTTCATTGAGTAAAGAATCTTTTACTTGCCGTGGAAGGCGTATATTTTGATGGAGGCAAGATTCTGAAGCCTGAAATGACAAGACACATTATCAGTACATTACACAAATACATAAAACTACTTTCGAAACCACAACATTAACGCCACCACTCATGCTTGACAATAGGTGATGCCGTAAATCTATACTGTACCCCACATGAGAGAATAAATACAGGTAAAACCCCAAAAGAAGTTCGCACAATGAACATAGCATACCACATCACATGATAGAATATCAAGCTTCGCGATATTTTCCACGGAGCACTCAAATATTCCATCTCTCTCCTGTTCTACTGCCTACGGTAGAAAAAAAAAACAATTTTAAGTCAATGCACACAGGTTATGTGAATAATGAAGAATTCAAACACCTTTACCATGTCTTCTGCAGATTCAGTCAGACTTATTTGATAAAAAGGTTTTGGAGTTTCATCATCGATATGAGAAGTTGAAAAACCACCACATAGAGCATAAACCGCGGCTGGGGCGAGGGAAACCATGTGTTCATCCATATTTGACGAATCCTGTAATCAATGTATCACCAACTGTTTCAATATGAAGAGGTGCAGCAATTAGTAGACATAAAAATCTGGCATTCAAACGAACCTTCCATCTAAGAAGACCAGTTATGGATCTCAAGAGGTTCTGCCTCACATACAGAGTGTCTCTATGATCACCCTGAAACAAGAAGACACATCACATGGCGGCGCTAATGAATATTCCACTTTTAACAAACTATTTTTCATTTGTGAAACACTTCCAAAAAGAAAGTGAACAGAAAAAATAAATGCAGTGCTTGGACATACGTGAGATCCTCTCCTCGAAAAATAACTTGAAATGAAGAAAAGCAGTGACCTGTTAATAACTTGGCTTAGACGAGTGAGAGAAAATGCAACAAATAAAATTAGGGAAAAAAATGTTTTTTCGAAATTCACTGCTTCAGCGAAATGGAAAAACGAACCAAAACTGGAAACTTACACGGACGGGATCTGCTTAAAAACTTGAAGATCCCAAGCATCTTGAGGTATAATAAATGTGTTTTTCACATCCTGTTAGAAAACAGTGCCATGAAACTGCTAAAAAACATAGTTACTATCTTAAACACAAACGACACAATCTGGAACTCACATTTGATATCATCTTTCCAAGAAGCGCCAAAGCAGCATCTACCTACAATTATACAAATGTCATAGAGTAGTGACCTCGATAACTATTAAGTAAACTTCCAAATGGCATACACACTAACGGACATTTCTATCTAAAGTGTGTAACTTTAACTTTTCCGTATTGTAATCATTTAAAGCTATATTCATAAATGGTTGCGAATTGCATCAGTGTACATATCCATAAGATAGGCATACAGCCAAAGAGCAAAACTTGAGAATAAAATAATGAAAACCACAGCTAGGAAGAGAATGAATCATTTGCGTCCTTACTCCTTACGCCAAAGAATAATATTAAATAAGTGAATCTATATTATAATTAACAGTCTATCAACTGATTTCCAGTTACAACTGAGTCAATTTTCAGTATTGAGACACCTAAAATCAAATAAAAATGATGTACGCATGTGGGCTTTGCATAGAACATTATTATTAAGGACAGATAAACCCTGTATTAGGTTAAGTAGTGTTCAACAAAGGAATTAACTGAGTTCAGAAGGTAGCAGGCAATAGTATAAGGTGACTGTTCCTTTTTTTTCATAACAATCAACTGACACGGTAGAAAGATTGCAATAAAAGAGCTCACAATTGGAGTAACACTGCTAAAAGTTGGCAATGCATGCACAAGTCGGCTCCAGATTGAATGAATTTGATTGTGAAGCTGAAAGATTTGATCATACAAACAAGACCATGAAATTAGTACTCACGTGAATGACCAAGCCAAAACACATCAAACAATTCCCCAAAATTCTTGCAATCTACTAAAAAACAGAAAAGAAAAACAAATATTGAAGGGAGTGGGGCATCCTCAAATAACCAAGTTGGGTATTTAACATTGACATCGATGGGCCCAAGACAAAAATGCATAGTCAATACCAAAATGTTGCATAATGCGAGGGTCGATAAACAAAAACAAATTTAACAAATAGTTATGAAATAAGTCCATGTTAGATTGAGAAAATTTGGTTGTTTGTCAATACAGTTAACTTGGTAAAAGTTTGTCAAATTGCGAATAATTTGGACTTTGGAGATCTAATCAAAACAAAAGGTTCTTCGACAACAGGCCATCTTAACAAGCACAGTTTTATATCACCTCAAGAACCTGTTAAACTGGTTCTAATCATCAGTGCTAACAAGGGTTAACAGATATCTACTATGCATACATCATGAAGAATCAAATGTCTGTTCTTCCAGACTCCGACAAGCCAAAATTCTCGTAATAAAATGGAAACGCATATTAGCATAGTGTTCATCTGGTAAAATATTGATGCTTATATAGTTATGAGAGCAGCAATCAACATCTTCATCGAAATACTTCAGTTATATCAACATTTAATCAGTAGTTTAAGTTCGGTGAGCTAAAAAATAGAATGAATGAACCAGCAGATATTCATCAAACCGACAGACCTCTTCTCGAGCAGGGGGAAGCAATATAGGAACAAGTTCCTGAAGACTCCTGGAGATAAGGTTATTAATGGAACATGCCATCAAGAGATGCTAAGAATACAATAGGTAAAAGAGTTTGAGAAGACATGATACAAATCGACAAAAAATTGTAGAATTACCCCAGAGTCCAAAGCAACCCATCATAAGCATGCTCCATACTTGCAGTATTCAATATCCTGCAGCATCAAATCACTGCCCCTTAGAAAGAGGGAAAGTACCAGACAAAGTTAAAAACAAGCTTACAAATATGTGTGCGAACCCACTGTTCAATGTGTCGTGATGAGAATACATTAGTGCAATATTCCATAGGGAAAAACCCTAAAAGTGGTCCCGAACTATCATCATCTACCCAATTACGGTTAGAACTATCTAAATGTCTACAAAGGGGCAAAAAAAATTCTTTCTAGACTTATATCTTAAATTAAAATTTTTTCTATATGACTTATATTCTTGTGCTAAAACTACATTGTTTTGTCATCAAATTAAATAACATCATTTTGTTTACACAAAGAAACTCATAACTTTCATATTAAACCGACTCTAATATTGAACAAATTTGATAAGATCAATTGTATTTAATGCATTAAACCCAATGTGACATTTTAAATTAGTGAAATTTTTTTTCCCTTTTTTGAACATTTATATAGTTCTGACAGTTGTTGGATAAATGACGATAGTTCGAAGCCCCATTTAGGACTTTTCCCTATTCCATATCCGTATTAATGGCTAAACACTTGAAAGTACAGCAAAGGGTTTAGCTAAAAATATTGCTTATCTATGACAGACACTACATTGCTGCGGAAACACTACGCAGAAACTCATTTAGTTCTTGCATTGGAGGCAACCTATTAAACGGTGTGAAGCCATTGCTTCTTTAACATAACATTTGGAAGATCCATTGATACACTTTGGTATTGCATTTTATCAATTAGCATGTTTCAACCTCTTTTTCATCACACAGTAGTGAGTCTTCATGTTATCCATATATTCATGTTTCCATTTTAGCAAAGATAATTCTTCCTTTCCTTTTACACTGAAACTAACTCGTTATTCAAAAACCATCCCAACCTCATCAGCCTCTAGAGAAAAAAAGAGAACACTATGTAAACAGGGTTCTTAAACTTTCATTTAAGAGAATACCTTTCAAAGTTTTCGCATATGCCCTCAAACCAATAAATGAAAAGCTCAGTGCTGATGCGATTCCCATATTTGCGAGCCAGGCAACATAACACTGCATTCCTAAAAGAAGATTTGAATGACTTATCATTGATTAAAGTAATTTAGTAATGGAAACACAAAATACTCAACTAAAAGTCTTATACATAAAATAGAGCAGCAAAAAAGATGGTAGTGAATTAAACTTTAAGCAATGAGACTACCTTTTTTAAAAGTTCGATCAGCAAAACAATTAGTCTGGCAAAACCCATCAATTAAGTATAGGACCAAGTCATGTTTCTCAAAATTTAGTTATCAATGGTTAACTGCAATTAATTTTTGTTTTCTTTTTTTCAATAGAAAAAGAGCTAAAAAGTTACTTCGCCAGAACCATAAAGGCCAAATATTATTAGCAATTGTATCACATTCCAGCAAAATTTCCCACTACAAGACTGCAAAATCAAGTAACAAATATGCATAGCTTAGACATGCGTGTCATTTTACTTGGCTATTGCGCATATCTGCAGAAGCAACTACAGAATCAGATCAAAAGAACATGGGTGCATAGTACAGCGCATCGTTATCTGCATTTTGCAAATTATTTCCTTGAGTTATTATGATATACATATACGGTTGGTCTAAAAAACGCAGGTGCATGTTATTGATAACAAACATGCATAAAGAACATACACAAAAAGTGGGATACATGCATGCAATTATAGTATGCATGTTTGGATTCAACTTAGGAGAGGCGAAACGTAACTTCATTTCTATTTTACAAACTATGTGAAATTTGTTTTCTCCGTAATTGAAGGTTTTTTCCAATTCCCTTGCATTTGTTATTCTCGTAAAAAAATCTTCAATAGTTTCATCCATATATAAAATGGTAAATTTGGATAGACGAAATTCCCACACGCAGAAATTCATAAGAGCTGACTTGGACATATTTGTTGTTTGGCATCACGATCAGAAAATGTATGCGATTTTCCAACATACATACTCATCACATTAAGCCTAAAAGACGCCAAGTAACACAAACCAATAACTAATATTTTTCAGAGTAAAACAATTTGCAGTTGAATCCAACTAAATTCAAGCACCGAAGCTGGATACAGAATCTATTTGAGAACTCTGTTAGCTATGTGTGAGCAGATGCATTTCAATTCATGTGTTTCCAAACTCCAAAGACCGCAATTTTTGAATGGTTATACTGCAAAGTCAAGTCTTTCTCTACAACACCGAACATACCATAACCATTTTCCCTCAGAGAGTCTCTCCTTCATTTGAGTAGCAGCACTATCCTTCTTCATCCTTTTATTTGAAGAATATGTTCTATAAGAGCCAACACAGGCCTGAAAGAATAAACATATCTAATTAACAATGCAAATTTTAATGAATCAAGAGGGCCCCTTAGTGACTGGTTAGACCTGACCACATGAAAGGGGAAGACAGCAAGGGGCTTTATTTGTTTAGAGAGCATAGCTCCATCATTATAAAAAACTCCGGCCATTCCTCACCTTTCTCTATTTTCATTCTCATGCTTTTACTATGAAAATAAATTATTCATTAACAAGGAATAATAAATAATTGATATAAATAATAAAGAAGGAAGAAACAAAAAAAATCTTATTGTCAGTGTAGCAGATAAAAACATAGGTAGATTGTTTTGGACAAATAATAACAGTGAAATTGAGCACAAGAACCAAGAGGCAACACCTTATACAAAACAAGAGCTGCAAGGTCCACTAGGTAGTGCTGGGAATTGTTCAAGGATTCAAATAACTCATTCCTTGGGACCTTCCTGAATATTCAAGAGCATAACTCAAGTTACATAGCAAGCTCGGCAAGTTACTGAGAAGCAGATGACAATGACAAAGAGGGCAACTATATTGATGCATATCTGCAAGCAGACTCATTTTAAGCTTTAATTGAATACTTGGCAATTCTATATCAAATTGCAAATAAGCATGCAAAATAAAAAAAAAATAAGCATTTCATGGGGCTGGTTTGTTCCTAGATTTCAGCTCTTTAGTGAATGGTAAAAGCATTTTATCCACCGCGAAGACAACGGGCATTGATTAGCTATTTGATATCGGAGGTCTTGGGTAAACGCCAGCTAAACCCAGCATGATTAAACCTAAACTAACATCAATCATGAGTCCAACTCATATCAGTATAGACATAAGTAAGGTGAAAATTTGTGCGAGTTCTATAACTGCGCTCAAGAACTACAACTGACTTAATAACAAGATGACGGGCTAATGGATGACAACATCCTTCATACCAAGCAAGGAGGAGAAGAGGAGACCTTGGATATAGTTATGGACATGCTCGAACTCTTTTGATGGTGAGAAGTTCAGTAGTGGAAGTATTTTCAAACTGAAAAATACTAATCCCTTTTCATAACAAAAAGGTAATGAAGACTGTTGTGGTGAGAACATAAGGCAATCTGCCGGGAGTAGAAACAATGACAGGACTGTGCTTGGTAGCTAGTTTTTCAAATGCAAGACTGCATAGAAACCATTTGATTTAAAAAAAAAAAAATGAGGTAAAACTAGTTTTCTTTAAGACAGATTCCGGTAAACAGCCACCAACAGGTGGCTTAAGCACTGTGAACTTAAATGTGAGTGATACAGAGGTAGAACTTCTATATGCTCAAATTGTGCTTGCTTATTGATGGTTTGATAAAATGTTCATCTGATTAGTGTCTAGCAAGATAATGGTATTTGTTTCAGTGGATAGGGGACTAACGAGTCAAAACTTAAAGATCCTACAGGTTTGGAAGAACTTTTGAACGAGTCGTCAATCAAGAAAAGTCATACAAAAACACCAAGTTGTCTGTTAATTACAGCTTTTAATACATGTATAAAAAGTTATTTCATAAATCAGAAAAGAAATAATATAAATATTTGTAGCACTATACCTGGTATAATTGCAACTACAATCAAACCTTGAAAATGACATTCTTCAAGTGTTTCAAGATGAACAAATTACATAATTGAAGATGTTCCCAACTAGACCTTGGTTACAAATAAACCAAAAATTTATTATGACGGCATTGAGTAAGAATAGTACAAGTGGCTACAACCACAACCAATATATACTTGTTTTGGCCAGCAAGTTGCATATGGGGTAGCCTAGGTGTCTAAACCACAGGCTTATAAACTACTGTTGATGTGATATCAATACTGAAGTCGAGAAAACCAAAACCAAAAATGAAACCTTAAACTAGGACTAAATCTAAGAACGTCAACGGATTTCAAAAGAAAATGAATGTGTTCAAACTTCAAACATCTGTACATAACATGTTAATTGGGGTCGTATGAACCATACCGTCCAAATCTTCCGGGTTACATTGAATAACAAAAAAGCTACAAGTCCTTTGGAATGTTACATGAAATGAATGTTCCTATATATAGTCACATTGACATACAAAAGGGAAAGATTTCGGAACACAAACCCAAACAATGATAATAATGACTGGCATGAGCTGAAACACACAAAAATTCAGTATTTAGACTTCTTACATTATGAATCACATTAATCAAATGGCTCAAAAATAACTGACTGAAGAATATTAATACACAAGATGAAAAGGGGAACAGAAATATGGTAAAATAAATTGAGAATACACATCAAAGTGGTAGAATCATGTCCGAGCAATGAAACACAGGACCACTATGAGCTATGCAACACAAACCTGGGTATGCAAACATTAGAAGGGATGCTCTGATCGAGATCCTTCATCACAACATCCATAATTTGTTCCATAAGGCGATTGTCATCACTATCCTTACTGAGATTTAGTTGTAGTCTTGCATAGTTTATTAGTATGTCCTGCCGTTAAAAAAAAAACACTGGTTAGTAAACTAGTCAAAGGCAGAGAGAAAAAAATAAGCAAAGGATTTTCAATTTCATGCATTTTGTCAACCTTTGAGGGTTGTTCAGAAGTTGTGAGCCAACAACGAAACACTAGATGTTGCAGGCTGTCATGAATATCAAATGACTGACTCCCTAAGTTCGGACCATCCAGAAACAAGTACGTATTCAAGCACTCAAGCAGTTTGCACAGGTATTTCCAGTCACCCCTGGTAAAAATACAACAGTTGAGCAAATAGTAGAGACTAAATCTAGAAAGAAGCTTGGTCACAATAAATATCACAATACATACAGACCTACAGAATATATTTACATATAATACCTCAGGTTAGAGAAGATTTCAACGAAACCCTTGACTGCAGGTTCTCTAAGACTACTTGGGAAATCTCCAGGTGGATTCTTAAGCAGTGAATGAAGAGTCTGAAACACTTTATCTCTGAGATTCTGTAAGCTACTTATCTCACACGAAATACCTCTCACCTTCTCTAAGTACAGTAATACGAGACCTGGTCAACAAATCGTTAAGCAATTAAAACCGTTAACATGGGAAAATGACTCGGCCAAAATAATGGACAAAATTCTTGATATCTATGAATTAGCATGGTGAAAGTCTGACAAAGCAAAATGTACTGTGAGCTGAACATCGGATAGAGTATAGGACAATGACACTTACTGCAGTAAACCTTCTTTCGCACGTTAAAGCGAAACTCCTTCTTGGCCAAAAGATACCGTAAGATGCTTCCATAATCTAACTCAAAGGATGGCACGTCTTTCAAGATTTCCCATATGTGAACATATAGAGATTTGACCACGGACAAAAGGGGTGATGGCTTGCCTGAGTCATGATAAAATAAAAAACTTATTACATCATAGAGTGCATTAGCACAGGATCAGAATTACAACATGACGATATCGACTACTTGGCTTACCATGTCATATGTCAATGTTCAACCACATCCGCCCTCAAACTTATATAATAATACAAAGAAAGATTCCCAAAATTGCTAATACTAAACAATTGAATTAACAAGGAGAAATACTTCAATCTCATGAGTAACCACCAAGTGAGCAACATTCGTATAGCTAACCTGAAATGGTGTATTCTTCAGCTTTCTTAACAACATTTCGAAGAGCTTTGACATAAATCAACTTGGGTGCATGCCTCTTGCTAGTAGACACCTCCAAGGACACACACCTCATAAGTGCCGTCACCAGATAAGGCCATGTATCAACTGCGATTTAAATTCCAAATCCACTATAAAAAATCTCAGTCCAACAATATCAGCCACAAATCCAGTAAGATCACATACGAAATCCCACCTCCAGGAACCTGATTAGCCTTCAGCTTTGCAGTGTTCTTTGACAGATACTGGCAGAAGTAGGCTGAACTGTCCCCATTGAACCAATTGTTCAGTAAATTCACTCCTTCCTACACAGACATACAAGTATAAATAAGTACACAAACACAACCAACAGTTCCGTTGTTCATCGGTTAAAATCCTCAACAAAATGAAGACGCCAGAAGGAGAGCAGCAAGTGAGTGTGTGTATGCACTTCTCTGGTTTTCGCCTTGTCTGACGACAGTTTGGTGACGACGTCTACGATGTCCTTCGGAGTAACCCCGGGCATTCCGGACTCGGAAAATCAAACCGATATGCGAGCAATAGACGGGGCGGTCACTGCGATAAGTTCGATAGGAATTGGGCAACTAATCTCCCCAAGGTAGACATGCGGGATCGAACGGAGCAGAGAACTGGCGGGAAAATGGTGAAGAGAACTTTGCTTAGGTTTACGGAGACGATGAGATTTTGGTTTTGCAGCCAAGCCACTGACAGTGAACAGTAACCCGTCACATCAACACCGACTTGATTTTTATTTTGTTTATACTTTCTGTATTTTTTTTCTTTTTAATTTTGAACGAAATAAGACTTTATAACCGTTAAAATGAGATGTATCACGTTCGGCTAAAAATTGGGTTTAGCCTTACGAATGCGATTGGGCTTGATATTGCTAGGATGCAGTTTCAGTTTGGGCCGCATTTCGGGATTGCTATTTAAAGTCCAATTGTCACGGGCTATCTTGTAGATTAGTTTCTGCTGTGTTTATTAGCTCTCCCAATAGTTAGTAAGTTAGCTCTTATCGTGAAAATCGAGTACTTTTAAGACAATAAATGATTATATAAGTAATGTATTCATAAAAAGTGCACGGATCACGTTATAACGTAAATCAAGTGACTTGTGACATTGATGAAGATAAAAGGCATATTTTATTAATTTCGGAAAAAATTAAAATGCAAGTAGGCACGTGATACACTTATGAAAAGATTAGGGATTTGAAGAATACATTTTATCCGAGTGGAGTAGCTCAGCTACAACGCTGAATTATCAACTCCCCTGTAAAGAGCTAATGAGACTTTTTTCATTCTCATAGGAACAAATACTACTATTGTTTGTGCTAACATACTACATTTTACTAAAGAAAATGTGCGGCCATAGACGTAATAATGCCCTGAACAAGTTTGGACTATGACAGTCTCCCCTGCTCTACTGGTCAATGCTCTCGGTGAGTGGGTAATCCACTCTAATAAGATGTATTCAATCTCCTCACTGTTGTTTATGGATAGTTTGACTTCTAGTCTCTGGGTCACGCTCCTCACTGGATCCTCGTTGTCTTTGTAAAATGGCTTCAAGCAGCTGACATAGAACACCAGATGAATCTTCATCTATTCAAGGAACCTTAGCTATTCTTAAAGCACTTTCACAAGCAATAAGTCCCTAACTTTAAAACTTTAATGCCTCTCTCTTCTTGTATACCTACTTCTTCATCTTTTTCGAGGCTTTCTCTAAGTAGACTTTCGCTACATCGTTGTTTACCTTCTATTCTCTTGAGAACTTGAATGCTCTTGGGTTTCACGTTTTTTGTTTTGAAACGTGATTAATACTGAAACGTGATTAAAGATATACGTTACATAAAATCAAATCTGTACTAGTGTATAACAAGCGTGATTAAAGATATGGATATCTTTACTCACGCTTGTTACATATGAAACATGATTAAAGATATGGATATTTTTAATCACGTTTGGTACTTGATTTTTAATCACGGAAGTATTAATCGCGTTTGTTAAACGTGATTAAAGATACAAATTTGTAGTAGTGAATGTTTGAAATAGATTTAATTTAAAAGGGTTTGTTGTGGAGTAATAAAAGGGTTTAGGGTTAGAAAATGTATTGAAAATAAAAATACAAAAAATATAATGTTTAAATATATTCAATTTATAAGGGTTTGTAAATGTATATGAAAGGGTTTCGGGTTTAGGATTTAGAGTTTGGGGTTGAGGTTAGGAAATTTATTGGAAGTTAAAAATAAAAATAAAAATAATGTTTAAAATATATTTAATATATATGGTTTTGAAGTGGTGCAATGAAAGAGTTTTGAGTTTTGAGTTTAACGATTTAGGGGTTGGAGTTTGGAAATTCATTGAAAATAAAAAATAATTTTTAAATTATATTTAATTTGTAAGGATTTGTAGTGATGTAATGAAAGAGATTAGGGTTGAAGATTTACGAGGTTGGGATTAAGAATTTACTGAAAATAAAAATTTAAATAATATTTAAAATATCCTTAATTTATGAGGGTTTGTGATTCTGCAATGAAAGAGTTCAGGGTTTGTGATTATAGATAAAAAAAAAACATGTCTTACGTACAAAAGTGTTGAATCCTTACCTTCCAGCTTACTAAGCTAAGGCTTTCACCACTACACCACTACTTCAATATTATTAATAATTTAAATTTCATCAGTTAGTCTCAAAACAATAAAAAAATTCTGCTGCCTAATTAATATCTTTATGGACGCAGTGCAAATTGTCAAAAGAAAATTTCTTGCTAAATGTGTGAAAAGGAGCAAAGAAAAGAAGCAGTTGGACAAAGTTTCAGTCAGAAACAGTGAGGGATTCATTTTGATGGGAAGAAGATAACATTATATCTAAACTTAAAAAGACACACAACAATATTCACATCGCCAATAATATTGAAGAAGATCAAGACGAAACTATCATGGATAATTAAAGGATACATCTTCTGAAAACTAAAAGGAGATTGAAAGTCGTTGAGATTGATGGAGAAAGATGTTATAGAAAGTGCAACAAATTATGATAGAAGTTGTGAGTGGTGAAGGAAGCTGTTGTGGAAGGCGGCAGTCTCAATTCCTCAATTCAAAAGCGCAATTTGGTAGAATGAAGACCAAACAAAATTTTCAATTCAGGGATTTTGATTCAAATGTGTTGTAAGAAGAAAGTATCAATGATCTTCTATTCTTCTCTATTGAGAGGAAGTTGTGTTTTGAGAGTTCGAATTATAAGGATGCATTGTTGGTTTCAAAATAGCCTTTTTGGTAATAAGATAAGTAGTATGTAACAATAAATATGGTTTTATTATCAGAAAAAGAGAAGAATGTAATGATTCTTCGGAGTTGAGCCGCGCTATTAGCAAGATTTGAAGTGCTTTGTGTTACAGGAGAGACTTTGTTCATCTCTTATCATGTTCTCCAAATCTATTCCATTCTGAGTTTTATTTCATTAGATATTCTGAGAGTATTTGAGCTTTAAATATTTAAAATCTTGCATCGATCATTTGTTTGCTTCATGTGAATTTTATTGAGGGGTGTGTTAATTAAACATCTTATAAAAGTATTTCTAATCATGGTCATGGCTATATCAATAAAATTTTCACCTTCTTCTAAAAATAAATAAAATAAAATAAAAAAATGACTCACAAAGATGTGAACTTTACCTGGAACTTGAGACATTGTGAACCTCCTTCTGAGAGAGAGACAACAAAGCTGGAAAATGTGATGTGGGTGTGAACCTGGACATGGGCAAGGGCAGATGCAAGTAAGAGAACAAGATACCAGGAAAGCCAAACTGGCCATTGGGTTTTGTTCCGCCTCTCCATTTTGTTCCCTGATAAATCCGTTGAGTGTGAACCTGGACATGGGCAAGGGCAGATGCATGCAAAGGAAGAGGAGTTGAACAATCTATCAATGAAGGCAAACTGGCCATTGGGTTGTGCCCCCTCCCCATTTATTTCCCAGATGAATCTGCGACTGAAGGAATTCGAATATCGTACCGGACCACCCTTATACACACCCTTACTCAGACCCATACATCAGCTGCTACAACAGTCAATAATATTCATTAAACCCCAAAAAAAAAAATCCACCTCCACACTCGTTTGCTCTCCCAGGATTGGCCTCAACTGCAAATAGGCCGCAAGAAGCTGCTCCAGCTATCAATCAAATCAGACTGCAACATGCAATTTCAGTTTCTTAAACAATACTCGTAGGTAAGTGAGCTTTAAGATCTGTAAGATATGCTATCCAAAAAAGTGAAATGACACTCATGAAGGCATATGCTTTGGATATTGGCAAAAGGTGGCGGAGAGATCTCTTGCCCACACTGACCTTTAATTATATGATTCTATGTGATTGTAATACCTTCCACAAACCAGGCCACATTCAATCCCTGCAGCTCACTTACCCTCCATTCTGTGTCCTCAGACCAGATTACACTGCACTATAACCTGCGACAATTAAACACAAGGCACTCCAGCATCCGCCCACAGTACTCCTGCATGTTATGTTCTTAACAAAGGCCTATAAATAGGTTTTCGTGGCACTGAGAAATTCAAACCATCAAGCACTGCAGCTGATTGTCGGCTAATAAAAATTTCAAACAGTCATACAACATCAGATGAGCAGCAGTTTCGGTAAAGAGATCGAAGTCAGGTGGCCCCCAGAGTTCCCTAGAACACTTCATTGGGACTTGGTCTGCATGCATGGAACTGCTAAAATGTAGGGCTTTCATGTTTATCAATTTGTAGCCTACTGAAGTGTTTGGGGGAACTCCTGGTGCTGCTTGATGCATGATTTACTGCAAGGGTAAGGGTAAGCTTCAAAATGACTGATCTCTCTTCACTCTTGAGATTGATCGAGTTTAACAATAGATAATGTAAGACAGGAGAAGGCATACCTACTTATGTGTGATCCACTCAAGTTTTTCTATATGGTCTAACCAGATAAATAACTAGAATACTGATCAAGATTATTTCTCTATTTCATATTAGCGTAGCGATTCTATGTAGTATTTGGCACACAATAATCACTTAAACCAAGCTTACGAGTTAATCCAAAGTCAGTCTGACACAGTCTACACTTCTCATTAATAGGCATTTTTTGGAAAATTTTAACTAAATAAAGAGTGTTTGAGAATATATAGTGCATAGTCCTATATACCTTCAAATTCTAAAAAAAATTAATTATAAAATCTGAAAATCATAAATTTGTAAGTGTCTAGAAATCCTAAAAACCTCTAAAATCTCTAAAACTTCTAATGTTTATCTGTCATTTTCCCTTCCTCCTTAGTTTTTCTAAACGAGACCACATTATTAGTGTTTTAGAATTTGAATCTTTTATTGTCATTTGTACGTTGTCATGAAAACATCATAAAATTAAGTTATGTTTTATTATTAAGTGTATTAACTTAGTTGAATTGGTTGAAGGTTTTTAGATTAATCCATAAGTCATAGGTTTTTAGATTATTAGCATTGGCCTGGTGCCAATCTCACAAAGTCTATCAACTAAAACATAATAAGTTGTCTCGTTTGGGATTAAATCTTGTCTCCCTCAATATGTTCTCTGCATCTCTTTTAATACATTTTTTTTATTGAACTCTTTTAATACATTTGAGGAACAACCCTTTCTTAAGGTGTTAAGAGAAACAATTAATACTAGGTTTAATCCATTTCGAATAATTTGAATAAAAGCCTTCGAGGCTTCACTAATCCTTCAAAGCTTGCAATAGGCATAGATAAAGATCATGTGACGGCTAAAATCATGTTCTTGCCCATCGAGCGTCATGCAGTGGAGAATATCACTTCTTCTTTTTTTCAAATTGCCCTTTATGCAATTTTTCTTATTTTTTTACCCTACCTTTTTTTTAAAATATCATTCTACCCTATCTAAAGAAAATTGCAGTTGTAAACCGTGATGTTCTTCAATAAAAATGCTATTTCAAATCGGTGATTTTATAAAAAATAAACTCTAAGATCATATATTGTGAATCACGCTGTTAACATCAGGCCATACGCACTGGGCATCCTCTTACTTACAGTATGACAAATTATGATACTGATAACAATTTTCCACAACCCTGTCCACAATAAAAATCTAATTATTTGATCAACAGCTCAATCAATTGGGCTGCGATTTGGTCCCAAATCCACATTTGCAGTCCACCGGTCAAGATCTCAATCAGACAATCAATATCTCAAGGGTATTATTGCTTTGATGACTATAAAAA
>NQLW01000095.1:4507843-4519750 GCA_002312845.1 Kalanchoe fedtschenkoi
TACTGATGATGAAAAGTGAATAACTTTAACTTCAGATCTGGTGTTATGTCTTATATTATTGTTTAGTTGATAAGAGCCTAGTCTCATTACATAACCTTTGAGGATGATTAGCTATTGCTGGTTAAGAATAAATTCATTTCCTTTATTAAATAATTTTAGACACAGAATCATCTAGATGTTGTGCTGCTGGCAGCGAGTAGCTGCTGCTGCTGCCTTTATTAAACTGTTGTTGTTTTAAATATATGTATGTATTTATTGGTGGCCGCCGTCTGTTGCTGGTTGCTCCTGGTGGTCGCAGAGGCTGTGGCTGGCCTGTTTGTTGCTGGTTGCTATGTTCTGATTACTAATGTTAACGTTAACACATGTAATTGTTTGACATGAAGATGTTTGGAGAGAGAAAGGCTGTAGAGATGTTTGAAGAGAGAAAGGCCGTGGGATGTTTGAAGGACAATTTCTGCTTGAAGAAAAAAAGATGTTGCAATGTTGTTGATGATTTGTTTGGTGCGGCTGATTTTTTTTTTACTAAATCATACACAATTGGCTCGGTTTATAATTAGTAGACCATTCTTCATATTTTGTAGCAATTGACTGTGTATATATAAGAGAGGTTTCTCTACAGGTGTAATAATTGTGGCTAAAGCACTGTATGTGACTGAACCGAACTGAAATTGAACCGAACCGATCGGTTTGATTTAGTTCGGTTTTTGAAACTGTCCGGTTCAGTTCGGTTTGAAAAATTTGGAACCGATGACTGATGGTTCGGTTCAATTTTTTATGTAAAATCGAACCGAATCGAACCGTGGACAATAATTAAGAGTTGATACGACGGCTCAATCACGGAATTCATTTCATATGACTTAATGTTATAAAAAAATGTTAGGCGGTGAGCCTAACGTCTCGCGATTAATTGGCTAGATGGGAGTTAATCGAATCGATCAATAAGATAGTTAATCGAAAGTATATATATTACTAATCAATTTTAATAATTAATTATAAACATATATATTTAAAAATTATTATTTTCATAAAAACATAAGTCTTAAACAATTAATCGGCTAGGCGGCTAGCGGAAGAACGTTTCAACACCGTCTAATAAATAATCGATCTGAAACAAAGATTTTTAGAACACTGGTATGAATTCATCCAAAACTCACCTCATTTTCAGCGCCCCAAATCAGCTGAAAATTTTAAAGAGTTCAAACAAATCAAAATTTACAATTCACGTCCATTTTATCTTTGAAAAATATAAATGAATATGGGTATTCACTAAATGGTTAAAATCGTTAGTCTAATGAAATTAACCAAGGGGCGGATTTTTTTTAAACATAGCATAAAAAAAATTAAAATAAATATTATACTATTAAATTCGATTAAATTTTCATTTCGCCCTATTTTCAACCCCCACTCTAACCTAAATCATCTCAATAAAATTCAACCAAAAATTAGTGGTGTAAATGATTTGGGTTGGGTTGAGCAGTTGGTGTTTGATTTGAAAATTTTAATTTGGTTCAACCCAAATCTAAAAACACATACAATCGACCAGACCTAATGTTCTCCGTCTCCGCTCAATCGAACTCGCAATCGCCAGCGTCGCACTCGTCAGCTCTCTAGGTCTTTGATCGGCCGTGACGACGACGTCTTTCCACCCTCTCTGTTCTCGATTGAAACTGCGTCGTCGGCCTCTCTCCGCTCGTAGGTTTTTGATCGACGATGATGTGGACTTATGGTTGACTGCTTGACGTTCTCTTCTTCTCATCCCGTAGAACATAGGTCCAATTTTGGGGCTGATTACGGTATTCCGATCGCTTATCGGAGGTAAAATTTCTAATTTTTTTATTTTGTAGAATTGTGAAGATGGTGCAGGTCTTCTGTTTTGCTGTTGAATTTTTTTTTTTTCAGTTTAGAATTTTGATTATGCTTTCTGTGTTCAATGTGTGAAATTGGTAAGAAATTGGTTGTCTGGAGTCAGATTATGTTTCCTGTGTTCAAGAATATTTTCAAGTATGAGTTTTGTGAAGAGCAAGTTAAGAAATAATATGGGTGATCAACTATTAAATGATAGCTTGGTCACATTCATTGAAAAAGACAATTTTTTACAGATTAGTGATGAAAGTGTATTCAGTCGTTTTGAGAATATGAAAACTCGACGGATTAATTTTTAGGACTTTGTATTTAATTTTCCAATCTCGAACATTTTGAAGAGTTCTAATGTATTTTGACTCAAGGATTGATTGATTTCGGTCCGGTCTTCGGTCCACTGATTTTGTTGATTCCGATTTCCGGTCCGGTCCAAACCCGAAAAATTCCAGTCCGGACCGGAGTGGACCGGTTTCACCATTTTAATTAATTTATAATACTTTTAATATAATAATTAAATAAATTTTATTTAATATATAAATAATAAAATATTTTTTATTAATATTCAAACAAAAATTAATTATTTTTTAATGAATCCGGTCCAAACCAACCTAGTCCGATCCAAACCTGGAATTTTCCGGTCCGATCTGGTCCAGACGATTTGGGTCCGGTCCGGTCCAGACGGTTTGGATCCGGTCCGATCCGGTTTTGGACCGGTGTACCATTATTGAACTTGGGCCTGAATTTGGTTCAGGTCGTGAGTGTTCGAGGCCCAGCAAATTTTTTTCATTCCCAGTTGATGAGGTCCCGCCGGACAATTCTGGACGGACATTGTTAAACTAGGTTGTTACTCTGAGATTGGATTGTTAAGGATTCAACACACGTCTATTTACTGTTGTATAACAGCAGGAACCCAGCAGGTGAAATCATATTTATCTCCTGTGTTATTGCGGGATGGAGCTGTTGAGTTGCTTGGACAAATTGCTGCTAGGGTTGGGTATGGTAGCAAAAAATGGAGGGTATGTAATAATAGAGTGATGATATTGCAGAGCCCTACTCTCTTGTTCTCGCTTCGGCTGTGCTTCTCTCTGCAAAGATGTAAGTAAAGACGAAAGTTTTTGATCAGAAAAGAAAAGACAGCACACACCTGCACCTTCCCTCAACCCCAATTTGCGTCAAACGTTTTATTAACTGAGGTAGGTCATCACTTTGTCTACCCGGATTTAGTCTAGTTTTACACACTAACATACAATAGTTTATGATATGATACACCTAGTTTTCTAAGACAGGTTGGAGCTTGAGAAACTTTTAGATGGAGGTAGCTGCTAGGCTGTGGTAAATAAAGTATGGGCGCTTTGGTAGCAAGTACAGGATAAAAGCGTATTATTAGTATCAGGATAAATAATATCATCTCTTATTAAGGTATTATTAATCCTTGTTCACAAAGGTAAAATTTATACATTTTTTTTTTTTGGAAAGGTTAGAATATATTTCCAAATAAGAGATGAAAGGTACAAAACTATTCACAAAACATAGCCGCTTGCTCCATCAAAACAAAACATGTTGAGATCTAAGGCTTTTAAGCCAAAAAACAAGGGAGGACACAACCTCAACCCAGGATAATTAACACTGATTTTTAGATAACCAAAACCAGCAGACACAGCTCAAGGGGATCTGAAATTTTCCGCAACTTCCTGCCAGCTCTCCCATCGAACTCTCATGCCATTTTTTGATCCAAAACATGGCTGAATTCCCACCATGCGAGCCCATAAGAAGTTGGTTCTGGTCTTCTTCATTCTCCTAATTCTGGCCAGGATAAACTTAAGGTCTTGGACAGCTTCGCTGGTGACTTTTGTAGCTTCTCGTTCCTCTTTCACGAACAATCTTTTGTTTCTTTCCTTCCAAATGTGGTAGATTGCCAGGTTCACCACTGCCCTGTAGGCATTTGTAATGGAGGCTCCACCTGCAATACCCCGAATGGCAACATCAGTGACGTGTTTCCATGACGAATCATCACAATCAAAACCAATAAGAAGCAGCAAGGGTTTAATAATTTGATTTGAAAAGCTGCAGTCAAAGAAGAGATGCATAGACGTTTCCATTTCAGTTTTGCATAGCTCACATTTATCATCCACCAAGACCCCAAATTTGATGAGCCTATCTTTAGTGGTAAGTCTCCCCAAACAAGCCAGCCAAGATATAAAACAATGCTTAGGACTAGACAAATTATTCCAACATAAAGGAAAAAATTGGAACAAACACACCTGGTTGGAGCTTTCCAGAGCCTTATAGGTTGCTCCTGTGGAGAAAGCTTTCCCTTTACCTTTCCATCTGACCTGATTGCGATATATCTCAACCAGAAAAAGACATTTTTTCATGGCTGAGAAAATTTTCTTTGTGATCCATGGCCAAGAACCTTTGATTTCCACTGTTGAGGCATTTCTACCTCTTGTGAAATATATGTGAATCCATTTAACCCACAGATTTTCCTTGTTTAGCAAAATGTCCCAGCCATGGGATGCAATTAAGGCAAGGTTCAAAGATGAGAGATTTTTAATCCCCAGCCCACCTGCTTTCTTTGGTAAGCAAACTCTTTCCCAAGCTACATTGGACTTTTTTGATGACTGTTTTCCCTCCCAAAGGAAGGATCTACAAATCCCTTCTATTTTTTTTACCACTGACTTGGGGAATATGAAAACCCTTGCCCAATAAATGGACATAGCTGACAGGACAGATTTGATTAACACTACTCTGCCAGCATATGACAAGAATTTTGCAGTCCAGGACTGAATTCTGCTTAAGATGGAATTTATCACTATTTCAAAGTCCTTAACACTCAATTTTTTGGAGTGTAGGGGGACTCCTAGGTATCTTATTGGAAGCTTCCCTTCACTGAGCCCCAGAATCTTTAGAAGCTGAGCTCTGACCAAGTCAGAGACACCTGCTAGAAAAATTTGGGACTTGTTCAGGTTTGCTTCCAGGCCTGTATTTTTTCCAAAAAGGTCTAACACCTCTTTAATATAGTTTAGAGACTGAGTGTTGGCCTTAGCAAAGATTAAAAGGTCATCAGCATAGCATAGATGTGTTATCTTTAACTTGTCACACTTAGGATGGAAGTTAAAGTCAGTTTCCTTGCCCATCTTCTTAAGTAACCTGTTCAGGAACTCCATGACCAGGACAAAAATATAGGGAGATAATGGATCTCCTTGTCTTAGCCCCCTCCCATTTTTAAAATAGTCATGGAGTTCACCATTAATTTTGATAGAAAACCAGGCTGAGCAGATGAGAGCCATGACCCAATTAATGAATCTGGCTGGGAACCTCAGATTAGAGAGCCATCGTCTAATAAACTCCCAGCTAACAGGTAAAATTTATACTTGGGATTATTAATACTAATCCTTCAGTCGTACCAAACACGTTACATCAGTATTAATAGTCCTATCCCGCTTTCAATACCCGCTACCAAACGTGACCTAAGGGGTTAACTAGTTCCAGCTTACTGACTTGATTTTGGGCATGGCTTCAGAAGGTGCTCTTCAATCATATATAAGTGAAGTCTATTTATAAGATAATGTTATCTACGTTTAAAAATATAACTATTAAGATACTAATTAATTTAATAAGAAATAAGTATAATATGATATATATGTATGCATATATACATGAAACATTGATTCAATATGGATGAAAGATTTATAAAAATTAAATTTATGAAAAACATAAATGATGAGGAATTGTTAACATGAATGTAGGTGTATCAGTGGATTGTCTTGTCACACTCTAGGTGTATCATCGTGGATTAAACCATGACATGTTAAATTCGTAGTTAGTATTAGTAAATTGTTTACCTCAATCCACTGTTATTATAAGTGAAAATAAAAAAATAAGTTATTGTTGATAACAAATCAAAATACTTGATATAAATCTATCAAAGAAAATATTACCCTTGAAAAAAAATGGCACCTGACTCCTATTACCATCAAATCGGACAACCTAACTTAATCAATTTAGACAAGTCAATATATGAAACACACATGTCATATAATAGTTTTTGTATTTTTCAATTTAAATTAACTATAAATTTCACAAATTTTTTAATTATTTCCTTATGATTATTTGTATATATTACTTTTTTCTTGACATTTATAAATAAAAAATTTCATAACTAGAAATTTCCATCTAATAACAATAATAATATAAAAATAAAGTACACCATTATGTTGCGATTATTAATTATTAATTTAATGATTTTTTTTAAAATGCAATACATGTAAACTAATGAATTGTTAAATATTTAATTGTTAGTGTAACATTTGTAATTTTAAAGCAGCGATAAGTCTAATTTCATTAAAAAAAACTCCTATTAATAGATGATGTTTATAAAAAAAAGTATCGTCTAAAATACTCGTGATAGCATAAGACGACGCTTGTAATCATATATAACAGAATAGGATTTCTGTCGCGACGCTCCCGAACCGATCGGTCCGGTACGGTTCGGTTCGGTTCGGTTCGATTTGGTTCGGTTCGATTTCAAATTTTTAAAAATCATTCGGTTTACAGTTTCATATTTTAAAAAGGGATGACTAATAATTTGTTTCGATTTTTAATTTTTCTCGAACCGAACCGTCGGGACGACGGGTGTCTTTAATTGTTCGGTTTAAAGTTTCATATTTTAAAAAGATATGACTGATAATTTGGTTCGATTTTTAATTTTTTTTAACCGAACCGTCGGAACGACGGGTGCCTTTACTCGTGTAATCATAAAAGGATTGTCTAAAGTCAGACGATGCTTTTAGGCTAAAAACACAATCTTATTTTTATGATATGCATTATTTTGTGTGATATGATGGTATGTCATAAGAGCATAGACTGCTCTCCATATTGAGATAAAAATGCCAATAAAATTCATTTATTTGATATAAACCTTCTCATAAAATTTGGATAGAAATGCCCTAAGGGATATTACTAGGGTAGAGTATTCAGTTTTTAACAGAAGAGAACTATTGTTCAGTTAGCTGGTTAAATTAATCAGATTTAAATTTCTGAACGATTAAAATATATGACTAATCAATTCATCGGATAACCAAATTAATCTATTACATAACAAATTAACCAAATCTAACCAAATATTGTTTACATATTATTTATTTTAAATTAAAATTTAGAAATTTAACCTAATATTCAAATAAATTAAAATAATGTTTAAAAAATATTAATTAATTTTTTTAATTCAGTTAACTTAATTAACAAAACTCGCATACACAACTTCCGTTATTTGACCGAATAATCCTAATATCAATCAATTTTTAATTGAATTTACCAAACAATCAAATTAATTGAACAGAATTAATTCGGTTAGATTATTTCAATTTTATGAATCAATTTTTTTTACTGAACAATAATGTTCTTCCTGAATAATTAATCTGAGCACAAATCATATATTGAATATTATCTAAATTATAAATCCCTCAAGCAAATCATACATTGTGTAAATTGTGAATGGGTATCCCAACGACTACTTTTTGGGTGATTGTAATCCAACATGCGAACTCCTTTTATAGCCATGAAACATGACATAATGATAATCGTTCACTGTTTAGCTAAAGCATCTGTTTACTTCGTCTCCGATGTAACCTGAAAAATCATGTGATGCTTAAAAGGACAGAGAGAAAAAGAGCAGCATGCAGAGAGAGAGAGAGGGAGGGAGAGAGAGGAATGCTATGTATAATATTCAAAGAGACAAGACTGGTTTGAAGTGATTGAATGACCTGTAAGACGTGACAAATGGACCATGGCTAAAGCAGTGGAGAACAGTAGGTTGAGTGAAAGGCGAGAGGATGGGTTATAGCTAGCTAGTAGCTGATAGGTAGCTAGTAGCCTCACCGAGTGGCTCTCGTGAGAGTGTCGTAGTAGGCTCCAAAATCCATTCTATGACGACGACGATGATGATGCAAATTGCTTAGCTCCTTCTCCTTGGCTCTTACGCTAACATCACTTCATGTCTTGTATGTCACTCCATCCCATTTCATCTCTGTCGACCCACTCTATCAACTTGCCCATATTTTCCATTTCGTCCCCATTCCCTCTTGCGTCCCTCCCCTCCTTTTTCAACCCTATCGCTTCTTGGAAGCTCAATCTCTCTTCTTAGAAGCTAAATCTATTAGGAGAAAAATTTAAAAGGGATTATGAACTATCATCATTTATTTATTTACGGTCAGAATTATTGTAATTTTTAAAAAAAGTGTAATGAAAAAAAATTGAATTGATTTATAAAATAAAATTCACCATTACATTTTAAAATTAATATTATTATAAGACTTAAATTTGTGTGTGAAAATTACGTCGTTTGATTATCAAAAGATGTCGTTTTTTTATGTGCACAAAATGACGTAATTTTAGCACAAAAATCTAAGTCCTATAATAATATTAGTTTAGGATTATAGTGGTAAGTTTTATTTTAGAAAATCAATCAAATTTTTTTTTCATCGCCCCTTTTTTAAAAATCATGATAGTTCTGTCCACGATTAAATAAGTGGTGATAGTTCAAGGCCCCTTTTGAATTTTATCCAACCTACAATTGCATCTCCCAAAAAACCACTTCTTATCTATCAAGTCAAGTGTGACCTTGAGCTCCATTTCATGTTGAGTATGATCTGATAATAAAGTGGATGAAAGTGAATTTTAATAATTACTATAATCGGAGTTTGAAATTGTCTATGTACATTGAATATTAATTAATAGACAAATAAAAATGGACAGAAAAAATATGCTAGATTTTGTATTTTGGAACATTATTTTTATTATGGTTATATTAATATCAAATGGCACTACATATTGAATTCTGTATTGTGTTTATTAAATATAAATTTGTTTGGCATATATATTTCCTCTGGTTTCTTTTTATTTCGTATATGACAAGTCTATTTGTTTACTTTTAATTATTATCTATCAAATTTTTTAAAAAAAATTAAAATCACCTTTGAAAAGCCAATTTTTTTTTATATTTCACAACTAA
The DNA here is from genome assembly GCA_002312845.1 of Kalanchoe fedtschenkoi. Taxonomy (NCBI): domain Eukaryota; kingdom Viridiplantae; phylum Streptophyta; class Magnoliopsida; order Saxifragales; family Crassulaceae; genus Kalanchoe; species Kalanchoe fedtschenkoi. Next base: position 4,516,716 of record NQLW01000095.1, read on the forward strand.
CCCTTTTTAAAAAAATTATTATTTCACCTTTGATAATAAAATTTTTTACTTTTATTTTATTGCATTAATGAATATTCAACTATTTTTTAATATTGAAAAAATTCTCTTCAATAATATTTCTGTCTGGATTTTGTTAAACGGCAAATAAAAATAGATGCATTTATTTTGTAAAACAATATAGAAAAATAGAATAGAATCAATAATACTTTAATTTTTTCAAATTCACCTGTATTTTTTAATTTAAAAATAATTAATAAAAATACAATCTACATTAATATCTAACGAAATATTACCGTATATATCATTTAATTTAATTTTAATATAATCAAAAGGGGAACATCCAAAATGGCCCTGAACTACTACCACTTACACAATTACGGTCAGAACTATCACGATTTTCAAAAAAAGTGCGATGAAAAAAAATTAGGCTGATTTCAAATAATGCTTAAGACTAATTTGTTTGATTTCTTATATTAAATGTATATTATTAAATTTGTTGAGGATTATGAATGATTGAGTATGAAAAGATGTTGTTTTACTTATGTGTGCAAAATAATATTATTTATTTTGATAGCCAAATAACATAATTTTCATACACGAAACTATGTATTGTGTGATAATATTAGTTTAAGAGTGTAACGGTAAATTTTATTTTAAAAATTAATTTTTTTTACTGCATAATTTTTAAAAATCATGATAGTTCTAACCGTGAATAAAAGATAGTAATTGAGAGTCTATTTTAAAATTTTTTCCTCATTAAAATTGGCACGTATGTGTGAAGAAGCATTAGATAGAGCCAAATAGACATGTGCATGCGGTGGTTTATGCAAATATGACAAAGCTGAAGGGTTAACTGCTAAAAGTAATTCTGCACTGTTGTTCAGTTGAGGAGTGATATTAGTTGGATTTTGGTATTCATCATGAAACTGAACTGTCCTGTCCTGCTTCAGCTTCGGGTAGGTCCCGCCAACACTTTCGCCTGTCACTCACCCCCGTATTTTTAGGGCTCTGTTTGCTTCCCGCCTCACATTTTCGAAACACGAGGCTCATTTTCTATTTTTTTTTCCTTCCAAAACAAAGAGGAAAAAGGGGCTCCAAATTAATAAGTCACATATCCTTTGTAATCCATCTGTAAAATAGTTATTCACTAAACATATAAATAAAGCTATCAAGAGTGTTGTTGGTTCAATGGTGAAAGTGAGATATGTTTTGTTTTTTTATTTGAAGTTACTACAGATTTTAGTCTCGTGTAGGTTCGATGTTTGTTGGGCGGATCCAAAAAAATATTATAATAAATTAAATATCAAAAAATAATACTGGATGAGTATTTATATTGTACATCTTCAACTTGATAGAGGTTATTTAATTTTAAAGAGTTTAATTAAGACAATTTTTTAATACGTACAAAAGAAGCACAATTTGTTTTTAATGAATCATGTGACCCACCGCCCTAAGCATAGAAGCGTCGCTACATGTTTATGTATATTTTTTTTGTGTTTATTAAATTCTTGTAACAAAATAAGTATGCATTACTAATTGATTACCCCATGGGTTAATGTTCATAATAATGATGTTTAAGTTCAATTATTTTATTTTTAAATTTTATGCTTTTATTACATTTTATTATGCATGTGCACTTGATGATAACACTGTCCCTGTGAGTAGTAAACAAATAAAATTCCAACCACACTAGCAAACAATAAGTTAAAATCAAAATCTACAGGGATATGTTGTAACATGTCAAATTAGTAACATAAAAATAAAAAGATGGATGATAGAGAGGGGGTTATGATAAAAGATAATATGCTAAGAAGAAATACTAACAGTTAAAAATGTGATGAAAGGAGGATGAATCAGAAAGAAGCGAGAAGAATATTAGTATTAAAACCGTACAATTTAGGCGGCTAACTATGATAGAAGATAATATGCAAGAAGAAATGCGAACAGTTAAAAATCGGATGAAAGGAGGATGAATCAGAAAGAAGCAAGAAGAATATTAGTCTAAAAACGCATAGTTCGGGTGATTAACTTGTGAATGAGTTGATTTTAAAGATAAAAATTCATGTAATGCACTAAATTCAGCAAAATATACGACCTTATGCACATACCATGACAAGACATAAATAATTTCTACTATCTTAATAACATCTTTTGCAACATTCATTTTAGCACTAGTAGTTGTGAGAAAAGCTCTCCCAAACTAATGTGAGGGCGGACTCGATCACGTACATGTTTCATCCATCTTAATCACATAAAATTTTGTAAGACAAGGTAACTAATCTACCCAACCAGAACATTCTTAATAATTCTCTTAGGTCACGCATAATAGAGGTTAGACGACTGAGAATTCGTATATCTGGACTTCAATGGTCCTAACCTCATTCATAATAAATAGAATAAGACATAATATTAAATGTTGAACCTTAATCTATTACGATGCGATCAATGCGCTTATTATCGATAAAGCATGAACCGGTAAAGATACTTGATTTTTTGAATGTTTTAGGTACCTGAGCACTAATAATACCTTCTTTGAGGTGTCTTCTCCAAATAAAATTATAATTACCTTCTTCACAAGTAAGTTGTAAGTCAAAGTCGATCCATTAGCACAAGCAGCTTTGGGGCAGCTTGCAGAACCCTTGCGAAGGAGCTTTCTGAGATACGATTCCCAGCTCCTCGGATACTAGCATTCAAAGAGGTCTCAAGGATGTTATCTCGTTTCACGTCTCATACCAGCACACAAAGACCCTCCTTACGAGCAGGAGGCAAGATTTCCGCAGCTTTGGTCCCTGACGGTTGAACAGAGAACAAAACTGAAAAGCAACTTCATTCACTTTAACGATCCCAGCTTCCTTGATCATGTGCGGGGTAGAGATTTCCTATTAATCCACATGTTAAGTAGAAAAAGGTGACTCTCACTTCCAAGAAAGTATATTAATTCACATTGTAGATTATGATTCTTAAAATCTTGAATTTGAGAATTCAAGTTTTTTGTGGATTTTTGAGGTTAAAATTTGGGTGTCATTTTATTGGAA
>NQLW01000095.1:4520869-4558179 GCA_002312845.1 Kalanchoe fedtschenkoi
AATATGAGATTCTTATAATGAACCGAGCTCAATAAAATATATGCATTCATGCACTTGAATGTGGTGACAAGTCGTAAATAATTTCTTTTATATTCTACGATCATTATACCATTACGCTAATGTTATAAGCTCCTTATATATATCATACAAATTAGGTTGTCAGTCTAGATAAAAGATATATGCAGTTGCGCTATTGCGGTAGAGAGTTTAATATAGGTTTTTTAGATCACACACACTTAGAATATGTTTACCTATAAACATGCATGACATATGTTTATTTGCTACTCATTTAGTTAGTATACGCGCAAATCCTCATGACTAAATCAGCAGTAAGAAATCATGAAGCAAGTTATTTATTAAAAGTTTAATGCAATAACTTAATCATTCAGTTGAAGCATAAGAAATATAGTATCATAAAAAGAATTTGTTAAGAACAATTATCTCACAATACTATAACACAAATATTGCACCTGAACTACACAATAAAATTAGCTACAAAAGTCTTACAAACTAACTCTGATCTGACAAAAAAGCACTCCATTGTTTTTCTTCACTGCTCCTTAGAGGCTCTAGTTTTGCAAATTTGGAAAGACACAAGCATGATGTTGAGGAACACTTATAAAAGAAGGGGGAAGACCTCTTTTTATACCTGTGTGAGTCTTAAATTGGTCAAAATATAGTTAGACTTTTGTTTCATTCCAAAATGACCCGTGTGATAAGACCAAATTAATCGATCTATTTTATATGTAACTCCCCTGATTCTTGACAATTCAAGAGTATTATAGGATACTTTTAGCTATTTTTTAGATTATAATGTGAATTTAGGGTTTAATGTAAAACATATTAAAACAAAAGTTTTTAGAGTAAAAGACGGACAAAATCGGACTGAGGTTCAGGAGTTACTAACTGACCGAGCGCACAACCGTGCACTGAGGACTGCAGACATGCACGTGGCGATGTGGCAGAGGAGAGATTATGACCATGTAAAGATAAAAGCTGAAGACACTGACTCAATAGTGGCCGCGCACTAGGCCTAGCATGCAGAAAATAGTTTAGTTGCTTGCGATGCATATATATTTTCTAAAAATGAGACAACGGAATTGAGCATTTTTTGAGATTGTTGATATCTTTCACATCAGATATCCACTTTGAATGACTTAGTTTTTTACATAAAGAGGAAACAATTGTCTACAACTTCCTAAGTGGAGTTTAAATCTAAATCGTGACGGATTTGTGCTTGCAGAGCTAACAAAGTCATTGGACAAAATCTTCCTAATTCGGCTCCCGATTTTCAAGTTTTTGAATTCTAATCTTATCTCGAGTCAGTCCCTTGAATTATGAGTACGTTTATAGATTTTATCTCCTTTAGCTTTGTGGGTCGCTTGTCGCCAATTTCATCACAAAACCCTCATAGAGTCTTCTTTTTGTGTTTGTCACTACAATCCTCGTGGATTCAACCCTTAGCTTGCATGCTGCTTGCTAGTGAGAATGTAATATAAATTTAATTGCATAAGACTTTTAACGACAATCTTACCACTGGGCATAAAAATATGTATATACTCGCCTTAGTGAAATCCTAGGAAATGAGGGACGCTAGACATGTCACCTCTCTCAGCTTCTAACACCATTGGTTTGACATTATACCAAATTCAAAAACACTTCCTCTCGATCCGAGTGAGCAATGATCCCAAGTCAGATTAGCTTCCCGAAAGTAACCATGCTCTCTTCTTTTAACTTGGTACTCACACCAAGCGTACCGACTTCTGTCACATACCCGAATCTAAATTCTCATTATTTTTCTTCCTAGTCTTCTCGAGGATGAACATCTTAGAGGGATTAAAGATTCTCCCTCCATTTGTAGCTCTTAAAAATGTGGACAAGAGATTTAGGCTAGACCACTGCTGAAATTTCACTAAAAACTTCTGTCTAGTTTTCAGTAATTTTTAGTCTAGATTAAAAAAATATAAACAATTAGTATGAGGAATTTTTTGCGATGACAGCCTATCTGAAAATTTCAAGTTCATCAGGCCAACGCAGACAACAGAAATTTTCTAACCAATTTCAGATAAAATTATGATCAAGGCGTTTTCTGTTACTAAAACATATTAATACTTCACTAGAAAATCGTCCGAAAATAAATCACGTTACGTGGTTTATATTGGAAAAAGACTAAAATGTGAAGGGACACCAAAAAATTTCACCTTACAGATATTGCTGTAAGATAATCTTCGACTATTAAGATCATCTTCCATTAACATAAAAATGAATGGAAGCAGTCGAAGATTATATATAAAAATTAGGTTCATCTTACCTGTTTAGTCACAGTGTTAAGTCAAATTAAGATGCTAAAATTGACGCGAGTCTTAAATACTAATATTGCTGAAAGAGGATCCACTACAAGTGTTAGAAGGATTAGGCACTAAATTGACAAATCATAAAAGCTTATCTTGACATTAATCTGGCCACGATTGGCATAATCTCCCATTGAATCCACCCATCCTGGTAAACATTAGGATGGACAGACAAACAAATCTTAAGAAAGATTGATTAGCCAGCAATTGCACATTCGTAGATTATTAATGGGAGGTTGGAGCCTCCGTCCGTTCGCTATACCTCCTCTAGCCTCTTTTACATGTCACTTAATCGAATTTTTTGTCTATTTTTATTCGTCACTTAATCATTTTCAATTCGTATTTAATATCAACAACTACCTTTAAACGTCAAAAATTAATCTCTCCATTATCATAATCAATAAAAAACATCATTCATCATCAATAATAATCTACTAATTTTACTTTTTGCACGAAATTTGAAAAAAATATTAACCGCCTGCTTATTAAATTTGTTCAACCGCTAACATTGATATTTTTTTAATCCATTCAAGTTAACTTTAAACGACTAATATATGAGGACGGAAGGAGTGCCCTTTTTATTTTACATGAGATTCTTAATCATCATTTATTTATTGAAGATCTTGATACAAACTAAAACAGTATCAAACTTAATTAGTCATATATTAACATGCCAAATGTATAAATCAGGGATAAATATGTTTAATCATTCAAATTAAATTAAATTTAGATGCCTACTATTTCATTGAAAAAAACTAGACCTTACAATAATATTTCAATTAACTTAATACTCCTTTCGTTATTTAATAGTAATCAATAAATTTAATAAATTATAATATGTAAATACAGTATTTAATATTCGTACACGTTTTTTTATCTGTTTGATTAGGCAGTGGGGTTTAATAATATAAAATGGAGCACTAAAAAAAAGGTAAATAAATAAAATAGAAAACATATATTCCATCTTCCACCTTAACCACACGCCCTTCGTTTGTTTCTCTCTCGAAAACCCAAATGCTATTTACTTGTCGACGCCTACAGATTTACACATACACACTTGTCTACCGCTTCCTTCTCTCCTCCTCGAAAACCACCATGGACGAAATGTACGGCTGCCTCCACTACGCCACCCTCGATCTCGCCTCATCCACTCCCCCGCCGCCGCCGCTGCCGCTGCCGCTGCCGTCGTTATCCCACCACCACAATCCTCTCCTCCTCTCTCCTCTTCCTCCGCCTCCCAACAGCAGCCTTATCTCCCCCGACGACGACTTCGCCTTCCGCGATCATTATCATCAACCCATGTTCGGATCCGACCACCCTTCCTCCTTCTTCTCCATGTCCTCCGCCATGTCCGACGCTGCCTCCGCTGTCGCCGCCGAGATTCAGGACGGTGACTTTTCGTCCGCGCTCAGGGCTCGGATCGCTGCTCATCCCCTTTATCCCCGCCTCGTTGAGGCCTACATCGACTGCCAGAAGGTAGTAGTCCGAGTCGCATCCACTTGTCCGATTATGCTTCCTCTGCAGCATAATCCGCCATGACGAAGATTCTGTGTTCAGCTTCTTTTTTTTCTCATCTTCTTCACTGAGATATCGACAGAGATGTCTACTTCTCGAACTCTCTGTTGGTATTACTATTTTGATCTGATCATCATGGTCGGGAAAAGTTCCAAATAAGCCAGAACATAGAAAGCGAAGCTCATCAGTGTAGTCGTTTTCAATCAGGAGTTCCTGTTGCAGTTGCTGTTAGATAGCCTTTATTTAAAGCGTGTGACGTATTCCATGATATTCTTGTGTAGTTTTGGCTGATGGGTTCTGCAACTTTCAGGTCGGTGCACCGCCGGATGTAGCGTATGTGCTGGACGAGATTCGAAGAGAGAACGATCTATCTGGTGCTGCGTCAGTTACAACTTGCTTTGGTGCGGATCCCGAGCTAGACGAGTTTATGGTCTACACCTCTCTCTCTCTCTCTCTCTGAAGTTTAATTTGTTCGGGATGGTGAATTTTACTTGGGGTTTGGTTGACGTATTGGCGTGGATGTGTTTCCAGGAATCTTACTGTGACATATTGGCGAAATACAGATCAGATCTGGCTAAGCCGTTCCACGAGGCTACCTCATATCTGAATAGCATGGAGGCTCAGTTGAGCAGTCTCTGCAACTACAATGGCGCCTCCCTTGGCCACGTTTCTGGTACACCTCTAATCTCCGGAACACTAACAATTTTCTCTTAGTTACATACTGTTGTCATCTTGTCATGTTGCTTGCTGTGCGCCCCTTGGTTTTTGTTGTACTTACTGCCCACTTCAATCTGGGCTTGCGGAGCTTTTTGTTGTGAGGAAAGACTTGAAGAACATACATGCCATGGGTACACGAGGACTGAACTGGTACTGTTTTTTTTATTCAGTCAGGGTAGAGAGAGAGAGAGAGATAGATTGGGACTCACATGGGAACAGTCAATGCATACATTCTTAATCCGATTTCTTTATTGGCTCCTAAAAACACCTGAACATTTCTGGTCCCCTCATTAATTTAAGTAGACATTTACATGGCCACTACTGAAGTGAAAACTAACCCAGACTTTTCATAATAAATTCAGTAACTTTTCCTTATAAATTCAGTAATGAACATGCAGCCCAACCCTAGATCTTCAAGAATTTGGAACCCCTCGAAGTTGAATACCTACCATCACATATTATGAAAGGGACTGTTCATATGTTTTTGAATATGGGTAGCTGTGGTTCTATGGAGAATGTGCTCAGAAATAGAAGTTTAATTTTTCTGCACCTGGAGTGTTTCTATCAGTGAACAACCGAGGATTCAAGATGTTGTAGCATTTAAGAAAAGGACAATGATCAACAAGGCATTGTTCTAGTGGTTTGGTTTGATGTCTAAGAACCCCATGTTGGAGTTGCGCTAAGAGTCTGATCTCATACTATTTGTCAAACATTTTATTTGACACAATGACCATATCTTGAATCTTCTGTCTTACAGAAAATTAAAAAGATCCTTGGTGTGCTAGTAACCTCTGATCATTATCGTAACAGGCATTTTCAGTTTAGTAACGTAATACAACAAAATTGTTTGTAGTTAAACACTATGAATTGGAAATTTGTGGTTTCAGTTACTGGTGTACATTTCATTTGTTGTTGTCTTTTGTAAATATGGGCATGTCTGCCATCTATTTGTGTTTCTTAAATTCCATTAATTACTTGCAAGATTTGCATGAAACGCTTGGGACTAGAGTTATGAACCAATGAACCTATGAACATGTAGGTCTTGTTTCGTGTTATTTTTTTGCTTTAACTAGTGTATAATGTCTCATGTTGTGGCTGGTGGCTGGTTGCCCGATATCTTTTCTAGCCTGCCCATATTCTTTAAAAATTGTGGCCTTTCCAGTGATGGAGTATGTTCCCGTGTGTTTTTTCAAGTTGCTAGTGTGGATGATGGTGATGATCATCAGAGTACCAAGCTATTTTCTTGGTTAAATGTTTGCCCTGGAGTTGTGCACTGTTAATTGCGTTAATGATGTCACAAGGATTTGAGCTTTAAAATTTAGAAGGTGATTACTACTTTTCAGACCAGAGTTTGATTTCAGTATAGGTGGTCAGATGGTATAAACCTGGGGAAAGGTTCAGATAGGTTGTATAAGTTCTTGGGTCTGAACTATTCGTTTTTAAAGAAAAGAAAGAAACACAAGGCGACTCATTGGATACGGTATTTTTATCTAGCTGTTGCAGTCTCTTAAAAATATTAGATTGATCTAAAAGTTAATCCTTCTTTACACATTCAATATCCCCATTATCAATGAGTGGGGTTCATAATCAAGTTGTTGAGAGAGCATGCAGTGTGTGTAAAGTTTCTTACCCAAATTAATTGTAGATTTCTTAGGTTAGTTAAGCACAGATGTTTGTAAGCATGATGTTTACTACAGTAAATTATATTGCTATATGCATGTCATCACTATTGTAATGTTTGTACATGTTCAAACAAGCCTGTCTTTCAACTCTTTGGCAAGCCATTAATCAGTTGATTAGTTAGGGGGAACAGGAGGAGGCTAGGCATTCCTTCTTAAGTTGATTGTGCTTGTAGCTCCAAAAGACCAGAACTCCATTAACGTTTTGATTGTAGTATCATTTTCAAATTGTGTACTGCTAGGAAGTAAATATAATTCTTAAAAACAAGAAGTATTAATTCTTGACTGACTCTCCTCTTTTACGAGCAACTATGCTTTGCATTGTGTGTCGTGCCAGAAACCCTAGTTGTAAAGTTGGTTGAGGTAGCACTTGCATGTGCTGGTACTGGGCTGTTTCATGGTGTGACCTTTGGGGAGGAGGAGATCAGACAACTGACTCGGTAGAATAATAATCACTTTACATGAATTAATTAGGGTTTTAAATTGTATTGGCTGTTGATGAGATCCAATGAGATTTTTCTGCTGGTTGATGTCATGTTTAGGTGTGGCTAGAAAATGTACGAGATATGCTTGCTGTACTATATAAACCTAAGTCCTGATGTTGAATGTGTGGTGGTGGTGGTGAGCTGATGGCTGCAATCACTGGGCATGCATGCCTTTGCTAAAGGAAGTGGGTGTATGCGCTGGAGACCGAGGTGGTGTTGAGGCTGCGTGTTTTATGGCTTAACTCCTGCCCATCTCCCGTCTCGGCAATTTGTGGCTGCAGTTAGTGACTCTGCTGGGGCAAGTGGCTCCATTCTTCTGATGGGATGGGATTTGACATCCTCGTGTCTGAGTCTCTTTCTTTCTCATTGGCTAACTTTTTCTTTCTCGCTGTCACTGTCGCCCTCTGCTGCTGCTAGGACTCCATTCTTGTTTTTCTTTACATTAAAAAAATAAAATGTAGTGGGTCTTCTATGAGATGCACATGGTTGCGTCACTTCCTTGCTAGTAGTATTTGGCTGTATATTTCCTCTTGTTTCCTTTGGAATTTAATTGAAGTCATCTGCCGACCGGTTTCTTTGGATGTGGGTGGAAGTCTCTGTGCTTTGGTCTTTGTTGGTAATAGAGGTTTGGAACTGTCTTGAAGCTCAAACTGATGGCCATACATACATTATTGTAGCTCAGCTCAGTATGTGTGGAATGCAGGCCGTACTCAGTATTGCTATTTGGGTACCGTGTCTAGGCTATCAAAGGTTGTGTGCTTTACTGTGAACAGTGATATTTAGTTGCATATTTTAATTTGGTATTTATAGGTACGGTCTAGTTCATACGCACAGCAGGAGCAATAAACTTCTCTTCAAGTAAATAACAAGCAATCCACTTCTTGCTATTTAGATGATGCAGCAGGATCATCTGAGGAAGAACTAAGTGGAGGGGAATCAGCAGACATTATGGGGTTTCTACCCAATAGTGAAGATCAGGAACTGAAAGACAAGTTGCTACGCAAATACAGTGGCTACATTAGCACCTTGAAGCATGAATTCTCGAAGAAGAAAAAGAAAGGGAAGTTGCCGAAAGATGCCAAGCAAGTGCTGCTTGGTTGGTGGAATGACCACTACAAATGGCCTTATCCCACTGTCAGTAGTCATCCTTTTCTTATAGTGCTGATCTTTGCATGACAAAAATTAGTCTGCCTCTAATTTTCTGATTTTGTTGATATATATTTCATGTAGGAGGTGGACAAGATTGCCTTAGCTGAATGCACAGGATTAGATCAAAAGCAGATCAACAATTGGTTCATAAACCAAAGAAAACGACATTGGAAGCCGTCGGAAAACATGCAGTTTGCAGTAATGGACACGGACAGCCTCCTGTACACAAATGAATGAGTATGTAGTTGTTTGAGGTTGGATCATCCTAGCTAAGTTGCTCCACTGGATTTGATATCCCCTCCTTATTTCGTATATTTTGGAAAGCCGGCTGGGCAAATATGCTAATTGTAATGCTAACCCCCCCGCAGATCAGTGGGCCGAAACTGCTCCGTCACCAACGTCATATCTGATCGATAAAAATGAAATTAATGAACTGGGTGTTGCCCTAGTTGATTTAGCACTATTCATACTACACCTTGCAAAATTGTAGCAAGCGTGCATAAATATGTTGGAGTTTGATCGTAATAAATGTACACAACAAGGGCATATCCAGATCGCAATCATTGTGATCTACTTGAGAAAAAAGAATTATAACTTTTATGATCATAGTGATCTAAGCTCTCTAATATCATGGAAAATCATCATCTCAAACAAGAAGCAACGCCACACCATACTTCTCTACAAGTTTAGTCTTTATATTTTCATTTTATGTTTTGTAGTAGTAGGTAGTGTGACTAGTTAACTAAGATCATTGGGTTCTTTAAATCCTAACCTAAGTGTATTCAAATTCTTATTTTAATATTCAAGTTTTATTCATTATATATTTTTTGTTATGCATCTTGCAACATCCATAATATACCGCTTGTTTTCTTATATGAATGATGAGTGAGAACTCACCTGCTAAGTGAGCACTCATGAATATAAGAACCGCATGTGGCATTTATGATGATATGAGATTTATGCTTTGTGCTCCATTCTAGGGATTCAGCTTTAATCTAAATTAATGTTGTCTCAGAATTCCTTATTTATATGCATACAGATTTAGAGAAAAATATATTTTTAGTTATATTGTATCAGCATGACATGACATAAGTTGGTTGTAAGCATGCACTACATATATTATTATTTTTTAATGCTAACAATGCCAGACTTACCCTTCTGGCATAACTTGTGATGATAGCTTGTAATTATTTCATATATTTGTATGCAAGATGGCTAGGTAAAAATTACTCCCTAGAACCAGTTTTTTTCAATCAGAGTATCCCTCTCATTAACTGTTCATAACTGAATATTTTACCTAAGAAAATTGGCACTTAGATAAGCTCAATGCTCCTCATATTGACATTTCCTTGGAAATGAAATTGAGTCTCTACTCAGCCTCCTTGAATGGAGAGGCTTTTAAATAGTATATAACATTCCCATCCCTACTTGGAAACATTCGGAAGAGATCTTTCTTGCTTAATTTTTACCATGCAATCGAAGGTAACTGCCGCGACATTACCCACATGCAAAATCAACAAAGCAAGTCAACTATCAACTTTCTCGATCAATTCAAGCAAGTCAAGAATAGGTGTGCAACATGGATTCTCGAGGAAGACTACATCAAACTTGCCCAACTGAAGTCGTCATAGCTTTAAAAGAAGTTTGAGGGGACAAACTTTCAAGTCTCTTTGAGATACCTTTGAAATTGCCTGTTACTAGAACCTCTTAGATTAAAGCAAGCCAACAAAATAAAAAATAAAAATCGCCTTCCAGAAAACCATCCACCTTATCATTAGTTGGTTGGATGTCAAAAAGGAATATTCTAATCACCACCATGTCGATGTGACCACAATGGAAGTTACCATATAAACTCTGTATATTTGCCCGAGTCTAGTCAAGATAAGATATGCCCCATGAGGAGGTTGATTCCATTAAGGAGACCTCATACTAGTTTTGATTGATATCTCTAAGGTGGACCGCTAAGTTGTGATTTGATTGACTTATTTATTACTGAAATTAGCTGTATCTTAAAAAATTGATTGTTTAAATTGATGATTATCTTGAGTTTTAATATTTACAGGCTATATAGTTTACAATGGAATCTAGCAAAACCAAGAGAAAAAATAGTGAAGAAACATGTGAAAATGTGGTAAAACAGAGGTCGCACTTGCAGCTCACGTGTCGGACCACGCGCATGGGCGCGCATTTGGCTCCCAAGTGTTGCGCGCACCTCAAGCTGTCAGATTTTTCAAATCTTATAGTGCTGAATGATCAATTCAAAGGTCATAAATTTCACATATGATGTCCGGTTGAGATGAAACCAAAGTTTTTTTTATAGCTTTTGACTAGGAGTAGACTCGGATGCGTAAAGTGCTTGTTTGGTGATTATTTTTTACTAGGCAGAGTTTCTTAATTTCTTCAATTCCTTCCTTCAATTTTCAAATTACTAAGATGCCATTTTCAAGTTTGTAAGAGAAGATCTTTATGCCTAAACATCAAGATGCATAGCAAGAGAATCAAGAAATTTTCTGAGGGCTTTATTTTTCTTAATCCTAATGGGTTTAGGATAAGTTTTCATGGATGATTACATAGCCCATCTGAGGAACATTATGGTTATAAGTAAGCGAAGATAATAGTGTCATAGCATATATCATAAATAGATTAGGCAATTGAATCATGGTGAGAATATGTTCAAAGTGTCTAGAATGAATCATTGAGTCCCGTGAGAAATTATATCACCTTTTTTTTTGACTACTTGCTAAAAATATGATTAAATCAGGCACGTTCCCTTCCCTGAACACATTTAGGCAGCCCCTCCATCACCTCATATTCTTGCCATAAATCAACATATTATTTATATAAAACTGCAACAGTCATCTCTCCTTGTGATAGATTAGCCATTTCTTTCCCAAGATAAAAAAAAATCTTGTCTCACTCGCCGCTAAACAAATGCATTTGCAAAGTGCTCAAGCCATGAGAGCATCACTAGCATGTAAAATTAAGCTGGCTAGATCCTCGAAACAGAACTTTTCAATTACGACATTGCAATATCGTTGCATTTTTGTCATTTCATATGTAAAGAAGCATCAATTGATTCAAAAACTCACCTCGCGCAAACACAAGTTTACATCTTGTTGACAGAGCAATTTTCTTATAGCGTTTCCACTTAATGAAATTCTCCAAATCTTTGAACAATTCGCTCACAATGATGAGTTCATCACACCTGAATTGCTAACCTAGTATGCATCATCCATCACATTAAATGCAGAAACATCATACCTCATACCCGGCCATCAATTGCTCCAAGAAATTACAAACTTTCAAGAAATGCTCAACCAAACTTTTTCCAACCTACTCATACTCACCATGCGAAAATTCAAGATCAGATCACACCAGAAGACGTCGAAGACAATGTTGAGCATATTAAGTGGTATTATCCCACATCGCCCAGTGGAAGCTCTAAATTGATCCTAATATATAGTTGGGCTCCCCCACTCATTGCCAATTGATTTTGAGTGTGGATCCAACAATTCTACAAGAAATCTTGTCAGATTCTAGAAATGAAAACGAAACTGAATTTTCATTCAACTTGAGTTTTATTCAAAATAAAAATAAAAATTTTAAAAAAAACACTACGTGTAGTAATTTGCGGTTTCTTATTTTGTGAGTGGATAAGAAAGAAAAGAAAGCGAGTGAATCATTGCGTAGTCAGAGTCTCATTTCGACACACAAAAAAAACCACAAGCCAACTCACACGCCTCTCCGTCGTCGACGTGGCGGCTTCCTCCTTCCAGCCGCCTCACACAGCCGCTAACCGCCAGCAGCGTTCTCGCCATGACTCTCGCCGATTCTCTGCCGCCTCCCGCCCATTGGAAGTTTTCGCAGGTCTTCGGCGAGCGAGCTCCGGGAGAAGAAATATTAGACGGTTACGCCATTCCTCCTCTTCCTCTTCAATTCAACTCCCCCTTTCTTCTCTTGCTTCAATTTTTTGCGTTGGAACTGGTTGCCTGCACACTTGCTGTTTATGGGTATTTCACGCTTTGTGGTTTTGACCTTTGCAGGTGACGTCATATCCGCTATCGAGTTTGACAGGACTGGAGATCATCTTGCTGTTGGGGATAAAGGTGGTCGTGTTGTTATTTTCCGTAGGACGGATAAAGCTGAGGTGGGTTGATTTCACTTTGTCCTGTGCAGCTGTGTATCCTGCGTTTTTATTTTTGCAGTGGTAGTTGGTTAAGAAGTTCAATTTTTTTCTTCCTTTTTCTGGGGTTTCGGAGATAGATTTCAGGATCACGGAAGGAGTTGGAGAAATTTGATTTCAGTCAAAGCAGGCATCCTCAGTTTCATTTCAAAACTGAATTTCAGAGTCATGAGCCCGAGGTAAATGGGCTGTACCTGTTACGCTTATGGTTTAAAAAGCGAGTATGTCAGTATCTGAACATGCAGTTGCCTTTGATAGTTTGATTACCTAAAAAGCGTGGAAATTGAAGAGAAAATTAACAAAGTGAAGTGGTGTACGACGCCGAATGGTCCTCTACGCATACTTTCAACTAATGATAAGACAATCAAGCTCTGGAAGGTAAGGGGGGGTCACTTCCTGTTATTATTATTTTTTTTTTAAGTTTAAAGTTTGGAATAAATGATAGGCCTAAAAGAGGAATGGAGATACAAGGAAATACACATGTTAGATTAGCGGTGCTAATAAACCGTTACGCTGAACTTCCCCATTTCAAGAAGGTCATAGCTTGATTCTTGTATTATGGATAATCGTCGGATGTTATTTTGTTTATATTTGTATTGATGAGTAAAGGACAAGATTCAAAAACCAACGCACAAGGCAGAACAGAATGCAATGAAATGGCTTAATATAACTGTGTTACATGGTGCTTGAAGCCAGATTAAGGAACACACAGTGAAGAAAGTAAATAAGGCGGATCAGATTCCGCATGTATCCTCAGAAAATATGCTTTTAGCTGAAAGGAGTTTTGAGGCAGGGCAGCATCAACCTGCAGTGTCTAATGGTTATCATTTGGAATGGACAGATATGCCATCTAAGGGCTCTTTGCTTACGCAAGAAGAGAATTCCATGGTATGTTTCTTTCTCCTAGCACTGATCATCAAGTGAAACAAGCTTGGATCTAATCAGCTGCCAAATTTGTTGGATTACTAGATTTCAGCCATGGAAGATAATTCTACACCAATATGCCGAAAGGTTTATGCTCATGCTCATGATTTTAATATCAATTCCATCTCGACTAACAGGTGTGAACCTATTATTACCTTTATCATTTCCCCTGTAATTTGTCCGGTCTTGATTTGTTGTCGTTAGTCAGCATCTCACCGATCTATAATCTCATGATGACCAAATGTTATCTTACATTGGAACTAATTTGGAGTTTTATTTTCAAGCCACTCTTGACTTTTATGTGACAGTAAATAGCATACCATTTTAAGCTGCTGATATCGTGACTGCAGTGATGGAGAAACATTTATTTCTGCTGACGATCTTAGGATAAACGTATGGAATATGGAAATTAGTAATCAATGCTTCAATATAATCGACATGAAGCCGTCAAACATGGAAGATCTTACGGGTAAGCTCTAATCACGTATCTGTTATTCTGTCTCGTAAAGGCCTTCATTGTGGTGCAAACTCGTGCTGTCAATCAGTCAACGAGCTGTTTTCACTCCATCGAGGATAATAATAGCAATGGACGTGTTGTCTGATGTGTTCTATCTCAACTGTAGAAATTTGTGACATGATGTACCTTTTAAATAGCTAAACTGATTATTTGACACAAATGCACTTCAGTGATGCTGCAAAACAGGTCACATCTGCCAAGGTTGATAAATTCTTTATTGTTGGTTCTGAATCTGTTACCAAGTGTGCTCGTTATCAATTACGCAAACTCAGTTTAAGTTATCAATTAGCTTCGTCATCATTGCTCTGATAATAATTGAATTATATGGAGCTTTGTGGTGCTGGCATAGGGTGCCAGAGATACTTTGGTTTTGTGTTTGCAGTGGATTCATAATACATTTTAAATGTGAAAATGTTACATATTAGTATAATAATTAATGGGACAGTTGCATTTTAAAGGAGTACATTGATAAACCTCAAATCTCGAGTACTATTGCAGAACATTTTTTGACGAAGTTAATAGTTTGTAGAGAGAAAAACAGTTGGAGCTCATATGAATTGGTTTGACTCTTCTTCCTTTGAACCAGAGGTCATAACGTCTGCTGTGTTTCATCCAAGTCATTGCAATGTACTTGCATATAGTAGCACAAGAGGATTTATTCGGCTGGTTGATATGAGGAAGTCAGCTCTCTGTGATCACAGTGCAAGGATGTGAGCATTTCACCCATTTTCTGTAATTGATTCATGCATGTTTGACCGTCTTTGTTTTTGCCCCTTAAAATTGATTCATATCATGCTGTTGCAGACTAAAAGATCAAGAAGCTAATGGCTCAAAGTCCTTATTCACAGAAATCATTTCAGCCATCTCTGATGTTAAGTTCACATATGATGGGATACATATATTATCTCGCGATTACATGAGTCTGAAGGTTGGTAAATGTTGAGGTCAACGTGCTTTTAACCCTTTTTTTTCAAGTTCTGTTATTAAACATGGACTTCCCAAACTGAGTGTTTGGTATTGCTAGCCCTATTTCTCTGGGGATTAAGATTTATGGACCTTTCACGTTGTTTGTATGCCACTTTAAATAAGTCTTTAAATTTTGTCTCACCAGTTATTATCTGAATGATGCTTCTGTTACATTTCCAGCTATGGGATACGCGCAAGGAGAGTTCTCCAGCAGCAATATATAAAGTTCATGAGCACCTGCGCCCTAAGGTGGTTTGTCACCGGTGTTTTTAGTTCTTGCTTTCTTAGGCCTTTCTGATCTATCATCTGTGTAACTGATTCATGTAATGCTTGCAACCATGGAAAGGTTTTGACCAGAAGATTTCAATGTTATGCAGTTGAGTGACCTGTATAATGATGATACCATATTCGATAAGTTCGATTGCTGTGTCAGTGGTCGAGCCCTCCATTTTGCAACGGGATCTTACAGGTTGGTTACTACATCTGTCGACTGGCATCTCTTAAGCAGAACAACAAATATGATGCGGAAGTCCTTTCTTTCAACTTCTGCCTGTATGATGATTGATGACTCTGCTCTGGTTCATCTTTCCAGCAATCATTTACGTGTTTTTTCTTGTGGAGTCGGACATGGAGAGGGAGGCACTGTGGAAGTGTGCAGAAACGGGAGCAGGTAGGCCTCCATTTCCTTGTTGGCTATGTTTGAAACATGTGGAGAGTTGTGGAGCTTTATTATTTTTGAGTAACGATGTTTTATTCATTTTTTATCATAAAATCTGAATAATCCATTTTCCGCCCCTAAGCAGAAAGTCAAGTGTGGATGCTGCTCCAAGACGCAGGAGATCATCACTGAGCAACCTCACACGTGGTTTCTCTCGTCATGGTTGGTGTTCCTTCGTATAACTTCTGGTCTTATTTGCATGAGTTAGACTCTGCAGGTAAGGTCTCTTATCCATTTATAATGGCTATGTGTAGGCCGTGAAAACTCGGTGTGGGACAGCATCGAAGCTTCTTGTGACATGAGCTCTAAGATATTGCATATGGCGTGGCATCCAACAGCTAACTTGATTGCATGTTCGACAGGCAACAGTCTGTTCACTTATTACGCCTAAATGGACATCAGAGAAGCTTGGGGACCCTATTTATCGCCAAAAGACTCCATACACTTCTTGTACATGTCCATGCTTGTCTCATGACAGGACAGAAATTGTCGGTGGCTGGCCCTGGTAGGTGATTGGTTGAGATCAGTATGGTGGGTCAAGGTTTGGAAATGCACGGTCTGGGTCAATACTCAGTACTCTCCGGAAAGATGAGTCTGGTTAGAACTCCAGTTTCTTAAACATGATCCTCATTCTTGTAATGGTGTATATAATCTGATTCTTCTGTAGGGGAAGTGCACTCACCATGGATGCTCCCAAACTGAAAACGACGCAATTTTCATTTTGATGTGATTTTTAAAAACCTTTTTTGGATGGTTTCTTTGTGCATTTGTTCTCTCATTGTCAGTCACCAGAGCTGAGTTGTTGATATTCCAGCTTCAGTTGTCGTTCTGTTGGTTTCAATCTGAGTTTTGTCTGAGTGCTTTGTATGTAAAAAGAAGAGGATTGACAAATTGAGATCAAGTGAAGTGATGGTTTAAAAGGTGTGGTGATGAAATATAGTTATTGCATTTGAACACAATAAAAGATGTGTCATACTAATATAGATGATGAGAGATTTAAGGATTATGGTTTGTGAACTGTAGATGAGACATATATTTATTGAATTTTATAAGAAAAATTAGAATATATAATATTGAAAATAAACGTTCAGGCGTCGCTCTATAAAAATTAAATGTTTAATATTGTATGAGAATTTGAATAGTCTGATCATTGATCAGATAATTTCTAATTTATGAGTACGGAATAGTTTACTTTCAGGTAAATCACTTTTTTGAATATAGTAATATATTATAATTTAATTTTTTATATTTTTCAATATTTTTAATACAATAATAAAATGTATTTAAAATTAAAATTATTTCTAATATATTCTCCATTTCAATTTTTTTACAAAAACCCTAAATACAATTGAAGTTCAAAATTATTTCTAATATATTCTCTAGCAATGACATGGAAACTTTTTGAGTCATGTTAAATCAGATGCGCACAATACATTCTCATGAGATTCACCTCTAATTTGATAGATAATTTGTTTTTCATTGTGTACAATTGCATATACATCTAATCCACCAACATGACCCTACAAACATGATTCAAAAACAACATACGCTAACAATAGCATAAATTTCTAAGAAAAGTAAAAAAAAACATATGGGTAGCAATGAAGTACCTATTACATGTCAAATTTACAACTATTGAAAAACAAACTCACAATTTCTCAAAATAACAGATTGATATAGTTTGAAAAAAAAGGAGATTCCTACGGATAGTAATACCTGCTGAGACTTCGCCAAAGAAATCAGAATTCATCGAAAAGAAGAGAGTTCTTCGGAAAGAAACATTTCGAGGAAGAGAAGCCGTCAGAGAAAGCAATACATGCTTATGTCAGTTTTTAGAAAAGTGATGAGTAAATGTGTAAAGATAATTATAAAAAACGTATCAATATCATTCCTTTAAATGATTCAGATATTATATCGATAAGAAATAATTATACTTTCTAAAAATTCATTAAGAGCAAAAGGCAAGTGTTCGTTCATTGTACGATTAATATAATTAGAGATCGCCTCTTAATAAAGTCAAGTAAGAGTAACAAAATAAGACATCTGTTATGTTAGGTCCACACACACTAATATGTACAACTTCCCATTAAATTGTAATTTTCATTGCAAATTTAACAAACAACTCAGTTAAAGTAGGTGAAAAATATTTGAGAAAAAACTAAGATGGGCAATGAACAATCATTGTTTCCCCACCTGTAGTATGAACTACCAGAACTATAAAATAATGTATAATTTTTTTTACTAGTTTAAGATACCATTTAAGATTAATTAGGTTTAATTTATTAAATATAAAACATCTTATTAAGTTGGCTGTATAATGTAGTTGGATGAATATAAAAAATGTCATTTTTTGTACTGAACAAAAGTAAATTTGTTTATTTTAATAATAAAATGACATAGTTTAGCGCACATATCTAGTTCTTGTATTAATATTAGTTTAGAAGTGCAATTATAAATTTTATTTTACAAAATTAGTTTTTTTTGCACTCTTTTCGACAATTCGAACAGTCATGACCATAATTGAGGAAATATTGATAGTTAATAATATTTTTTATTTTTTCTTTAAAATTAAAAAGAGAGAGACACATAAATGTTTAACAGTTTGGTGTAGAATGACTCCTACACTTTGTGGGATTATGCCCAATAAAAAAATGTACTAGAAATCTTCAAAGGTAAAAAACTTCCGCTTTACAATTTATAGTTATTTTAATATTCTCTTTTAATAGCACATCAAGCTTCCTTTCATTACAAATACTCAAATAGTACAAGTTCAATGCACAACTTACATTTCTATGAGTAGCGGTCTTAAGCAGGTCTGTTTTTGGCAATTTCAAGGCTCTGGACAAAAACAAATAATAAAGCTCATGTAAATAAATTTTTGTAGCAGTTTTGTTAAACACTATGTATACATATTAAAATAAAAATTATTTAAAAAATAAATCATTAACAATATTTTTTTTTTAAAAAAAGTGAGGGACGATCCTCTCAAAATTTTAGTAATTAAGAGCTAAAAAAATCGGACTCAATGACACTTATACAGAACAACTATTATGACATATGTTCAGAAGGAGCTACATAGAAAGATTCAATCAACCATTGACAACTCATCTTCTTTGTTTCACTTAAAAAATTATATTTTATTTTCTTTGACCAACAAACTCAAAAAACACAAATTAATCATCTAAATTTACTTATAATAGCATTTTTGAAGCAAAATCAGCTTTTAAAATGTCATAATCAATATTATCTATCATATAACATATTATTTTCTCAATTAATAAAATAGCTAACTCATTTAGTCTCTCTCTTATGGTATTGACGTTCTTAAATATGTTTTAATCAACTTTAATTTTGAAAAACTTCTTTTAGCTGATGCTACAATAACAAACATAGTTAGTAAAGTTGTTTACACAATCATAACATTCGGATAACAATCATTGTCTTAGACAAACTTAAGTATTTCAAGAGATGATAAATACTCATTAGGTATAATTACTTGTAACACTTATAGTTATGAAAACAATTAATCTAAATCCACATCAGTAGTATTATCATGAGGAAAGATAGTGTGAAATTTCAAGAACTATTCTCTTAGACTATATCGTCATCCAATGATTTTAAACTTTTCGAATCAAACAAACTCAAATGTTTTCAAATTCTTAAATCTAATTTTAAACGAAATAATTTCTATATCTACTACTACCATTAAAAATTATTTAATCCAAAAAGCATCCTCAGGTGATTGAACATCCCCATCATTATCGCTCTCATCAAAATATTTTTTTTCAAAATTTAGAACACTTTGATGAAAATTTAGCTTTCACATCCATGTCAAATGCAACATGGTAAAGCTGAGGTGAAATGCTACAACTATAATAAGTGCAGACATTATAGATATGAGTGCAGTCTGCTCCTAAAAGTGAGGAGATAAATCATTTCTCAGAATCATCAGAAGAAAAGATTGATGAATCATCTATTTTTGTTAGTTATCGAGGTGATGATAAATGTTAAAAAAAATATTTGGAAACTTGACACTGAAGCTACCAACCACAAGTGTGGTCTAAAGAAGTGCTCTGCTGATTTGTGCATATCAGTGCGTGGAGAAGTCATATTCGGCGACTCTTCAAAAACTCTTATTAATGGGAGAGGTAAACTCCTAATTATCTTGCAGAATGGAGAAAATAAGTATATTTAAGATGTTTACTATGTACCAGCTTTGAGAAGTAACATCATCAAGTGGTTCAACTCTTGGGGAAAGATTATAATGTGCAGATGAAGAACCGTTCTCTCAGCTTGAGAAACAGTAGTGGAGCTAATATGTAAATTTGAAATAATTAAAAATTATCTTGTCACACTTTTCAGAAATAGGTTCTAAAGTACATGAAGTCAGTCTTGAAAGATGAATCATATTGTGACATTTACAAGTTGGTCACCTTGGTTTTTTAGGCTTAAAATTGTTCAAAAGATCAAAGATGGTGGAAGGATTACAAGATTGATCAACTTAATCAACTATATGAAGCTTGTGTTAAAAAGAAGCAGCACATATGAAGTTTTGAAGTAGAGAAGTCGTGGAGTGCCAAAAGGTCATTGGAGATTGCTCACACAGATGTAGCGAATCCATTTGACATGCCATCACTTGGAGGAAATCATTATTATGTTAAAATAATTCATTGATGATTTTAGTAGGAAAACACAAGTTCATATTATTAAAGTAAAGTTTGAAGCCTTTGAAAATTTCAAAAAGTTCAAAGCAATGACAGAGAATCAAATTGGCTAGTATTTAAATATTCTGAGATCAGATACATGAGGTGAGCACACCTCAAAGTTATTTACTAAATTTTGTAAAGAGCATGGAATTGTGCATTAGTTAACAATTGCATACATGCCACAAAAAATGGAGTGGGAGAAAAAAAGAAACCACACGATTATGGACATGGCAATTTGCAAGAACTATATACGGTGAAGGGGAGAGCATTTGCCAAGAATTTTGAAGTTGAAGTTATTTTATCTGCGGTGTACTTGTTAAACCGATGTCCAACAAAAAGTGTCAAGTTTAAGACACTACACGAAGCTTGGAGCCATATCAAGTCAAAAGTTGGACATCTAAGAGTTTTGGGGTGCTGCATATGCACAACTTCCTGATCAAAGGAGACAGAAGCTACATGATAAAGGTGAGAAATGCATCTTTATTGGTTATGAAAAAAATTAAGGCGTACAAACTATATAATCTAGTGAAAAAGGAACTGATCATATCACGCGATGTTAATTTCGACGAAGAAGATTATTGGCGGTGGAATAAGGAAGAAAATGAAACTCCTAGTTTATTCTTTGATGATGATGATAAAGACAGAAATGTGGAAGACTATAATGAAAATGATGGTCAATATATTCCTTCATAAAGTCTTGAGCATATATCTCATTGATCACATAATGGAGAAACATGCGGTTTCATTCAAAGTAGCAATTCAGGGAGCGCCATCGAAAATAAAGTTCGTCAGACATTTATCAGACCAAAAAACCTTTGCATTACTCACTATTTTATTTGATGTCAGAATGTGATCCTAGTATGTATGAAGATGAAACTCAGTGATAAGAAATTGAAGGATGCTACGAATGAGGAAATTGATTCCATACAAAGAAATGATAAATGGGAGCTAACAAGTCTTCTAAAAGGGAATAAACCAATTAGTGTGAAGAAATTGGTTTGCAAGAACAAATAAAGAATGAAAAGTGGAGAAATATAAGAAAAGAGTTGTTGAAAAAGGTTATAAGAAAGAACATGGAATCAACTATGATGAAATGTTCGCTTTAGGAAATTGATTATTCCATACAAAGAAATGATAAGTGGGAGCTAATAAGTCTTCTAAAAGGGAATAAACCAATTAGTGTGAAGAAATTGGTTTACAAGAACGAATAAAGAATGAAAAATGGAGAAATATAAGACAAGAGTTGTTGAAAAAGGTTATAAGAAAGAACATGGAACCAACTATGATGAAATGTTCGCCTTAGGAAATTGATTATTCCATACAAAGAAATGATAAATGGGAGCTAACAAGTCTTCTAAAAGGGCATAAACCAATTGGTGTGAAGAAATGGGTCTACAAGAACGAATAAAGAATGAAAAGTGGAGAAATATAAGACAAGACTTATTGTAAAAAAGTTATAAGAAAATACACGGAATCAACTATGATAAAATGTTCACCTCAGTTACAAGAATTTATACCATCAGACTTCTCATAGCACTTGCGACACAAAATAAATGGAAACTTTATCAAATGGATGTTATTTTGCATTCTTAAATGACTACCTTGAAGAATAAGAAGTGCATTGTGCAACCACTAGGATATATTAGACAAGGTGTAGATGGCAAAGTTTATTGTATGAAGAAAGTCTTATATGGATTAAAACAAGTCCCGCGAACTTGGAACATGAGAATTAATGAGTACTTTTAGAAGAATGGTTATGTCATGAGCTCATATGAACATGTCTAATATACGCAACAGATGGAAAATGACGACATGTTAGTAGTGTGTCTTTATGTTGATGATATAATCTTCACTAGAAATTGCACAATTTTATATCTTGACCTTAAGATGGCAATGATGAAAGACTTTGAAATGACTGACATCGATTAAATGTCTTATTTTCTTTGAATTAAAGTTGAGAAAATGAACAATAAAATATTTTTATCACAGAGGAAGTATGGTGAGCAAATCTTAAACAAGTTTAGAATGAAAGATTGTAAGGCAACAGTTACATCAGCTAAACCATGAATGAAACCCCAAAATGATTCAAATGAAAAGCTAATGAATCCAATATTATTTAAGTATGGTGGGATGCTTAAGGTATTTAACTTTTACATGGCTTGACATTATTGAACTCATTTGGAGTGATTAGCATATATAAAAATAAACAAAAAAAGAACACTTCGATGTAGCTAAGGGAATTTGGGATATGTGTAAGGTACAACCAATCATGGTTTGTTTTATACGCATTCTCAAAATTTCAAATTAATTGACTACTTGAAAAGTGATTATGGCGGAAATTTGAATGATCAGAAGAGCACTTTTAGATACGCATTTAATATTGGACCAATTGTGTTTTTACGGTCATCAAATAAGCAAAAAATAGTTAACTGATTATGTTTTCATTTTTCAATTTGCTAATTTGACTGACTAGATAGATCTAATTGATCGGCAGCTTAATAAGTCAATCGTCCGGAACTCGTATTTCACTTTAAGAGGTATAGGTTTGAATTGGATTCTGGTCGGCATATATACACAGAGGAGAGATTATGGTTGAAATGTATACTTTGTTGAATTTCAACTAGATAAAAACCATGTTAATCTATTTGGAGTGACTTTACTTAAGCTCGTCAACACATTTTCATCATCTTGATAACTCTGTTCTCTGTATTTATGTCCACTGTGCATATATGTCGGGCCTCATAAAAATAATTTGAGTTATGAAATGAGTTCGAACCTATAAACTTCCATTTACCACACAGAATCACAGCTCGGTAAAGCTATTTATATGTGTCATACTGGAACATAATTGAATTTAATTATATTTTCAAGACAACAAATGATGATATTTTTAAGAATGAATAAATTCATTTACTCTTCATTACTAAATATAAAGTATAATGCTCATGCACATTCTTCTTATGAAATTAATTATACAATATGTATTATATGATATTTTGTGGGATTTACGAATATACCTTGATATGTATTCAAATTAGGTAGCTAGACGTTAAAATTATATTGTTTTAGATGATTTATATAGCTTTAGTGTTGCACGATATTATAAATTTAGTGTTTTAAGATTTTGGATTTAGAGTACAAATTTTTATATTTTGATATAATTCAAAAAATTCCAAAATCCTGAAACTTAAAAACCCTAAAAGTTTTTAATCTTAAAATTCTGAAAATACTAAAACTAACACGCTAAATTTCAAAATACTCAAATTCTAAAATACTAATACTGTGTTTGGTTTAAAAAAAGGATGAAAGGAAA
Source organism: Kalanchoe fedtschenkoi (assembly GCA_002312845.1). Classification (NCBI taxonomy): domain Eukaryota; kingdom Viridiplantae; phylum Streptophyta; class Magnoliopsida; order Saxifragales; family Crassulaceae; genus Kalanchoe; species Kalanchoe fedtschenkoi. Next base: position 4,544,093 of record NQLW01000095.1, read on the forward strand.
ATGACTTATGAAAAAGTGAATTCATCATAAAAGTTCATCTCATTTTTCTTTATTTTGTTATAGGTGAAAAATCTATGAAAAAGAAAACTTTGTCTTATTAAAAATTTTCATCTAATTTTTCTTTATCTAACTTTCTCTAACCAAATAAGAGATTATGTCTCACTTTCTCTCAAATTTTCATTTTCTTCAAATTCTTCCTAAACCAAACAAAGCCTAAAGAGTTTAAAATCTTGAAACTTTAAAAACTTAAAAATCATATAAAACTGTGATTCTTAACCGTTCGAATTATATATGCCGAGTATAACTACTTTTTTTTTAATGCATTTAATGTTGATGGGCCCGGCCCATTTTAGGTCCCTCGTTCAGGATCCTTAAAACCTCATGACCGGCACACATGCTACATCAATTCCTCTATTCTGATATCAGGTTAAATTTTAACAAATTTAATTAAATCAAATCAAATAAAAAAAGTTATGCTTAATCTAATACTACCTGACTCTCCCTATTTTTTCATTGGCCAATATAAAACATTTCATCAAATGGAACTCAGGCTCAACATTAAGTATGTGTAAAATGAGCAGAGAAAGGGTAATGATAAACCTTGTCAATTCATGGGCATGAAATTATGCTTCTCTCAAGCGTAATGTTATTATGTAAAATTTGATAAAGGTTTTTGGAGAAATTGGTATCAGACCACTTCCAGAAATATCTGAATTGGGGAAGGAAGTCTGCACCAAGCCGAGCCAGTAGTTGGTTCAAAAGAGATTGAACTTTTTTACTATGAATGTGTAAGCAATCATCTTAATGTTCAGTCCAAGCCGGTGTTCCTGCACAAAGAGGAGATACATGGCGTCCCAGAAAATATTCAGATGCCTATATGTTGGAAGAACAAAGAGAAAGCACATCAAATGGAAAGTTGACCGACCTGAAAGACAATAGGAATGATGGACCACGAAGGTGACTTTAAGTATCTAGCATACTGCTCGAAAGCAAATTGGACAATAATGCCCACCAAGTATGGGGCAAGAGTGGCGGAGGCTGCAGGACCAGTCCAGGGCCAAACCACACCCATAGTAACCATAGGTACTATAAGACTGAGCGCCAAAGCAGCAACAGAACCAATGCGGTCTGCCCATTTAGGTCCCAAAATATTTTTATTGTTCACAGTATATGATGGTTCACTATTCCGACATAAACGATCAGTTAATAGGAGGTACACCGCCACGCCACCGTAAAAAAGAGCTTCCGTGAAGAACAAGATAAGAAAATCTGCAGGCAAGCAAAAAGGCATACTGATTCAGAAGAAGATACCAGAATCACCCAAAACATAAAGTCAGAAACCACTACAGATTTTCATTTTTTTTAAAAAAAAAAGTTGAATCAGGACGCATCAAGTACAATTTTGATAGCAGGATTGTCGAGCAATAAAGTTTTATCAAAAACATGTTAGTTTACAAGTCCTAGCAAGAAGAAAAAAACTAAACATTGGTTCGGAGCCACCAGGTCACATCCCGTCTAAATAATTAGTTTATCATTAAGTATTATGAAGTTCTGACACAGCACACCTCACAAGCTGAGCACTGGAATAGCTGGATTGTATTGCATTATAATGACACAATAAGCAACAACAACAGATGCGAGAAAGATGATAGGTCATCATGACAAAAGAATATCAGCTAAGCATGCTGCTTACAGTTATTATGACATGACTAGCTCGGCCAATCCAAAATGGCTTTTCAAACTCAGACCCCATCCAACAATACCATACTCGTCCAAGATCTTAACCTTGTCTAACCCTTCACTCAAAGTAATAAACGAGTCCATTTCTGGAGGAAATGGAGGAGGTTTATCTAATCCATTATGTATACAATCAGCACTTTCAAATCCAACCAGGTTGTAACTACTGCAACACAAACTCAAGGAAGTAGCAATCTGAAAAGTTATATCCACTTGAGCATTTTCACAAACACCTAGCGTGCACAGTCTCAATGTAGACTTCAAATCATGGCTAGACTGTGGCCACATCTCAGCATACTCATCCATCTTATCAATAGAGGAAAAACTATATTGTGGATTAGACAATACTTTACCAGCAGCTAGCACAGTAATGAAAGATTGGTGAATACATTTCTTCTCAATGACCACAGCTTCTTCCCTGGTGTTTTCTTTATCATATTCGTTGGTTATGACTAACCTTATCTTCTCAGAATCAACCAGTTGAAGAGGCTCGGCGATGGAATTTGCAACCGGTTGAAGGGGCTCAGGGCTTGAATAAGCTACAGTAGATGACCCAAAAATATCATTATCAGTCGCTAGCCCTAACGAACCTTCCAACGGCGAAGCTGTCACATAAGACGTGGCTGGCATCGAAGCCCCAAACATAGGACTAGCAGCACCAGCAGCACTCACTGTCGGTGACGATGACCAACACCATGGACTCCCTTGCATCGCGGAAGCAGATCTGGTCCCGAACGGGCAATCCGAACTCGAGATCGTAGTAGGTTGAGAATGATCTGAGACATAGCCAGACGTCGGAGAGTGACCCCCAATCATCCGATTGTGACTCTCGAACATGCTCCGGATCTGAGCCATGCGTTCTTCGTGGCGCCGGATTTGACTCTCGTTCTGGCTCTGCATCTGAGCCATCAATTCCTCGTGACGTCGGTTCTGGCTCTCCATAGTTCGGTTGGACTCCGTCAAATATCCGTCCACCATTTGCTTAATCTCACTGATTTGATTTGAAAACTCTGCAAGCTCTGCGTCGGTAAGCATCCTGTCTTCTTCCATCTCTCAATGAAAGCACCAAATGATGCGGACCGACTTTTACTGTACTGAAATAAGTGCTGAAAATAGAGAGAAAGATAGATTTGAGAATGAAGTTGAGATGAAGGAGAGTTCATGTGATCGACATCTATGTTCATGAATTAATAATAGAAAAAAACTAAAAAACTAAAAAGCATAAAAAATTAAAAAAATTAAAAAAAATCATTTGATTCAGAAAAACCAAATAAAAAACCAATAAAAACTGTACAAACTATATTTTTTGTATTTATTAAAATAGTTATGCTCATTTGAATAGCATCACATGAATAGCTATATTCATCAAATTAAGAGATAATCCCTCTATTCTTTTTCACTTGTCACTTAAAAAAATGTGCATCAAATTTTAAACTAAATTACTCAAAATATAAAAATTATAATAAAAATATATTATCAAAGTAGAATTTGATAGAAACATATTGAGATTTATCATGATAATATTTATCGTAAAATTTCACATAAAAATAACAAGTCAAACTCAAATCTATAAAGGGAAAGTGATAAGTAAAAGTGGACGAAATGAGTATGTCATGAGTTAACGCCTAAAATAAAAAAATATAAAAAAAAATAAAAAAGTTAACAAAAAATGTTATTTGATTGAGAAAAATTAAAATATAAATTAAAAGTAAAAAAAATTATTTTTTTAGTTTTATTTTTTTAAATTGGTTATGTTCAGGGCATGAATAATTATGTTCATCAGATTCAGAAATAGGTTCATGAGTTTGACATTTATGTTCATGAATTGATACCTAAAATTGAAAAATCTAAAAAAATAGAAAAAAGTTAATAAATTTTGAAGTAATAAATAAATAAATAATAAAAGCAAAATATTCACTAATTTCATTTTTTTTTTACTTTTATTAAAATAGTTATGTACTATAAGAGAGTAGTTATGTTTATGACATAAACAACTAGTTCATAAGATTAATAGATATATTTATGAGTTGAACACTTATAATCATGAATTGATTCCTAAATAGAGAAAATATAAAAAATAAAAAATTTAGAAAAATATTGTTTGATTAATAAATTTCAAATAAAAGTACAAAATTCACAAGTTCTATAGTTGTATATTTGTTTAATTAATTATGTTCATCACATGAATAGCTATGTTCATGAATTGATACCTAAAATTAAAAAAAAATCAAAATAATTAAAAATGAAAAAAATAAATAATCAAAAAAATACTTGATTCAAAAAAATTAAAAAAATAGCTAAAACATCATAAAATTTATATTTTAATATTTATTAAAATAATACTGTTCATTAAATGAGTAATTATGTTAATCACATGAATAACTATGTTCATAAAAATAAAGAGAAAAATAGGAGGTGACTTTTGATAGGGATCTCTCTGTAGGATTTGTCACCGACTAGATTTGGCATCTCACTATAGGCTCTAAGACGGGGCAAGGCACTGGTTCTGCATTTGGGCCTAGTCGCTTGTGACAAAAGAAATTGAGATGCATGTGTGAATGGCACTGACAGACGCGCAAGAAGAGGCCTCTCCCCTCAGAGAGCCTCGCATGTTGGTATAGTGGACAGGTGGCGAGATATGGAATAGGTTCAAGGGGTAGTTTCCTACACGAGCATGTCGGCTAGGGTTTTCAAACCTTTTTAGAACTTGTCCCACCCCAGGCGCCAGGTACAATTCAGGGATGGCCGGTCATTCTTTTTGCCGATGCTGAACTCACATTGACGTTCAAGTCCATGGAGCATGTCCTGATTGTGAAGGTTACGGTGAGAAGACCGAGGGTTGAGGAGATCAGGAAGCGTATTCATGTGAATTGGAGACTACGCGTGATATTAATTGTGGGTTCCCTAGACGATCGTCATGTCCTGATAATGTGTTCATCCTCCTTGGGTACTGTTGATGCGTTAGCAAGTGTCATATGTAATAGCTTAAAGATGGTGACAGTTGTGTGGCATCGTCTCATCTCCTCTTTGTAGATGACGTGTTGATCTTTCTGAATGCGAGTGCTTCTTCATTTTAAGGCCTCCGTTAGATCTTAGACAATTTTTGTGACAGCTTTGAACATGTGGTTAATCAATTGAAGAATGTTGTCTTCTCCTGCCATATCTCAGGTCTTCGGCACTCAACTATCCTTTAATTTAGTGATTTTTGGGAGGGGACTTCCCCCATTACTTATCTAGATGTTCCTTTCTCTTCGAGAAGGTCTACAATTAATGTCTTTGATGACAGGATTTCTCGCTTTCGAGCTCATGTGAAGGGATGGTTGGGGATGCTGATCTCTTGTGGGGTCGTATTACCTTGATCTAATTAGTTTTAATCATAGTTATCGAAATCAAATATGACCGGCTGGTTCGACCGATTGAACAAGAAGGTAGTACCGGTCTAATTTACAAATGATACATGATTGAATTATGAATTAGATAAAACCGGTCAAACCGGCCAGTTTATCCCGAAACTGTTGAGCTGGACAAGATATATTGAACCAGTTAATTAGAAATCAAGACTTAACCCATGTGGAATAAACTTTTCCAATAAACTGACAGAGGCAGGACTCAACCCCAAGCTTTATATGAGATAGGAGGGCAATGATACCAGCAGGCCATCCAACCATCTTGATGAAAGTTTAATAATTTACAGATTAAATATCATGTACTATAATTATAATATATAATTAGACCAACGGTCAAACTGGTCTAAACCGCTGGTTTAACCAGAAAATTGAAAACCGCAGCTTTAACTGGTTTGACCTCCGCTCTGATCACTATGATTTTAATGGAGTCTTATCTTCATATTCTTTTTTATTTTTTTGGTTCCTCAAAATCTCTTAGCTAAGGTTAATTTTATTTTGTCTGAGACTCGGGCAAGGCATAGAGGATGCATTGGGCCAACTGGAAGAATGTTTTTCATCCAATTCAGGAGGGAGGAGTTAACATGCGGAGTATTTTTCTAATGATAGTGTCCTTCAAGCCAAGCTTGGTTGGAGTTATTAGGGGTCATTCGTCATTATGGTCTCTCTTTATGTCGAGCAAGTATTGTCACCTCAGAATTTGATGAGTCTCGGGTGTCTGGTCCAGCCATTTGGTCTACCATTCGATTTTTAATCTTCCTTATTAACCGGGATGAGTGGGTTTTTGAGGGAGGTTCTACTAGTATCACTCATGCCTTTTCTCCTCAATGCATTCCTAAGCAGATCAGATTACTGCCTGCCAGCGACTGACATTTGAGGCAAGACATCCTTGAGACTCTCCTAGTGGAGGTCCGCCACCAGCTTGCCAAAGTCCATTTTGATGATGCATGTGACGATAATATGGTTTGGACATTTTGCTATTCTGGCTCCTTTTGTTTACCAGCTTTTCGGGACATGATATCTCCCTAGCCTTCCTCATCTGAGTTTGACTGGATGTGGGTTTTCCGGCTCCTATTAAAAGTATATGCTTTTCTATGAAGACTTTTACATAGTATTGTTGTTGATACTCACATGCGGGGTTGAGGTTTCTCTGTGGCTACTTGTTGTAGGTGTTTTGTGGAGCCTAACTGTGAGTCTATGGACCATCTCTTTATCCGGGGGGGTTGGTAGATTCATTGTGGATTTTCTACAATAGAATTGTTGACAAGCTCAAGGTGTCTAGTACTTTTTAGCTTTGTTGAAGTTTGGAGCCTTGTCGCAGAGCCTTTAGTCAGATGGACTATGGGGCCTTGGTGGTGGTTACGTGTGGCCTTTGGGAGATTTGGTGTTAGAGAAACACACAGATATACGAAAAGAGCGGGGCTTAGAGATAGACTCATCAACTTGTTCACCAGTGGCTTCTTAATCTTGCTCTTCTTTTCAAGTCATCGTCCCTGTGTCGGTCTTTGGATTTTCTGACTCTTCAAACCATTCATATTATCTAGATGAAGGTTCTGAGCAGGAAGTCTTGTTAGATGACTTGGGAGGCGGCGGATAGGATTACTCTGAATGTGGATGGATCTGATTGTGATCGAGGGAGATTAATGGATGGTGTTTTTCAGGATGCTACAGGTGCTATGCTATTGCTTTATTATAGGGATTATGGGTCATTAGTTACTAATGTGGAGGCAAAGTTCCAGGATGTATTGGCTGGTATCAGAATCATGAAGGAGAGGTGCATTGCTATCTAGATGATCCCGTCGCAGTCAGAATCCTTTATGGATGCATTTCTAGGGAGGGTTTCCTATACTTGGAAATGTTATGTCCTTCGTAACATATACCCATTGATCAGGGGCCCATGTGCACCATGCTCTTTGGGAGGCCAGCGAGGTCGCTGATCACTTGGCGAATTTCGCTCATGAGTTTGGGTCAACTATTTTTTATCGGGTGTCAGATTTCTCTCCAAATGTGGTGACGGCCCTTCGGATGGACACTAGTCACACTCCTTTCTACAAGAGAACTTAGATTCCAAGTTTCCTTATTGCTTTTGTTTGGTCATTTGCTTCGGGGCTGGGTGCCATTCCCTCCCAACTTAGCATTTTATTTCCTTATACTAATTTTTTAAGCCATATGAGCCATATTCATATATTTCCATGAGTCAGATTTTTTGGCTTACTTTTAATAAAATATCGGGGGATATTTTTTTTAAAAAAAATTATTGTTAAAAGCAATATAGCTCGTATTGAGGGAGAAGTGGCTAGGAAATAGCTGTCTCAGGAGAGTAGGGAGGCTCCTACCAAGGGCAATATATGGCAGTAGGTTCAAAAAAAAAGCTAAGGCTTGAAGGACGTGTTAAGGTATAAAGAGACGTCCTGATTGGTGGAGGTAATCGCTTCCACGTACTACAGGAAGAAGATTCGGGGAAATTTGGTGAAGGAGATGCTATTGTTGAACCCTCCGTGCAGGAGAAGGAGCCCATAATGGAAGCAAATCCAATAACTTTGGATGGGGCATCAGAAGGTGCCTTGGTCCCATTGCCCGTGCATGAAGTAAATTTAATAAAAGGGCAAGACTATACGGACCATGCAGAAGTTGTAAACACCATACAAGATTCCATGGAAGGCCTCCAGGAATTGAGCAACCAGGCATTAGTGTTACGGGCATAAGATTTTGAGGCCTCATAAAGTCACCGTGAGTTGCGCTTATGTAAATAAATTTATATGTTTCTGGCTCACTAGTAAAGAGTAACTTCAGGGGCAAACTACAGAGACTAAGTTCTTGTTACATTAGTACTTTGATAGTTGACAAACAAAGACTTAAAAGATGGGGGTTTTCAGATTTAAGATAATTAACAAGTTACTTCAATCTTCACACAAAGTTGAGAGATTAGTAGATAAACATGTAGTTTAGGTGACTTAACTTGTGAAATTATTGATCATTGATACTAATGATGAAATCCTATTCATGAATTGAATTCAATAAAAGTATATGCACTTATCATCCATAATCATGTGACTAGCCATATACAATTACTCCTACTATACATCCATCATACCTTTTAGCCAGTTATGAATCATATATGTTTAACATACTTTGATTAGATTTTCAGCTCAGCAAAAGACATATGTAGTTGAGCTACCGTAATAAGAAATTCAATCTAGGTCAATTAGCTCATGAAACCTAGAGTAAGCTTACCTTATTTGCTACTCGTATTGTTGGTATACGTCCAAAGCCTCATAACTAAATTAGCAGCAAGAACTCATGCAACAACGTAATTCATTCATTGTAATTGCTATGTAACAACACAATCATTTAAATTATTCACAATAAACATATCATCATAACTAGAGTTTATTAAGCTCAATTATCTCACAACAATGAATCTGTAAGGTTTGTTTGTTTTTAGGTTTTTATGGAACCTTTTTATTTATTTGTTATTTTAAGCCTTTATGAGCAGTCTCTTTGTATCGCCATGAACAGGGCTTTTTGGTTCCTATCAATAATATCATCCTTTTTTTAATAAAAAAGTCACAACACTTGAACTACACAAAGGAATTAACCACTGAGGGTCGTAGAGATAGATATAACCAAATAAGTAGGAACAACCCTTACATACTAACTAGGAACTACTCTACGACGAGCTCTCTTGTTGTCTTCCATTGCTCCTCTGAAGATCATTGTGTCGAAGATTGAATACATCGCACACCACTTCCTTTGACACACTTCATCACCCTAAGGCACAGACTTGTTCAAGCACCCTAACACACACACACACACAGCTTGAACCTGTCTTGAAACTCTCTTTGTATTAGTGTGAAGTAGCTAAGAGTTTAAGCTACAAATATGTGTAGATCTTATATAATTCTCTTCAAGAGATTATGATTGAATTCAGACTTATCGGCTTGTGGAAATCAAAATCGAATTTGAATGTCAAATTAGGAAGCAAATATTTCCATCAACTTTATCGGCTTTTCTAGCAGAAATCCGCTGAGATTCAGGTTCTAACTCATTATAGAAAATTATAGATAATTTAGTGAACTTTTTGTAGCTACTTGAATTAGACATCCGGCGTGAAAGTTAAGCACCTCGAAAGTTGGAAGGATTCTGTTGTGGATTCATAGACTCTCAGAAGGTCCTTTTATTGGGTTAATGTCAGGCCCACTGTAGGCACGTCACTTAAGCCTATGATCGGTGGAAATAACTTTCAGTAGCTAGGATTCGGTCCCCATCGCTCATCACCTGTATCAATATTAAAGGACATCAGAAATACTTGATAAAAATAAAAATTCATTTTTGTATTTCTTATCTGTCAAACACATAAACCAACTTCGGTCAAAGAGGTGCTGAAGTGATTGTGAGACCAAGCCTATGCTAATTCTCATGTTGTCATCTCCAACAATCTGAAAAATCAAGCAGATTATGTCTACTTCCTCTAACACCGGTTAAGTATGTTCATTTTGAACTTAGTTAGGTATTGATATTGTTAGGCTAAGTTAACTTAAGTTGATGTATTCATAAGTATAATATTTTCTCAGATCTAATATTTGGTATTAGTAGTCTGCTTAACCTAGCTATGAACCCTAAAATGATCGGTTAGAGGTATATGTTTTTTATTAGTAAGATCCGGATCTGTTTCATATTTTGTTTCAAACAAATCAGAATTTGTTGTATGTTTTGTTTGAAGTTAGATCTGGATCTATTTATATTTTTGTTGAAATTTAGATCCATTCAGCTTAATTTTACGTGTTTTTACGATTATTGCACCTGTGGGTTATGAGTTACTAGATGGAAAAAGGAAATTAAAACCTCTAACAAATTTTACTGAGTACGATGTCGTTGCTCTTAAATTTTTTGTTGTTGCATTTTAAACTTATTTTGTTATTAAATTATATGCATTATGCTTACTACTGAACAATTCTAAAATCAAAATAAGTGTATTTCAGTCGAGTAGTGTGTACTCGACCAAGTAGAATTTCTTTGTGAATTCTACTCGATCGAGTAAAATGGGTTGATGCCCAAAAACTTTTCTGAGTCTCACACTGTCTGAGTTAGTTTTACTCGATTGAGTAAGAATATTTGACCCAGTAGAATTACTTTGTGAATTATAGTCGACCAAGTAAAATAAGAATGTGAGACTCAGAACTTTTTCTCAATGTCACACGGTCCAAGTAAGTGGCCTGTACTTGATTGAGCAAGATTTTACTCGACCGAGTATGTTGCTTGTACTCAACTGAGTATGGGGAAAAATGACTTTTTAATGTTAATAATCCCCGTTAAAATGGAAGCAATGAGATATTTGATTACAGATTCAACTTTTGATGTTGGAATTTACTTAATTAATTTTAATAATGCATGATTCTTTTCTGACCAATGTTGATTATAATCAAGTAGTGTTATCATTGTTTTTTCTGAATTAATTAATTAGTTAAAATTCTGTTTTCAATTCTTTCTAACTGTGATTTTGATGTCATTAGCATGTAATTAATCAGACCAATGTAGGATTAATTTCATGATTGACACTACTTCATTGTATTTACTAGTGATGTTTTTTTAAAAAAAGTTCTTCATGCCTCAAACATTACTGGTCGCATTGTTGGCATTGATCTGCTTAATTGCACTAACTTTCCTTCTTGGAAAAAAAGAATTGAGATGGTAATGGGTGTTTTTGACAGATCATGCCTTACGTGAGAATACCCCACTCCTTCTAATATTACTGAGGATAATTATAGTGAGAAGAAGGCTATCTATGATGCCAATTCTCCCAAGTGGGACTGGTCTAACCACTTACGTCTTTTGGAAATGAGAATTAACATAAATCATGCCATCAGGGTAACGATTTCCAACTCATAGAATGTTAGGAACTATCTTGCCAAAGCTGAGGAACAATTTAAATGTTCTTCAAAAGTTTATGCCAGCGCCCTCATGATGAAAATGGTGAGCATTAAATATGATTGCTCTAGAAGTATAAGGGAGCACATTTTGATGATGGCTGACATGGCTGTTAAGCTGAAAACTAAGGACATGACCATTTTTGATGGATTCCTAGTTCACTTTATTATGACTTCACTCCCTCGGGAGTGTAACGCTTTTAAGATCAATTATAACACTCATAAAGATAAGTTGACCATGTCGGAATTGATTACATATTGTGTCCAAGAGGAAGAGAGAATTACTCCAGATAAGAAAGACCAAGTGCATGATGATAGCCTTGCAAAAAAAAATCAAGCTGAACACAAAGCCAAAAGGAAGCCAGATTTCTCTCCTAAGGTGTAGCTTAGCCCTTCAAGGCATAAGAAGGCTAAACAACCTAATGAGAATGATCTTACAAGTATGTTATTCGATTGGACAACAATTTCGCTAATGTTCTTAGCGTGAGGAGAAACCTCATTTCTATTTCTCTTTTAAGATAATGATGATTTTCTTTGTACGTTTGGAAACAATAAATGCGTTATTTATTTTGATAGCAACATAGTTTCTCATGCTTTTAAACATGACAAAATTTATATGTTTTTATTTGATGAATCTCCTTTATTAATAAATGTATGTGATGAAGTTTCAAATAAGCGCAAACGTGATGAATATAATGAGGCTTCATCGAAATTATGGCATTGGTATTTAGGCCATATTTTGAATGAGAGAACAGAATGTCTCATTAAAGAAGAGATGCTTCAACCCCTTGACTTCTCTGATTCTCATGCTTGCATTGACTGCATTAAGAGAAAGTATGTTAGACAAGTTAAGAAAGGAGTCACATAGAGTATGGCTCATTTAGAATTAATCCATACTAATATTTATTTACCGTTTCCCATAACATAAATAGATTGATTTGACTCCTTTATTACGTTTATTGATGATTTCTCTGAGAATATCCAATGGAATATTAGGTTTGTATCAAAAGTCATACATTGACAAAGTACTTAGGAGATACAATATGAATAATTATTCCGCCATGAATGCTCTTATAGTCAAAACTAATAAGTTTGGATTATTATACTGTCCAAGGAATCAGTTAGAAACCAATCAGATGAAGAAGATTCCTTATGCTTCTGCCATCAGAAGCATTATGCATGTTTAAGTCTGTACACGTGTTGAGTTAGCTTTTCTAAGCGGGATGCTCGACAGATTTTAATCAAATCTAGAAGTTAATCACTTGAAAGCTGTTAAGAAAGTCTTGTGTTATTTGCAAGGCACTAAAATTATTTACTCACATTATAAGAGGACTTATAACCTTGAGGTTCTAGGTTATACAGATGCTGATCTTGTGGGGTGTGTTGGTACTAAGAAGTCGACATCGGGATACATCCTCACGCTCGCATAATGAGCTATTTCATGGAAAAGTTTTAAACAAGAGCTGACAACTTGATTAATGATGCAAGCTGACTTTGTGGCATGTTTTGAAGCCATGGGACAAGCTATATAGCTTAACAATTTTATCCTAGGGTTGAAGGTTGTCGACAACATTTTAAACCACTTAATGAGGTCATAGTATTGTTTTCGAATAATAACAAGTCAAATGGTGCTTCCAAGCACATTGACATTAAGTATCATGTTGTAAAAGATAGAATTTAGGATCAGACTATTACTATGATTAGGCAAATAAGTGAGTTAATATTAGTGGATCCACTTACTAAAGGCTTACTTAGCATTCTCTTGTAAAAGATATTAAAGGTATTAGTTTAAAGGGTAACCTGTGATCTGATGCTAAAAAAAGGATCATAATTATGAATAAACTCTCAATAAGAATTAATTATTATCTTAGCGAGATAGAGTGGTGTACTATAGATAGTTGAGTTTTAGTGATATCATACTATCTGCTGTCATTATCTTGGTATGTTGATATGATGAGTGTGGACTTATGTTGATTAGCCATTCAATTAAGTGAGAAAATGTTGGATTGATCTTAGGCCCACTACATGCCCGTCACTTAAGCCCACGATCGGTGGGAGTAAAGTCCAACAGCTAGGGTTCGGTCTCCATCGCTGAACACCTGCATCAATATTAAAGGATATCAAAAACACATGAAGAAAACAATGATCCATTCTTACATATTGTTGGAAAATTATGGTTTACAATGACTTACCGTAACCCCTAAGTTGAAGTTTTGATAAGACGTAAACTTTGGAAAAAGATAAAAATGTTTTCAGGACTCAAGAAACTTATTCAAGGAGTGGATTCAATTCAAGAAATGTTCAAAAGATCAAATGGTTCAAGTTACAATTGATTTTGAGCATTTGGAAATAAAGTTCAATCGACTTGCGAAATTTACCACTCGGTTAGAAAATTCAAAAGAGGCATGTAGACATGTCTGATCATTCTCAATTTGGAAGAGATTATTTATATATATGTTTTCTTCAATCTGAACGGTGGAGATTGAATTTCAACGGTTGGTTTGGGAGAAAACAAATTCAGAACAGAAGCTGCCGAGATTAATTTTCTGCACTGATGGGTTTGATCATACTCAACGATCGGAAGGGTATCCATGGTTGGATTTGGCTGAAATTTGGATAGAAGTTTGAAGATATCTAGAATCAAATTATGAACGGTGGAGATTACATTTGAAGCCCTGGAAGGTCGTCATTTCCTAACGGCTAGTTTGGCTGCCAGATTTCAAAAAGTCATCAATAATGGCTGAAATCAAGGAATGGTGTCTCAAGCTCTCCAAACGGCTATAAACGGCTATATTCTTCAAACATCACTATAAATAGGCCTCTTCACTCAAGAAACTCAGACAAGAAGCTCTTCAAGAGATACATTCATCATAGCTATCAAGATTACAAGATCAAGGCTTGTTATTCTCAGGTAAGTGCAAGTAGCATTTTTGTTCTTCAATTCATATCCAAACTATTGCACTTCTTTGCTCAAATTTGTGAGCTCTTTAGGAGCATTTCTCTGAGTTATTTGTAAGGT
>NQLW01000095.1:4581847-4618124 GCA_002312845.1 Kalanchoe fedtschenkoi
CTACTTTTCTGTACTTTGTCCTCATATTTAAAGTAACCAACAACCATGATCTAATCACAACTCGTCACGTGTCCCACTATCTCTTCATTCCACCTGCACTCTCTCTCCTTTATTCAAATAAATTACTTCTTATTTTCAATTCTTAAAATCACTTTTGTAATTATATTGAATATATTTTTAAAATCAAATTTTATAATCATATTTAAAATATATAAAGTTTAAATTAAGACCCATTTGAGTATATTTTTTAAATAAATATGATAAACCACAAAGTACAAAGCAAAAGAAATAAGTTAGATGTGTTTTGTCATCGTATCTTGTACTTTCTAGTACACGTAGTACTAGTTACTGCATCGTATCTCAAAAGCAGAATGGAAGTAACAAGTAGCAATATGCTAAGTTGAGAAAGGAAGTAAGCATAACACAATAAAGCACATCAAGATAAAACATATCACACAACAAAACACAATAAAAAAATACAACACAATAAAGCACAAAGTATAGGAAAGTACAAGTTAGCTGCTGGAGAGGTGTGGTGAGAGAAATTAATAGGTTTTCCAAAAAAGAGGTGAGAGAAATTAATGGAAAGCCCATCACAAGTCAGCTTTGTGTTTTTGTCACACACTAAGAGATGTGCTTTTTCGCCTGACATGGTACGGTTGTTGTACTGTTTTCATCATGTTTCTTCCCCATTTTGCCCCTTCCAATTTACCGCGTTTTCTTTTGGTCACTTTTTCCTTTGCCACCTGTCCATGCTTCAAAGCCATCAGGTCTCACCATCCAATAACAAGTATTATGTTCTTAGTTCTCACATGATATTAGGGTCTCAATAGAACTGCCACATATTTTTATATTATATATAGAGAGTGGATCAAATGAAAACCAATTTGGATATATAAACTGTGAACTACTAATATTCGCTAGATCTAATCATTTTAATGGACAAATTTTATTTATTTTCTATAATTAAATCACATTTATATTTAAGAAAATATAAATACAAATTAGAGTAAATATATCCATGAATCAGTTACCATAACTCACGCATGCCATGTATCTAATCAAATCTTTTAGATCGTGAATATATCCAAAATTATTCCTTTTATCGCTTTGTACTGCTTCTTCTTCTCCAATCATGGACGACGAGGATGACGCCTCAAATCCATCTCTCTGTTGCTTCTTTCTTCACCAATCACCTAAGTTGCTCCGAGACCAATCAAGACCTATCAATCGGTGATGCATAACCACGTCCGCAAACAGCAACCCTTGTACACGCGACTATGCCATCGACATGGATGACCTCGCAATCTTGTATTAGTTACAGAATGACCTAACTGCTCTTACCATGTAATAAACTTTCATCTTTAGATTACTATGAGGCCAAGTCTTTGATAATGAGGTATACTGAGCAGATTGATCGATGAGTATCATGTACACCATGAGACTCAACTATTGTGATAAACATCTTTTTTCATCCTATCAATTATTTTAATTTCTCTCCCAGCTTCCATTTCTTTCAAAGAGAATAATAGCGAGCAAAATAGAAGGGCTTTGCTGGCTTTGAGAAATGGGTTTATTAGTGGGAGTGCTCTAAGTTCATGAAAATCTTTTTTTAGGGTAAAATGTTGAGTAGCCAATTTGAATTTTTAGCTATAATTAAGCTTCTGCGACGTGAAGACAACTATGGACCATCTCTATGGATTCAGTGTGACCAAAGGTATCTTAGTGTGTGTTACCAGCAGACCAAGATGATCACGAAATTCAACCATAATAAGGAGGAGAAGCTCACAAACATGCAGGAGAAGTATGGCGTTTCCATTATATTATGAAGAACTAATCAATAAATTATGATGCACCATGTATTGTGCACCAAATAAGGACAAGTTTACAACCAAAATATGTATCAGTGCACCATTTCAAATATGCAACAATGCCCATGTAATGGTAAATTATAGTGAATTAATCAATAAGTTACGATGCACTATCTCATAATCAAAGAGTGCAACATTTAAAATTAATATGTGCATTGCTTCATGGTTTATGCACCAATTGGTGCATTAGTAAATTATTATGCACCATTTCATATTCATAACATGTGCACCATATAATCGTGGTGCACATTAAATGACACGTGTCCAGAGGGGCAAAAACGTCTGAGAATTGATGTACGTTCGTACATGCATGGACACGTGTCACATATGCAGGCGTGACACCTCAGCGCACTCTCTCTCTCTTATTTATTTTTATTTCAATTTCACTCAAATCAATTTATCTAATTACATGAAAATTTTTGAAAAAAATAAATTTCATAATTAAATGTAAAATATTATAAGCTTCAATTGAAGATCCGTATTGAATATATTTTTGATACGTTTTCGAAAAAGTACATCGATCAAAAATACATAGTTCATTGACTGGATTATTGCACATTCAATGTATTTCGAAACTTCAAATGAACTTTGCACGTGTAATGAACTATGAAAGTAGATAATTATGTACTTTGCATGTTTTAATCTATGTACTTTAAAATAAAAAACTATTAAAATGTGAACAAAAAATAGTCAAAATGGATCTTAGTTTCAAGCTTGTAACTTTCTAAAATAATTTTGATTTTTAATTTGTAAAAATAAATTAATTTAAATAGATAAATCATTTTTAAAAACTAAAATTAGAAAAAATGAGTTTAGTGCATGAGAGAGAGGGGGTGTGTGACAGGGTGTCACATTCTGATTGACTGAAAGAAAGAGATAGTGGGGCATGTGGCACGTCCTGATTGGCTGGAATGTGTGTGAGCGAAATAAAAAGGAGATAACGGGACACATATCATTTGTTGGGTGGTCGAAAATGAGTGTAGTGGGACACATGATGCAATATCATTAGCCGCGACCAAAAGACAAAAATGCTCCTCCCACTCACGAATGCATTTGGATCATTTTCATCTATCCGATCTAGAAATGAACGGAGATGTGAGGGCTTCGCAGCGTGTAAAAGTACATGAGAGTTCTCATTTGAACCCACACACACACACACACACACACACACACACACACACACACACACACACACACATATATATATATATATATATATATATATATATATATATATATATATATATAGGGAGTTGATCAAATGAAAACCCCTTCGAATATGTAAACTGTGAACCATTAAAATCCGTTGATCTTTTTAGATCTGACGATTCTGATTTAATGTCCAATTTTTGATATTATCTCATTTTTTTAATGACAATATCTAATAAATATATTAATCTCCTAATTAGTTGCGTCATTATCTCTTAATTGATTCTCTCTCATTAACCGATCGTTACTTTTCCTATTTGTTTTGATTTCTCCACTCGCACGACATCACACGCGCAGGCGATGCTCCTCCCACCTCTGTCAACATGTCCTCCGCGCACAATTTTTATTGTTCTGATGTGCGTCAGTTCTGATGTGCACCATTTTTTATTGTGTTTGATGTGCACCAGTTCTAACGGCGACGGTGCACAGACAGATGAAAGAAGGAGGTGAAAGCGACTGAGATGATGACAGACGCCGGAGAAAGGAGATGAAGGAGAGAGTCGGCGAAAAGAGATACGGGGGAGTCGGTTGGGGGTGAAATGCGACCATTTTTATTGTTCTGATGTGCGTCAGTTCTGATGTGCACCAGTTCCGTTGTGCACCATTTTTATTTTGTTTGATGTGCACCAGTTCTGACAGCGACGCTGCACAGACGGACAAAAGGAGGTGAAAGCGACTGAGGCGATGACAGACGACGAGGATAGGATACGGCGGAGAAAAGTCGGCAGTAGAGAATCGGAGCGGGGCTTCGTCAAATCGATTGGGTGATAGGAAAAAGAATCGCGAGTGGGGCTTGGTGGAGTATTTTGGGGGATAGTGACGGGAATCATGGGATATGGAAGATTTTTTGGCGGTGTTAAATTAGGAAGCCAAATAATGACGTAATAATTTTTTCGTAAACTAAAAAAATAATTATATGGAAATAATCTGGTGCATTGATGAAAATCAGATCGACGGATCAGATTGGTGCATAGTTTACATATCCAGGAGGGTTTTCACCTGATCTGCCCCCTATATTATATATATATATATAAAAGGATGACATGACTTTTTCTACATTCATGTAAATGTTTTTAACTGCCTTTTTATGATGAAAAATCAACAACCAAAGAGCTCATTATCACATTTTTATCACATATAACTCTAGAATTGTATATCCAAGGGGCAACCAATCCTCAATATCTAACAATTGCAATACATACCTCACAACCTACGTGATGTCTGATGTGACTCCCTCTCATATAACACTATGACATATCTCTCACTTTTTTCTCTATGTTTAATTATATATACTATTAAACTCTAATCCTAACATAAATTTTAATTTGAGCCAATTTTTACTAAGACTTTCATTAAACCTCCTAATATATGATAATTTTTATTTATTATATTTATTTTCATTAAAAATAAAGATATTACACTTCTTTATCGCATTTACTGATGTCAAATTTTTTTATAAAATTTTGTTTGGATAGTACAATCAAACATTTAGATATGTGTAATTACTTTGTGTGTTACTTATAGATTTTAAATAAGGATCAAGGATCCATTCCTTTCCTTTTTATTAAGCAGTATATAGTCATTTGGGTAAGTGTTATTAGGTGACAAGTTCTACAACCCTGAGAATGTTCAAGTGTTTTAGGTTAAACCTGAACGTTGTTGATGATAGGTTAGTGCAATTTGGTTGTAGGTGAACTTTTAATCTTATGGGTATCACCGGGTGCGACTGGAGGTGTGATGAGTAGGAGTGCAGTAGTTCAAAATGATATTGGGGTCTTCATAGCTTTTTTCTCTGGATAAGATGTATATGTTATGGATGGTTAATGTTCATTAAAGGATTCTGATTTTGCCTTTGGATCATATTATTATTAATTCCATCATCTCCACATATTTGTGAGTTTGGTTTTGTAGTGCTTGCCCTGTGCTAATTGAGCATTTTTATGGTTTGCTTGAGTTCTAAGGGCTATGCGACAAGCTCATCTTTGATCGAAATCTTGATTCTACTCTTACTAAAAGCACTAGTTCATGTCAACCAAGGATTTGGAAAAGAAGAAAACAAAGACGAGGACTGCGAGTGGATAAATGAGGAGAGAAACATTGAGATAGTAACTATCTTACTTGTTGTATATTCTCCAACAAAAATTGCAGCTAGGTACTTGTATGGCTTTTATGCCACAATATTTCTACACAATACAGCCAAAAAATAATCTTTTCATGTCTTATCGCACTAACTAAATGAATGTAATCTCTTTTACTCTGCCTTTTACTTTCGCGCCTTTGGTCACCCATTAAATAATTGGGTAATACTTGCTGTAAGATTTATCGGTAATGCTTCATATATCTCGAATGATTTATTTCAAATCGAATATAACACTATAATTAAAAAATTCCATATCCCATAGTTTCAAATCTGTTATTTTTAATTTATAAATATTTTTATATACTTTCTTATTTTTAATATTTTAAGATTAAAATTGATGGATGCAATGTAATGTAATGAATTTGATGACATATAAATTCGAGTTTGTTCTTCCAAATTGTTAATAAATTAATAGTGCGATTACACCAAAAGAGCACTAAATTCTTTTTTATATTTTCAATCAAATCTTTATAAAATACAAAATTAAATTATTTGATTTGACAAAAAAATTATCTAACGATCGAATCTTGGAATGCGACCCAAATAAAAATTACAAAGTGAAAGTGGAGGAGGAGTGAAATTCAGGTTTTAGGAGTATGCACCATCAAATTTTGTATTGTAAAAAATAGATGGGTTTCGATCTATGACCACTTCTTCACTTACATTTCGAAGCGCTAAGATTAGAGGCTCATGTAGAGTTACACAGCGTTGCTCACAAACGTGAGCTAGATGGATTCGGGGAATTCAAACCGAAGACACTTAGTTTTAAAACCAAGTGCTTGACCATCTCATCCAACACTCTTTTGATAATCTATTTATTTAATAGAGAGAGGCATAGGTTATGAGCCGTCTTGATCGCTATGGATGATAGAGGCGGATGATCCAGATTTGTCTAGATCTGGTAGAGTTTGTTTTGATTCTCAACAAGCTTGAATCTGATGGAGTGATGGTCGACCAGAGTGATGCGGGTGCAAGTTTGTACTCATCAAGGATGACAGAGAAAATTAAGGATGGGTTGATAATTCATAAACTTTTGATCATTTTGGAAGTGAACTGCACAATGAAGTGAGAATAGAAGGGCAAGAACTGCACAATGGAGTGTTTGTGTGAATAATTTCAGGCAATAGAGGCGAGTGCAGAGTTGGAGCTTGTGGGGAGTTGTTGCGACGAGGATTTCGCTGAATCTAGATGGAGAACTATTTCTTATCTTGGCCTTGGATGAAGCAAGTCATGCTACATCATTGTTATTGTTGGTTTTGTGGTGCATGTCTATCTTAGATTTCCACCATCATCAAATGGGGCTGACGCTGAACAAATCATTAGAAATAGATTTACCCCTCTATTCAGTTGATCAATAATATTCTCATAGACTTGCTCTTGTTAAGAGTTTCAACTATTTAATTTTCCTGCCATGTTTGTTGTGTCAATAAGTAATCAAATTAAAAGTTCCAATTTGTGTAATTTTTTTTCACATATTATTTGAGTGAAATGTTACAACATGATTTCCATTTACCTAAACAATGTGTCACGATAAGAATTAAACAACATACAATCTTAGATTCTGTCAAGAGATCAAGATCACTAAATTTCAAATTCATAAAAACTCGACCAAAAGATGTTCAGAAATCCTATCATTAATTCTGCTAAGAGCATCTTCACTACAATATCTAAAGCATCCAACTAAAACCTCATCCTCTCTAGCTAGCTCTCATGTTGCCCATAAATCACTTGATGCACCTTAGAGACTCAACATTTGGGATTATACCTTGAACTTCTCTACAACATTTTTTTCTCAAAGAGGCATCTCCACGTCACCAAATCTTGTAAGGAGCTCAAGGCATATTTACTCACCAAATCAATATGGGCCATGGCCACAACCAACAGTGGTAAATCAAGTACGCAAGTAATTTTATACTTTTTCACAGTCTTCAACATATCCATGATGGCATACATTTCAATAAAGGTCAGATTGTCCCTAGTCTCTAGACTTACCAACACCATGAAAAATTCAAACACATGAGATATGGGAGTTGTGACTAGTAAATAGCGGTCGAATTGCTCTTATCGATCATCACTGCTGAAAATCAAAACAAACTCTTTAGAAAATATTAAAACCGGCCCAAGATCGAGCCTCAGAAGCTTCCTTACTAGTAGAGAGATCCCAACCGTCTTACAGAGATCGGTTTCATAAGACATTTTCAGTTCGAGCAGCTTTTTTGGATGAATATTAGACGAGGGAATGAAAGTGTTGTTGCATTGAGACGCCAGATGGATGAAGAACGTGGGGTTGTGTTTGAATTAGTGTTGTATAAAGCACCACATAGTATTAGGAAGTGGATAACGCCTAGCGACTAGTTGACTATGCAAAGATTAATTGAAATGATTAATTGAACTGAGAGACGAAAATATATATATATCAATAATATGTTTAATAATTAATATTAAAAACAAATTCATTCAAAAAATTTAGAATAATTAATTAACTAGATGCAGGATTTGTCGGCCTCTAGTAGGCTTTTTCCCTTTTCATTTTGTTTGTTACAATAATGATGTTAATGGAAATGATAAAATAATTAAAAAAGAGCAGAAGAAAAGGATAGTCCACCAGTCTGCTGAACCTCTAGCAGTCGGTAAATTGAAGCCTAAGAAATCTCTCTATCAATGCCTGCCTGTCGGTAGCTTCACCGTCAGTTTCGAGGCACGTATTTTGTCAGACTCCTGATTCAAAAAATTCAGAATCCACAGCCGCAACGCATCCGGAGAGAGAGCGAGATTTCAAGTTTCTGATCGTTGCCTGAGCTTCTTCTTGGAAGAAGTTGAATCTATCACCGGTCGAGTTCCGTTCTCGATTGTTACAGGGGTAGGTTGATTGTGACAGGAGGAGGATTAGTAGTAGTATTAGCAGAGTTGGGTTTTGGAGTGGAAGGTGGTCTATTGAAAATTGGGAGAGATCAGGCTTGTCTAGGGTTTCAGAATGCTAGTCCAAGATCGATCAGCAGCTGCTGGAGCTGCTACCAAATCCAAAATCAGGACCACCGACTCCTTCACGCAATTCCATCGTTTTCCCGAAGCCAAGCCCCTAGACTTCACATGCTTCTCCGACAACTTGTGCAAAATCATCACAATTACAGCCATGGTCATCACCGTCGCTGCTGTGTTCTTCCTTCGTAACATTGGCAACTCAGCTGCTCTACTTTGCTTCCAGTCCCAGTCCGAGGATCTTGACAAGATCAGCTACCCACGCCTCAATTTCAATTCAGTTTCTCCCATCTTTGACAGATCCACTCCCTACCGGAACTTCCGAAGTGAGAAATGGATTGTTGTTTCCGTATCCGGCTATCCGTCTCAAACGCTCCGGGATCTCTTGAAGATCAAAGGCTGGCAAGTGCTGGCCATTGGCGACTCCCAAACACCAGCCAACTGGAACCTCACCGGTACCATCTATCTCTCTCTGGAAGACCAGGCTAATCTAGGATTTCGTATTGTTGATTACCTCCCTTATAATTCGTATGTCAGAAAATCAGTTGGTTATCTCTTTGCTATACAACATGGGGCCAAGAAGATCTTTGACGCTGATGACCGGGGAGAGGTCATTGATGATGATTTAGGCAAACATTTTGACGTCGAACTGGTTGGTGAGGATGCCAGGCAGGAAGTCATCTTACAATATAGCCACCACAACCCTAACAGGACTGTTGTGAACCCTTATATCCACTTCGGCCAACGCTCTGTTTGGCCTAGAGGTTTGCCCCTGGAAAATGTTGGAGAAATTGGTTACGAGGAGTTCTACACTGAAGTGTTTGGTGGAAGACAGTTCATTCAGCAGGGGCTTTCCGATGGTCTTCCTGATGTGGATTCAGTGTTCTATTTTACAAGGAAATCAGGATTGGAGGCATTTGATATTAGATTTGATCAACGTGCCCCAAAAGTGGCATTGCCGCAAGGTTTGATGGTGCCTGTTAATTCTTTCAATACCATTTTTCATTCATCAGCATTTTGGGCACTAATGTTGCCTGTGTCTGTGAGCTCGATGGCATCAGACATCTTAAGAGGTTATTGGGCGCAAAGGCTATTGTGGGAGATTGATGGCTACATTGTAGTTTATCCTCCTACAGTTTACCGACGGGATAGGATCCAGGGATATCCATTTTCTGAAGAGAAAGATCTTCATGTCAATGTCGGTCGGCTAATTAATTTTCTGGTATCTTGGAGCTCAACTAAACAGAGCTTGTTTGACACTATATTGGATTTGAGTTACGCAATGGCTGAGGAAAGATTCTGGTCTGACAAGGATGTGCAATTCACTGCTGCTTGGCTGCAGGACTTGCTAGCTGTTGGCTACCAGCAGCCAAGGAAAATGTCAACAGCATTAGGCCGCACTCGTCCTCTCATTGGTCATGGGGATAGAAAGGAGTTTGTCCCACAGAAATTACCGTCTGTGCATCTGGGAGTTGAAGAAACAGGAACAGTGAACTATGAAATCGGGAATTTAATTAGGTGGAGAAAAAATTTCGGCAATATGGTGCTTGTAATGTTTTGCAGTGGACCAGTAGAACGCACAGCATTGGAATGGAGATTGCTTTATGGTAGAATCTTTAAAACTGTGATTATTCTTGCTAAGGAAAGGAATGAAGATCTTGTGGTTGAGCAAGGCCAATTGGATCAAGCATACAAGTATGTTGCTCCAACTCATTTATTGGGGTTGTTGATAGTTTGTCTGATTTGTTTAACATCAAAACGCATCAGGTGAATCAGGCTGATAGTAGTACGTATTAAGCAATTAGTCTTCATGAAATCTTGTCTTCTTTTGGCTGAAATGTTTGCCAAGTTTATCAGGTATATGGGGAATCCTTTTAGTCATTGGGCTGGCATCTTAATGACCGCCCCCTCTAGTTTTATTGATTGATCAGATAGGCATCATACTGTTTCATAATTATAAATCATTTTAGCTAACCGAATCATGTATAACGGGTGGCTTCCAAACTGCCCCCAAAGTGAAAATTAATTTAAGTGTCAAGTTTAACTTAGCATAAAATGGATATGGATGAACATTTATAGTTGAGCTCATCTATTGAAATCTTGATTTTTGTATCCCTTGCCCTCAAATTACCCATATTTTCAAACTTTGGGTCTTCGGAGTTTAGTCACCTTTGGTTTATATTATCGGAATGGAGTATCCTTTATAAAACAATACAGCTTCCTTTGTATTTACTTATTTGGGTCATTCACAGGCCACAGCACTACAATTTTGTTACCAATTTATTAATTTCATTGGTGCTTTTATTTATTCTTTTATTTATTTAGTGGGGGCATGTGTCTTTATCTTTAACAAGACTCGATGCATATGTTGGCATAACACCATATGATCCTGAGTTTCAATCTGAAATGTGTATTTCACTTGTGCTTTTTAGTGAAATTTTCTTGATTGGCACTCTTTATCTAAAAGTACAGGTTTTGGAGAGTCTGTTTAAGCATCCATGCCCACTTTTTTTATTGGGACTGGCTGATAAAAGAAACTCTATTTGATATAGATACTTCTTCCTGGCACATTTAAGTGATATTTTTGTTGCAATCTGGTAGATCCCATCTGAAGTAGTCACTGCTCCGTAACGGTGATCAGTTCTTGTTTCTTGTATCTGAAGTAGAGGATGTTAGCCAATCTGCATAAGTTTGCAGTCGTTTAACTATTGTTCTATTTTTTTTAATTTTTTTTTATATTTGTACTTTTCACAGAGATCTACCCAAGATATTGAAGAGATATGAAGATGCAGATGGATTTTTATTCCTTCAAGACAACACCATTCTTAATTACTGGAATCTGCTACAAGCAGACCGGAATAAACTGTGGGTCACTGATAAGGTGAATGATTTTAGTCTATCCTAATTCTTAAAAAGAAAAATTGCAATGGTACAAACTTTACTATTATTATTGATCTCTTCAGACTCCATATGTCGAGCTACCTTTTGGACATGCACTTGACAAGTTACTCTTCTCATGGTGCGCCTAGATTCTGACCATCTTTAATAACAATGATTTTAGGTATCCAAGTCCTGGACAGTTTTAAAAAGCAGCACATCGGATTGGTCCCAGAAACAAGCTGAAATAGTGAGGCAAGTGGTAAACACAATGCCAGCTCACTTACAGGTCAGTTATAAAGAAGGCATGACGGACGAGAACAGCCTTGCTGTCTGTAGTGCTGAGGTGTTCTACATTCCTCGCCGCTTCAGCTCAGACTTCCAAGATCTGGTCAGTTTAGTTGGAAATCTGGACATTCATCACAAGGTGGCCGTTCCGATGTTTTTTCTGGCAATGGACTCACCCCAAAATTATGATCCAGTCCTGAATAAAATGGTGTTCAAGAAGAAACAACCCCAGGGCAATTCGACCAGAATATACACAGCACAAGCCCCAGCGGTGCGACCGTGGAGTGTATCTAGCGAAGCAGAGTTTATAAAGCTTATAAGAGTGATGGCGGAGGGTGATCCTCTGTTGCTAGAATTGGTTTAATTTATTTAAGGAAAGGACAATCTTTTTTTGTTTATTGATATGTAACAGCTGATGAATGAAAATGTGTATTCGTGTTAATGGCCGTATTCAACTTGTTTAATATCTGCCTATGAACAAAAAGGATTAGTTTGTTAATGAAACCATGAGTGTGCTAGGGGTTGGGCTTGAGCATGACAGTGAACACCTAATAGGAGCCCTGGGGATGTTCTGAACTGATCTTCAAGTGTGTTGGGTCATCATATCAAGTCGTCCATGGAAAAGTGCAATCGCCTAAAATGGTTGTCAAACATCCTCGCCGGCCAGCTTCACAACCCTCTATCAACAGTCTATATCTGACAAAATTCCTCCATAAAGAACACCTCTCGTCATTCGCCCCATCAGCATGTCTCCCTGTCCTTGATTAGCCGCTGTACTATTCATGAGTCGCAATCCTTCTATATGAAAGGCCGTTACAGGAGAGAATTGTTTGGTGAAAATCGATTCACCGAATCGATATAGTTTAATTGAATTAATTTGGTTCTCTTAATTTGGTGAATCGGTTAATTCGATCAAAAATAAAAAAAAAATTGATTAATTCGGTTCGGTTAGTGGAAGAGAAATTTTTGAGTTCGGTTAATTCGGTTAACCGAATTAAGAAAAAAAAAATTTAATAAAAAATAATTTTTTATACATAAATATATTCATTTTATAAAATATATTTATTTTGTGTGATTAAATTGGTTAGTTAATTGGATGTTTAACCGATAACCGAATTAACCGAATAATCGGTTAACCATCTAATTTGGTTCGGTTATCGGTTGAGACTTTTAGAATTTGGTTAATTCGGTTCGTTTAACCGAACAACAATTTGGTTCGGCTAACCAACTGATGCTCTCCCCTAAAGGTCGTCATATACAACAACTCAGTCCACTTTTCAAAATATAATTGCAATCTTAGTTATCAGAATCGGATCTGATCGATTAATTGAACCGGTCAAATCGTGAATTGGAGTGTAGTTCAGTCCAATTTTATATATTGTTGTGGGATGCACCTCAAATTGAGTTTAATCAAATTGAACCGGTCAAAACTAAATAATGAGACCAATTATCATTCAAACCAACTGAAAAATTGAATAAATTTATTAATTGTTCTAACTATGGAATTATCATTAAATCATGAATTAGATCCATATAACATTGAATTAAGTATGTAAAATATAAAAATGACCGCATTAAGTTTTGAAGCATTATCTATGAACAATTATACATGCTACCTACCACCTGCATTACATGATTATCTAGTTTTATCTTGGAAAAATTTTATATAAAAATACTAAACATATGAGTGATTGGACCGACGGTGGAGCTTGTCTAAATCTATCAGTCCAATCGGTAAACCGAGGACTGGGGCCACGACAGTTTGATTACTGGTCCTGTTCTGATAACTATGATTGTAACCCTCATGTCTCCTCGACTCGATCTACTACTCATCCCAGTCCCATTCCTTTGCCATGAAAGGCCATCGTCGACAACAACATGGTCCACTTTTTGAGACTTGTGTCCACATTCGCAACGATTCGACAAGACTTTGAAATTGTAGAGTTCCAAATTTACAAAAGATGAAGTTTATTTATTGGACTAAAATTACAATGAAAGAAACACACTTTATTTTTTTTAAAAAAAATTTGATATTTTTTTGATAGATGATCTAAATGGACATATTGGCAGGACGCCTACATTCGTAAGGTGGCTCGGAGAGCCTACGTGATGGGTGACTCATAGAGCCTAAAAATTTTGCTGCTAGGCTGAACAGACTCGCTAGTGGGCTGGGCTGGATTTATTGCTTCCATGTTAGGCTACTATGCTGAACTGGCCAGTCACAGCCACGTTACGTTAAAAGCCGGATAAAGGAACACCTGCAGGGGCGGGCGTGGTGGAAAAGCTGTGGCCGGATGAGACGCTCGAGGCATGGTCCATCTGCAGGTGGCGTTGCGCTCGAGACAAGGTCCATCTGCAGGTGACGTTGCGCTCCAGGCACCCGATACAAGGCGATCGACTGGAGCAGGCAAGGGGGTGGGGGAGGTTATAGGTGGGTTTCACGGCTCGAACCAACGCAAGTCGATCTGTAGAAGGCCAGAAAAGCTTAGAGCCTCGTGGCCAGATCTAGCATCGGGCGGCAGCCTGAGGCGGTGAGATCTGGAGGGGCAGGCTGAATTCCGGGATCTAGCGCTGCTTGGGTCATCTTGAGGAGGCCAGCACCGTGTGATTGAATGAAGCCGCCTGTGGCGGAGGAGAAGAGTTGCTGGCGAGTGAAGGAGCTTGCACCGCGGGGGCCGACTTATGGGCTTTTCGGTGGCTAAGGTCTTCAGGCTCCTGTAGCGGCCATGCTATGAGGGTTTGGGTGGTAGGATCTGAAGGAGATGGGGGCCGTGGTGTAGATCGGATGTTTAGGGATCGCTTGCTAGTAGCGAGTTCGTCATGCCAGTGACTGGGGGCGATTTGGGGCGCTACCCATGCCGACGCCGTGATGGCGCCGCTGGGGACTCCCAAGTGGCGTGCCTCAGCTGTAAGGCCGAGGCTGATGAAGTGAAGTGCGGGGTGCGGCGATGGGGTCTGGAGCGGAGTGCGGCGATTTAGCGTGGGAGGCATTAGGTTCCCAAGTGCTGAGCCTCGACCGAGGCTGGAGGGTTGCCAGATCTGAGGCAAACCGGTCGATAGGGAGACGGCCCCAGGGCGTTCAGCCAGCCAAGGCAGCCGCGGATGGGGATTCAGGCCTTCTTTGCATGGATGACTGGATGCGAGGAGTGGCACGAGCCTCACCGAACGTTGGGTTCGCAGTAGCCCTCAACAACAAAGGAGAGGGTCGGAGGCCATGAGGGGGGAGGGTCGAGAGACATAAGGTGAGGTATGCCTAAGAGGCCTAAGTTGTGATGGTTGCGTGGGCTATTGGGGGGTAGTGGTTGTGTGAGGAGAGGGCCTGCACTAACCCTCCTCCTCCACCTCTAATTAGTTTTTCCTTTTCTAGAGAGAAGGCAGAGACAAATTTCGTTAGACTCCCAGAAACTCACTCTTACACTCACACTTGTTGACTCACTACCTCACTCTCATAACTCATTTGGTACATTCCTATTTATACTACTCCACTCCTATAATGCACGGTGAAGATTGCTTTGATACGATGGTGTAAATTTTCATTTAGAAATAACCTTAAAAATATATTGTATCCATGAATTTCTAAGTGGTTCTAGACTTCATCGTATAAGTCTGGATATTTGACCTTTATTCTTTTGGTCTTCTCTTTTTTATTTTGTTGGACTTCAATAATGTTTGGTAACTAAGCCCAAATTAGGCATTGATTTCTAACACCCCCCTCAATACCTAATTTCTTATTGATTTCTAGTGGTCTGTTGATGTTATTTCAAACATCAAACTTATGCTGAGTGACATGATCATGCATGTATTCCTTATTTAACCAGCACTCTTAGAATTTCTAATCACATTGAAGAACTTTGTCTCGAAAAATCCACTAACATCTTTGAAGTGATTCTCCTCATCCCTCATTCACTTCAGACTTCACCTACTCAGTAAGAAACAGAGCCACGTGCAATCCTCTGTCCTTAGGTCCTCCCTCTTCTCACAACCGTTTCCTCCTCCGTCCTCCCTCACTTCTCTATAACCCTCACTTACTTTTTTTTCGTTCATTGACAGACCACAGAGGCACAGCCGCACACCTACAAATGAGTAACAATGAGCAGCAATCTCATCCATCCTCCATCTTCTCACCACCCTCACCATTCACCTTCCCCCCTCCCCTAATTTGTTCACGCTGCCAAACAACCACACAGTCGAGCAGCTGCAGCCGCATAACTTACTTTCATATCACTGCCCGCACAAGGTAGATTTATGTCTCTATCTATTCAGTTTTATTTTCTAGATTTTAAATTCCAACTAACATTATTTTTGTGTAAGCGAGTTCTGCTGCAGTGCTACACTGTTGTTAGTTTGTCAAAGCTTAAGGCAGAAACCAACAGATTTTACAAGTTACATTTAAATATTTCTTCCCTCACACTATTTTTTTCTTTCAGCAGATTGTCTGTATTGATAGCATTATTATCTTAAATGTAGTGAATAATTTTTTATTTTTTATTTTTTTAATGAGGATCACTTTATTAGAAAAGCAAAAATAGGACTAGGATACACGACAAGAAGGCGTGCACCTAGCATCTAGTAAAACAAGAGACCTAACTCCTCTACCGAAATCATTTAAACTGGTGGATATCTTCATTCCGGTAGAAGGAGCTTCCTTTGCTAAAAGATCCGCCACTGAATTTGCCTCACGAAATATATGCCGAACTTTAGCACCATCCAGCTCTAATAAGATTTCCCTTAGAAGATAGCAGCACTCCCAAGGGCAAGCCGAAGCCCCATTAATCGCTTGAGCTAGAACTAGAGAATCTGTCTGCAACTCCAATATTGATAGCAATGCACCCTTAGCTGCCCTGAGGCCATATAAGGCCGCTTTGAACTCAACCACCGTGTTTGAAATGTCATTACTGAAGACGGAAGAGAATAACAACTTTGGAGCTCCATGCACATCTCGAATCACCCCACCTCCGGAGGCTCCTAATGAAGACACAGACCCATCCACATTAAGCGTAAGACCTTCTTCCGGATCCCATGATACCCATCGAATCATAGCACGAGGAATAACCAAGATCGGAAGCCTCAAAGCCCTCAACGCTAATGCTTCGGAAGCCGACGACGATTTGGTAGGCTTGATTAAAACCGAGAGGGTAGAACACCATCGCTGAACCCGTCTGATTACGACCTGATCAGTACTTGTATTATCGTACATCCTCTTATTACGTTCACACCATAATTCCTAGAGACCACATGCCACAACGATATTAGTCATATGATCGAGCTGAGACGCTGGCTTCCTCTGTCCAATCCAACTCCATCTTAGCTGAAAAATGGATGACACTCGAGGCTTATAAAAAATTAGAGCATAGAAGTTCCATAGAGATGAGGCTAAGGAGCCTTGGACAAACAGATGATCAATAGACTCGGGATTCCCTTCTTCACAGCACCGACACCGAGATGCTAGATGAATACCCTTGCTCTAAATTCGAAGGTCCACCGATAATGCATTATTTAACAAATGCCATAGGAATCCGGAAATTTTCATAGGAATAGCTTGAGCCCAAATCCAATTCAAATCCCCAGTGCCCTGACTTGGATTCATCCATAACAGAAACCTGGCTGCAGATAGCTTCCCAGAAGAAGAGTCCTCCCATACTAATCGATCATCAGCTCGGGGATCAATGATTACGGACTGAAGTAAGTTCCTCCGATCCACCGGGAGAGAATTCATCACTTCTGTGTTCGATACAACATTAGATACTTCCCTAGAACTCAGCTCCGGATCCATAGACCAATTCGGGAAGGCCGATCCCATCGAAATAGAGCCGCGACCAAAGATCCGTTTTACCTTACTGCGAAGTAAATGAACGAAAGGAACAATATTTTGCCAAAGAGATAATCCTTTGTGTCTTACTGATAGACCCCCTCCTGGGCGGATATACTTGGCTCGCACGAACCTAGCCCATAGAGAAGAGCCTTCCCAGAAGCGCCAAGCCAATTTAGCCAAAAAACTGTCTACCACTGAATTTATAGGCCATAGGCCTACACCTCCTTGATCAATGGGTAAACAGGTACGACGCCAAGCAACCCAATGATGACGCCTTTCCCTACCTGCCTTCCGTAGAAACCCGGCGAGGATAGAATTGATTCGATTTAGTACAGTCTTCGGAACTGGAACAACAGATAAAGTGTGTACCGGGATAGACATCAACACGGACCGATTTAGGGTGACTCTGACTCCAAATGAAATTAACTTGCTCAGCCACCCTTCGGTACGAGCAGTGATCTTTTGAACCAAAGTATCGAAGTATGATATTCTTGACCTTCCGGAAAATAGCGGAGCTCCCAAATATGTAATTGGAAATGAACCTGGAGAGAAGCCGTTTGCTGAAGAATTAAGGCTCGCCTAGAGGCCGGAATCCGTTTGGAAAAGAATACAACACTCCTTGAACATTGATAACTTGCCCTGAGATGGAGCAAAAATCTTCGATGACCCCCATTAACCCGCTGATTGAGGCTAAGCTGCCATTGGCAAAAATCAACACATCATCTGCAAATAATAAGTGAGTTGGAGGACTGACTCGGTGACAACAAGCGAAGAGCCTCACGTTCCCACCTTCTAGAGCCCTTTTAATCAACCTGCCAAAGATATCCATAGCTAACACAAACAAAGAAGACGATATCGGATCACCTTGGCGAACTCCCTTGAAAGAGAGAAAGAACACAAAGATATTTCCGTCCAACTTGACTGAAAAATAGCACCCACAAAGGTTCCGATAAATCATATCGCACCACTCGTTGGAAAAACCGAAACACCGTAGAACTCTAATCAGGAACGCCCAAGATAATCTGTCATAGGCTTTGGACATGTCAAGTTTCAAAGCTATATTACCTCCCCACGTCTTTTTATCAATATCTCGAACTATCTCATGTCCTAACGCCATGACCTCATGAATATTTCGCCCCTTGACAAACCCTGTCTGCTCTTCCCCTACTAGTCTCGGTAATAGAGGAGCCAATCGATTATTTAGAACTTTGGAGATTACCTTATGGAGGACGTTGCACAAGCTTACCGGCCTAAAATCGCTGAGGGATTGAGGTTGCTTGATCTTCGGAATAAGAACCAAATGAGTAGTTGTAACCGCTCTAGGGAGGTAGCTTCCTGATTGAAAAAACCATCGAACTGCCAACATAAGATCCTCTACAGTAATATCCCAGCAGTGGTGATAAAACAAAGCAGTGAAACCATCTGGACCAGGGGCTCTATTGGCATCCATATCCCAAACTGCTGATTTCACCTCCTCAATTGAAGGAACCACCACCAGAGTCGCATTTTCAGATGAAGAGATAAGTTCAGGAATGACGGATAATACCTCCTCATCCATTGGACTAGGCGAGGGGCCTAGGAGAGACTCGTATAGATTGGCTGCCTCATGCCCTATAATCTCTTGATCATCCGACCACTCTCCCGAGGGAAGTTCAATAAAACATCGGGACTGGGCTCGTCTCACCTTCATGGCTATGTGAAATACCTTTGAATTTTTTTCACTCCTGTTCAACCATTTTAAGTGACTCTTCCCTTCCATCAATTGGGTTTTTGCTCGAAGGCAGGATGCTAGCTCTTCCTGAGATGTGGTTAAGGCCTCCTCGCGATCTTCCAACCACCCCTCCAGTATATCGGAATATGCCATATCCAAGTAGCCTCTTCAATCTTCCGATCTAGATCCCGGAAAACTGCCCAATTCCATTCTCGCAGAGCTCTCCTCAAACATTTGAGATTTTCTGAGAAGCTGATCATAGGGTTGCTGGACCGATTGTTTTTCCATGTAGCCTGAACCAGAGCCTTAAGACCCTCGTGCTCCGTCCACATAGAATGAAAACTAAAAAAAGACTTCCTTGGATTAGCCTGGCAGAGCTGGATTAGCAAGGGGCAATGATCAGATTGAACCTACTCGAGCTGCCGAACTACTAAATCTGGAAGGATATTCACCACCGCGGAATTAAGAAGAACTCTGTCTAGACGTTTGTATAGGCGGCGCAAGCCTCTCTGATTGTTACACCACGAGAGCGACTTGCCCAGGACACCAATATCCAATAATCCTAGCCCCTGTATAAAGTTGACGAAGTCAAGCATGCTGCCGTCGTCCCTCCTAACACCTCCTCGCTTCTCCTCTCAGGCTGCAATAACATTAAAGTCGCCCATAAGCATCCATGGGGAGTTAAGGTTGGCCCCAAACTGATTTAACAGCCCCCATAATCTTGCACGAGCATGCCTTGAGCATTTGGTATAAACGCAGGTACAAAGGGTACTCCTTCCCAAACCTGTAAACTCAATCTCCACTGTAACATGTTGATCTGATTTGTCTTTTATTTCAACCTCTAGAGAATCCTGCCACAAAAACCAGATGTTAGATGAAAAATCATGATCGCAATGCCATTGGGTAAACCCAAACGCCTCGCAAACCAAGGGAGCTTCTTAGCGGCAGCTTTGGGTTCCAATATGCAAAGGAAGCTGGGCTTGTGAACCGATACTAAATGAAGGAGGTGATTTAATGTCGCTCTGTTGGAAGCACCCCTAGCATTCCAGCAAATAGAACTTAACATGATTTATGCTTTTGGGGAAGAATTTTGGAGGCGCTACGAGTAATGCGCCTTGACTGATCTCGCTCTTTACGTAAGCGGCTTATGTTCTCCTGACTCTGGTTGTTTGAGGGCTCAATGATATCAGGGAGAGCAGAAACAACAGATAGTGGAATTGGAGGGGGATTATCTGATGTCAAAACAAAAGAGGAAAGGTTGGCAATACTCGAGTCATCTGTTGACAGCATCCTCTTATAAGTTGTAGACCGAGGGCGTGGGCGACTTTGTTCATACAGCTGGACCATGTAATCTTCTATGCTTGTTTGAAGCCTCTGCATAAATGGAGACCCGATGGATATGTTCCAGAACCGGACTGCATCCTCTCTCGAATTCATGTCTAAGTTCATCATCTGTTCGAGTCTCATTGGGACAATGTGCAGGCAATGATCAGCTCCTTGCTCTGCATGACTGGGCATACTCTGCATGGGGCTGAGCTGCATCGGTACAACTCCGGGAGTGGGATTGACTTCCACCCTCTGAAGATCTTGTTTCCTTGTATTGACAGCAACCGCTACGTGTTCAGAATTTTTGATTTGCATGTCGACATGATTTGTAGCTGTGGCGACTTCACCTCTTGCTTTCCATATAATTCTAGGTTTTCTCATCATCGTTGCCTTCTTCTGTCTATACTTCGGAAGCTGCCAGTCCCCAGGCTTGTCATTTTCATGTTTATCCGTCTCCCCTTCATTCCGTGGATGAGTTTTCATACCAGATCGACAGGTTATATGCCCTTTAGACATGTTCGATGACTGCGCTGCTCCAGCACTGGAGACTCCTCTTTCGATTTTTCTCCGGGACTTAGGTTGCTTTTTCCTACAATTATCAGAGGAATAACCTTGTTTCATGCAGCGATAATAGTAATTGATGCTCCCTTCATACTCAATATCAACCCACTACTGATGCTGCTCTGTGCCAACCCATAATCCTTTTATCAGAGGACAACGCAAGTCAATCTCAACACATACTCTTGCCATTGACGGGTTGGACAAATCCGAAGTACACGGGTCTGCTCTCAAGAATGACCTAAAACCTCGGCACACCTCTCTTAGAAAGCTAGTTTGGTAGAGGCAAGGATCAAGTCCATGCAGGCAAACCCAAGTCACCATAAGGGATGGTTCCTGCTTAACTGAGTAACCGGGCATCCAGCGGAATGTGCGAAAACCTTTACCTTCTATTTTCCGAGAGTCCCTTGTTAGTACTTCCACCGCATCTGTCTCTGTTGCGCAAATCACCAGCAGATGTCGTCCATCTAGGGCTCCTACAACGGGTAAGTTTCCTAGCTACCAGTTTTGCCTCGTATGCTCTCTTGCGGATTCCACCTTCGGTCTCCCCTCGGCGAACTTAAGGATGACTGCATGGGACATGGACCGGTACGCCGGGGAGACCTCGGTATCAGAGAAGATCACCATGGGATCTTCATTGCAAAATTGGATACGTCGCCACGGAATGAGGAAATCATCAAATAGAGGTGTCGAAACCCTAGCTGCCTTCACCACCTCTGCAAAAGATGGACGACTCTTGGGATTCTCCCTCTGTATTTGCTCAGATCCTTCTTTCGGTTGATGATGTTGCATCTGCCTTCTACCGTGGATTCGATCGCTCGCTATAAATATACTCCTCCGATCCAGGTTTTCTCGCCCGCCCGTGTCTCGAGAGTTCCTGAAATCGACTTTCTGATGACTAAATCGCCGCGAATACTCTTCGTCTTTACGCCGGCCCCTTAAACGATGGCGAGCTTCCTCCTTGAGGAACCTCTCGCCGCCATGTCTCGTACTCCTCAACATCTCGCCGCCGTCATCCTCCGTCTTGTCACAAGAGTGATTTCTCGAGAGCCAAACCTCATAGTCGAGGTCATTCAAACCCCTGGATATCTGGTTGCCCTCGTCTTTGCCGAGTCACTGATAAGAAACAATTATGCATTAAAGATACGCCAGTTTGGGTCATCACAACATCCAATAACGTACAACATGAAACTTGATTACAATTAAGTAAACATAGCAAATATATATTCAAACATTATATTTACACACTTTATGACTTTAAACCACTTCTAAAACACATTCATGTGCATGGTCTGACTCATTTACGTGTGAATGTAAGAAACAAAATGGTCAGCATAAAAATGTGAGTTTAATTGAGTGTGAAGAACACATGAATTTCAATAACTTCATATAGAATATGTAAATCACAAACACTAAACAAAATTATCAATGTATTTATAACACTATAGGAAAAATGACCTAATGTGATAGTGAAAAGTGTGACAATGTGTCAACCATCCTCCTCTAGACTAATCAGAATCACACACCATCACCATCACCATCACCATCATGACCTTCATCATCATCATCCTCGTCATCTCCAACATTTCAAACAACAATGAGGACTTATGCATGAATATTAGGTCTAAAAAGATCCACTTATTCCACCTAATTCGGTATAATGAGAAAAGTTCTCTTGGAGTGTGCGGGTCTAGCTGGAAAGCTTTGTCTCATTTTTTACCATCAATGCTCCACGCAGGTTTCACCTTACATGAAACCATCATGTCTTTCTTGTTGTTGACTTACTAGAAACTAAAAAAGTAACATAGTATAATAAAAACGCATGCTTACCCAATATAAATTGTTCATGAAGACGGATCTTTTATTCACTAACACTAATCCGTTCTTAGTTTAGTTCTCTGCATAATGTGTATCAAACCATTTTCACTAAAACAATACAATGTATAGTAAGGGATGCGAACTGAACGTCGCCAGATTAATGTCATATAACACACCATACAATTATGTCTCATTCTCCATGTTATCAACTGTTTTCACATAAACCCCGTTGTTGTTTGTTCTCTTTACTGTTGAGGCTTTTTCAGTCTCGAAAGAATATTCATTTATAAAATATGGTTTAAATGTAGAGGCTTTCTTTGTAGACCCAAAAATAACATGTGATAAACAGGGAGGCTGCAAGGTATCCTATAAAATGACCTGTTGTAGAAGTCACATTTGGTTAGGTCACATACAAGCATGACTTTTTAGCATGAAGAAAATATGCTAAACTTACATACGAGCATAACCAATCATAAAATTCCTCTGAATACAATGCCACTCATTGTTGTTCACTCATGCGAGGTTGTTCATTCTTGTACCAAGTGCGAGACCACTTTCATTTGTGTGTGAAGTCAATCACAATGACCGTACACATTATTAATCACAAACATACAAGAGTCTAAACTTACTATACAATGCGTTCTTTTTTATGGGATATTGCACATTATGAAATACTCAACAAGATTCTTCTCAAGTTGTTGCAATACACGAGACTTCTTCAGTCATGCTGATTTTCAAGGATAATTTAAAATTGACAACAGAGGAGGTCCATGATGACACCAAATTATTTGATTCTTTATATGCTTAATTCACTTAATTCTTTACCGTTTGAGAGTGTTATTTGATAGTTTTAGCTAGTGTTCATATTTTAGAGGAATTTAAGGATTAATGCAAAATGTACTAAAATGGGTGTTTTTAGAATAAAAGACGGACAAAATTGGATTGAAGGTCAAAAGCCATTACCTAGCCGAGCACAGAGCCGCGCACTGGAGATACAGCTGCTTACGTGGTGACGTGGTGAGGGAGATACACATGGCACGAGAAGACAGGAGAAAGAATCATTGACTTAGCAAAAGCCGCGTGCACGTGCCGAGTGCGAGGGAGAGTATTTAACGTACGAGATGTGCATAGTTTCCTTATTTTGAGTTAGCAGATCTTTTTAACTTTCAAGGAGCATAACTTTCACACCCAATGTCTGATTTGAGCGATTCATTTTGTCCCAGAACGAGAAAACAATGATCTACAACTTCTAAAGAGGGTTTGATGCTTAATTCTGGATGGATTCTACTGCTAGACCATCAAAATAGGTTGGCAGATTGTTTCCAAGTTTGACTACAAATCCGAATAGAATTTCTCTTCCGCCTACAAGTTTGAATCCTATTGTATCTAGGCCATAATAATCATAGGATTTAATAAATTATGAAGATCATATTTCTTAAGTTGGAAGCCACTCAAATATATATAAGGAGGTCTTTACCCCCCTCTTTCAAGGGTGTCTCAACATCTCATACACAAGTCTCTTCTTTGGGGCTCTCTCTAGTCCGGGTTTCTATTCGGGATTAATCAATTTTCCAGTGGAGGGCAGCAAGAGAAGTCTCCATAGGTAGGATCTAATAGGGTTTGTAAGGGTTGTTCCTACTCATTTTATTATGAATCTTTGCATTCTATGTGTAGCTAGTTTTCCTTGTATAGTTCAGGTGCAATAAACTGCGTAATGATGTTGTGAGATTGTTGTTACTAATAAAGTTCATGTTCTATGCATATAGTTTAATAACATAACCTGACAACCTATGTTACTTTGTACTAATACTATGATTTATTTCATGACTTTTATCTTCAGTATGAATGGTGAACATTATAACAAGTTAGTTACCTTAGCTATGTTTTTATCTCCTGATTCTCTTTTCTTCTTTCTAAAGTATTGCAGGTCATAAATCACCTTACTTGTATTTTTATTTTTCTTTTATAGTCACTAACGTTTTAGGTCCCTTGTCTGTGTCGATCGGTCCTGTCCTCATGGGTCGACCCTAACTTATTGCTTGCTCAATGTGCTAGTGAGGAAGGTTTATAACTTTTATTTGCATAAGACACCCAACAACGGTCTTATCAAATTAGCGTCATTGTCAGGGACAAGGTTAAATCTTTATCTTAGTGACTTATAAATAATTTTATAACTTTCTAAGATTTAGAGAGTAACCACACGTGTGACCTAGTAAGCCGACCGTACGACTTATCTCTGCTAGAAATTTTCCATTTTAAGTGTCTCCTCCGCACGCGGCTTGTTAACCCGAGCGTACCAGATTTGTTTAAGAATTTTTTGAGATTTAATAGATCTGTCTATTCGATCTACTAACCCTCTGACCAGCTTCAGCTGAGTTAATGGATCCTTGGTTTCACAATGAGCCATTCCTACCATACGAGAGGATCGCAAGCAGCTAGTTCGTCAAAGGAGATCGGCTGATAGAGCAGCCAGCCAAGCAACGGGTATGGCAGCTCCACAACAACTTAGACAAAGGATAATGAGAGAGCTGACTACGCCAACATTCCATGACACGTCTATGCATTTAGCCTGATAATGAAGACGATGCTAACTTCAAAATTAGAAGTAGTGTTTTACACCAGCTTCCAAAATTTTAGGGAAGTTCATGAGACCAAATTATTCGGTCTCATTTGTACTTACTCACCTAAATCTTGAACGTTCTTGAGTGTTATTTAATAGTTTTAGCTAGTTTTTATATTTCAAGCTGATTTTGGGTCTTAATACGAAAACCTGTTTAAAAGGATAGTTTTGGAGCAAAGTTCGGACAAAGAAAGAAAATTGGACAGAAGAAAAAAGTCAGGCGAGCGCAAGAACCGCGCATAGAGGATAATTTCCATGCATAGTGTATCATGGAAAATGATTGACGTGTCACATAGATAAAGGGAGAGAGAAGCTGACGTGGTCATTGGCCGTGCGCGGCACTTGAAAGACTTGTACACGCGGTGAATATCTGTTTCTAAATCCAATCTGTAAGATACTTATAACTTTTAAGGAGCGCAATTTTCACGCAAAAGGATATATATTTCGATGGCTACGAAAAGCTCAGAAAATTATCTACAAACTTCTTTCAGGAGTCACGGCCTAAATCTCAAAGGATACCTTTCAAAAGAGCTGACAAACTCTCAGGACATATATGCTTCCTATTTTGACGTCCAAATCCGATTCTGATTTCCATAAGCCGGTAAGCCCGACTTCGATCATAATCTCTTGAAGATATTCATTAGCCATGAGCACACATTTGTTGCTTGAACTCGAAGCTACTTCGTGCCTATGTAAAGAAAGTTAAAGGGATCTAGAAAGGTGTGTGTGCACTGTACTCAAGTGTGCTTCAAAGGCGTGCCTATGGGCGCTAGATTCGGTATTTTTGATCTTCGATGCAACAATCCTTAAAAAAGCAGTGGAGAGCAGCAACAGATTTCATCCTAGAGTAGATCCTAGTTAATTTGTAAGGATTATTCCTCCATCTTTATTTATGTCGACTTCTGTGGTCCTTAATGACTAAATCTCGTGTAGTTCTGGTGTTGTGTCTTGTGATGATTGTTGTGAGTTATTTATGCTTTATAAATTTTAGGTATGATATTATGTTTAATGTGCTTAATCTGGATGCTTACATTGTTGCGTGACAAATTTAAAGAATTTAGTGCGCTATTGCATGAACTCTAGGTGCTAATTTAGTTGTGAATACATGGGCTAATACCAATGAAATGAGTAGCTAATAAAAATAAACATACTCTAGGATCTGCATGAGTTAATAAACCTAGATTGAATTCCCTACCATAATAGCTCAGTTGCGTATGTCTTGTTGCTAGGTTGACAACCTAATTAAAGCATGTTAGACATATAAAATCCATATCATTGACCAAGGGTTTGTTGAATGTAGAGTAGGAGTAATTGTATATGGCTAGTCACATAATTATGGATGATAAGTGCATATACGTTATTGAATTCAGTTCATAATCATAATTCATCATTCACATCAATGATCAATAATCTCACCAGTCAAGCCACTTAAACTATATGTTTATCTACTGATATCTCTACTTAATGTGCAAGTTGAAGCAACCAATCTTTTTAGTCTAAAATCCCCATTACGTTGAGTCTTTTTATTTATCAATTTGTCAAGTTACTAATGTGTCAGGAACTCAATCTATATGGTTCGACCCTGAACTTACTGATTACTAGTGAAGTCATGTATATAAATTTATTTGTATAGAAAGGCCCTACAATGGCGGTCCTGACAGACACCGGAAGAAGATGCACAGAGACATCTTTGTGAGTTCAACATGGTTTGCACCACGATGAAATTTAAAAGAGCAGACCTCAACCGCTTCAAGTTAATGGCATTATCCCTTGTTGATTATGCTATATAGTGATTGTTGTATATGCATACAGGTACTATTACAACATGGAGTGAGATGCAGGACAAGTTTCTTATGAAGTACTCACACGTAGCTAAAGCCGCTTAGATTAGGAAGGAGATATATGATATTAAGCAAAAACCAAACAAGATGGTCTATGAGTACTACGAGCATTTTACACGTCTGCTTACAAAGTGTCAAAGCCATGGGTTTGTGGTGCACATCGAGTTCTTCATCGAGGGCATGGCGATATAGAAGCGAAGAATCTTGGATGTCATAACTTGTGGTTCCATTATTAATAAATATCCTGGTGAGGTGTTGACAACCATTGAAGATATGACTAAAAAAGACCGCCCATTCAATTCTCGGAATTAAACTTGAGGAGTATACAAGGTTTCCACCTAAGATACACCACCACCACCAGTAGTAGATACATCCTTGGAGTTATCAAAACTGAAGGCATTGATGCAAAAGATGATGAAGCAAGTGGATTACCAAGCTAGAGTCGCCATTGCTTAAGATTTTGCTGCTAGGTTGGAAGCAAAGATCGACCAATTGACGTTACACACCACTGAACTTTAAAAAATAACTATCGATCATTAGAGGAAGACAGACCTAGTAATAGTAAATCTTGAGCGATAAGTGGGACATATGATTATGGAGATCAACAATTTAAGGGTGCAACATGACCGACTGCTATCTCAAACTGAGAAGAACCAATGCTCGAATGTCATTGAATGGCATCGAGGAGCGGGACATAGCTGACTTAAGTCTAAGCGCTAGGAAATAACAAATCTTTCATATTCAGTTAGGAGCTGAGGGCAAGACTGCGCGCAGAGTGTAAGGTGCCTGAGCGCGCAGACAGTAGAAAATTAGTTTAAAATTTGAAGCCACATGTGGAAGAGAAATTCACTATGCGCTTGACCAATAATTTTACACTCAGACTGTTACCCTGTGCAGTTTTGATTTATTATATCAATTCATGTTCTTTTAGTTAACATAACTTATTTGTGTAGGCCAATAATGAGATGAAATTTTAAGTTCATCAGAAGGATGCATCCATAACTACTGGTGGTCGACATGGATTTAACAAAACCAAATTTAAATGCTAACCAATGAAGGAATCTCGAGAAAGGATATGCTGACTGGAAATGAGTCACTAAGCAATGATTCTCCTTTGAAATTGAAGACATGTTTCATAATGAAATTCAATAAGATTTATGCAATAGTGGCGACTGCTTGTGACCCATATCGAAGTTTCAAATCTTGTGAGCACAAGAGCAAGGGGAACAAAGTTAATTTTGACGTCCCAAACATTCAGTTGGGCAGGCCACCATGAAAAACATAAGAAGTATCGTCGTGCCTAACATGTAAAACAAGGTCACTTATCGAGAGGCAACTCGTAATTTTTTGCATTTTATTTATTTAGTAATAAGAGTTTCTTAGTATGATTTAATGTGGGGTTTTTTACAGGAAAAATCATCAAAATCTGAAGATGCAGAGGAGATGTCGTGTGCATGTGGGTAAGTGCTGAGCGTACGACTAAATAAAAGCAGCTCATGGGACATTAACAACAACTCACTCTCAACGAGGGACGTGCATGCGACCTTGTTAGTTTGTGTGCAGCTAAGGAGCTCAGTGACAAAACTTATTTCCAAGTTCTTTCTCTCCGTGCTTATATCTCTTTATTATAATGTATGCTTATGAAATATGAGGACAGTTGAATTTTGTGTGTGATGGAGAAATCACAACTTAGTATTTAATAGGGTCAACTTTAGTGTTAATTGAGTCTTGAGATTTTTTATTTTTTTTATGTTTTCTTTTTTTTAAAGTTAATCTCACAACATCATTAATATCTTATGATTCTGAAAAACTTTCACAAATCTAAGTTTTGCTAGATGTCTATTATTCCATTCTAGTGAATTGATTACATACACAGTCTATATATTTTTTGGTTTAATCAGATGACTTGGTTTAAACCTTAGAGTGCTTTGAAAAGCTTTGTTAGATTTTGTTGATGCTTGGATTGAAGTAATTTTTAATAATTTCGTCTTTGTATGACTTGGTTTAGTATTACAAATGAGTTCATGCTTTAAAATTTTTTTTTAGAAATTATGTAATATGAGTGACCTATCTTTTTTTAAGGCATAACTAAAAAAAACCTTCTGACCCAATGGTCAATAAAAAATCAT
The DNA here is from genome assembly GCA_002312845.1 of Kalanchoe fedtschenkoi. Lineage (NCBI taxonomy): Eukaryota > Viridiplantae > Streptophyta > Magnoliopsida > Saxifragales > Crassulaceae > Kalanchoe > Kalanchoe fedtschenkoi. The sequence continues at coordinate 4,611,027 of NQLW01000095.1, forward strand.
AGAGTGAAAAGTTTCAAAAAGAAATTTCAAAAAATAAGAGAAAATAAAAAGCCCTACTGGATAGGGTTGTAGGAGGAATCCTATAATCATGCAATACTATTAAAAGCTTAAACTATCAAGCTCCTCTAACTATGTGCTTATGTCCTTAGACACCGGCTGATATCCCGCTAACGTGGAGTGAAATCACAGTTTGGATATCCACTTATAGTCAGTTTGGTGAAGGATAAACAAAGTTTTGTGCATAACTATTAGGACATGCTCATTCCTTGTTCATATTTTTGACATTATTGTTATTGATTATTCTTGACAAGGACTGACACGTGTAAATGGATGTGCGTATATATAGTTAAATAAGGTTGATACCAATGACTTTACATTTATTATGATTGTTTGTTAGATGCTTGTATGTGAGTTATGTTGCAAGTTTGGATAATGAATGGGTAACAAGGTAAAGGTATATAAAACTAATCTACATGGGATAAGAACTGAACAATCTGATACTCTTTATATTTTTAATGATTTATCAAGGACGATCAAGAGTTGGTGTGGGGTTTTTGATGAGACTAACTTATTCGGACCACTATATGCTTAATTCACCTAATTCTTCACCGTTTGATAGTGTTATTTGATGGTTTTAGCTAGTTTTTATATTTTAGGGTGAATTTAGGGCTTAATACAAAAATGTACTAAACTAGTAGTTTTTAAAACGAAAGACGGACAAAATCGAATTGAAGGTCAAAAGTCATTGTCTTGTCGAGCACAGAGTTGTGTACATGATGACATGGCGAGGGAGATAAAAGTGGCACGAGAAGAAATAAACAAGAATAGCTGACTCAGCAGAAGCCGTGCACACGTGTAGAGTGCACGGGAGAGTATTTAATGTGTGTGATGCGCGTAGTTTCCTAATTCTGAGTCAGCACATTTTTCTAACTTTTGAGGGGCATAACTTTCACACCCAATGTCCAATTTGAACGATTCAAATTTTCATAAAAAGAGAAAACAAAGATCTATAATTTTTAAAAAATGAGTCAATGCTTAATCGTGCAGATCAAGGTTAGATCCTTCAACTCCTAATCCAAATAGAATTCCTCTTCCACCTACAAGTCCGAATCCTACTGTATCTAGAAGACACTCATTAAAGGATTTACATCAAATTTGTGTAGATCTCATTCCCTAAGTTGGAGGCCACTCAAAGCTATATAAGGAGGGTTTCTTCCCCCTTTCAAGGGTGCCTCAACATCGCGTACATAAGTCTTCCTCTTTAGGGTTCTCTCTCTAGTCCGAGTTTCTCTTCAGGATTCATCTTAAATTCTACAATGGAGCGCATCAAAGGAAGTCACCGGAGGATGAAGCTAATATGATTTGTAAGGGTTCTTCCTACTCAGTCTATTATGTATCTTTCTATTGCAGAGTGTAGACTAAATTTTCCTTGTGCATTTCAGATGCTATAACTTATGTATTGATATATGAAGATGTTTATACCTAATCAAGTGCATGTTCTTATGAATGTTGTTTAATAGCATAGCTTGACAACCTATGTTACCTTGCAATTATTTTTTGATTTACTTTCATCTTTAGTATCAATGATCAACATGTGGGATGGGGGGTGGAGAGAAGATTGCCTTAGAGAGAGAATCTTTCCCTTCTCTCTAATATTCTTTTCTACACAAGCATCATCTTCTGATTATTTCCCACCCATTTTGCTAGCTCTTGTGCCCTCCCCTGGCTGTCCCGCACCGCTTCTTCAATCTCAACTCATTTTCACACAATGGAACGTAGGCATCCCTAGTGCTCGGATGCTCCCATTCCAAAATCTCCCCACCTGAGTAACCCACAAGCTTTAGTCCCTGACCCAACACACTTCCTCACCTTAGATGGATTGACACCTCGGTAGGAACAAGACCTTGCTTCGAAATAGGTTGCACAATGCAGCCAGTCACTTAAAAGCCCAGCGAAAACTCCAAAAAGCTTCACTACTGCACTTGGCCATCAGGGAATCACGCCAGATTCCCCACTATCGACATCCCCAAGAGGAACACGACACTTAAGGTAAAATGACAGTATTGTTCATTCGGAATGAGCTTAAGACCTGTGACCAAAACCTCCAGTACGCGCTCATCATGAAGTTCTCCACCGGCAAACCTCGTGCAAAAGAGATCCACACCTTTATTTATTTAAATTGGAGACGAAAGGGTCTGTTCACGACTAGAAGCCTAGATGGTAGGCAAAAACTGATAGTGTTGAACTCCTTTGAAGATGTGGTGGAGCCCATGACTTGCAAACAACATAGATAGAATGATTCCTCTTCCGATTGTTCAGGTGGTCCCTGAACTTTTACCTCAAAAGAAAATCATCCAAGGAAGTAGCACAGATAAGAATTTCAGGTATAAGTTTTTTATTTTTCAATGAGGGTTTTCTACGGCCAATCAGTGATAATCTGGGCTCGTATTTAAAGTCAGATGAGCGTACTTTGGCCATAACTCGCCAAAAATATGCGCGTATACTGGTCGAGGTCGACCTGAGACGGTCTTTAATTCGCAATATCTTCGTCCACAATACAACCGACGAGGAGAGAGCTACAATGTGATCTATGAAGGAAGGTTGGCCTATTTCGCCTAGTTCAACAACCAGAGGTGTAACTCGATAGAATGCCGGAAAATCAAGCAAAAACCCTAGTCAGCTAGCGAAGCCCCTGATGAAGAGGTAGCAAAAAACTATTAGAATTTTAATTATGAGTTTTTAAAACAAGTTTGGTTTTAGAAAAATAGCACAAGAAATATGTTTGTATAATTTATTTTCTAAATTTGAGCTAAAATCAACTCAAATGCTATTAGAACTTGGTTTTTGTGGTTTTAGAACATGATTGGTTTTAAAGACTCAATAATAGGACTAGAATCATGTTTGTGTATTTTATATGCTTGGCTTGGGCTCAAATCAACTCAAGCACTATTTGAACATGGTTTTGAGATTTTGAAACAAGTTTGGTTTCCAAAACTCAAAATTAGCAGAAATTATGTTTAGGTATTTTATGTGCTAGTTTTGGCTTAAAATCAACTCAAGCTCCATTAGAACTTGGTTTTTGAGGTTTTGAATCTTAAAAACATGACAATAATTATGTTTTTTGTTCTTTTATATGCTATGTTTTGCCTAAGATTAACCCAAACACCATTACTACTTGGTTACTGAGGTTTTGAAATAAATTTGATTTTAAAAACTCAAAAGTAGCACAAGAATCATATTTTTGCATTTTATATGCTAAGTTTGGGCTAAAATAGTCTATGAAGTAAATTTAAGTAGTTTATATCCTAAACTGACTTAAACAAAAGTAAAACAAACAACATAAAAACCTATTGAAACTACAAAGAATGCATATATGTTTAATTTGTAGCTTGTAAATAAAAACGCTTGTTCTAAAACTATCCAATTAAGTTTTGATTTCAAACAATTCTAATTTCTTAAAAACTAAGCATATGAACTTACAAAGTTGAATTCCACCGTTAGGCTCGACAATGCCCTTATTTTTCCGATCATCCCTAAGGAGTCCCTTTTCATTGGAAATAAAAGTTTTGAGTATTCAGTTTGTAAAGTAAGTTTAGTTGACACGAATAAAATGCACAACTAGCAAAGGAAAAGTCACTTCACCAACCTGAGGCGCCGAGGAAAGGACATAGGCTTGAGGAGGATGAGAAGAGTTGGAGGAGCTCGGAGCTTATGGATGGACTCCACCAAATCAAGTCTCATTTGCCCATATCAGGTTTAATAGAATCCTCCTCATTCAGATCCTTATTATGCCCCAGATGGTTGATTATGTCTCACTCTTTTGTATAATGTGCTTGAGTATGTCTCTCTCGTCTAGACTCCAACTTGAGCATCATTTTTTTCTATGCATAATCTAAAAATTGCCATTGTTTGCATAGTGTCATTCTTTGTTGCATCTCTGATGCTCATCTGGTGGTAGTTACATCATAGTTGTGTGATAATTTCATCCTCCTTTCACCAACATTCTAGTTTATTTGGTTTTGGGTCAGATAAAAGGTGACTGATGCAAAACATAAAGTGACACAGAAGAAGTTACCAAGAGAGCACGACACAGTAGCTAGCCGGCTTCTTTAAAATCGTGAAGGATCTAACCTTGATTTCCTGTTGGACAATAGGAAAGCAGGAAATCATAACAAGCCGAGCTTTATGGTGCTTAGAAAAAAAGAGGATGTTCAAACTTGGAATCAAGAAGGATTTGAGGGAAGGTATCAAGTTGGTTAACGCACTGGTAGATTTATGCGTTCAGTCAATAATGGCAGGTATGTCTGAGACAAAGTTGTGAGTTTTATTCTCGCTAGAAGCTTAAAATTCATTGTTGTTGCTTGAAATTCACTTAGGGGATTATTTACTATTATAGTTTGCTTCAATTGTTTGGGATTAGTAGGTGAAATTGTTGTCTGAAACATTTCTACACAACAGTGTTTGGGTAATTGGCGCTGTGGGATTTTTCGTGAAATTACTGCTGCAGTTGAAGTGTCGTGTCAACTATGGGATTAGTTGCGGATCTGGAGGTATTGATGTTATTTTTATGTAAATGTAAAGGTTGTTATGTAATTGGTACCATTAAAATTGGTGCTATTGAAAATGTGTTATGGGATTAGTTGGTGAATTTGCTTCATAACATGTAGGTACTATTGTAGTACTGCAGCTGAGAGTTCGTTATCAAGAGGTTCAAATGAAAGGCTTAATTATATCATGTATGCTCTTCTTTTTTACTGTTTCCCATAAGAAAAATGGTGTCTAAATTTGTAAAGTGTTGTTTAATGTTGCATTTTTATGGTGTCTTCATGTTTACTGATGCCTTAATATGGTGCCTACTTCTTCTCTTTTTGTTAAGAAATTGTGAAAATCTGAAATACTTTTGTTTATAGGAATGGGATTGAAGCCTACTTGTCCTATCCTGCCTTTCGTTGACACGCTTTGTAACTGAAGCAGTCTGCTTGGTGTATGTGGACACATGTCTTACATATTTTGGCTAGTAGTTTGAATGTAATTCGTTTCACTTGCTGCTTACTATTACTTTGCCTACTTATCGTGTTTGTGACTAGCATTGGAGGAGCGAGTGAAATATGAGGAAGACAAGTATGAGGAGGGAGTGAAAGCTTTTTTATATATTTAGTTTGTGTTTCAATATCTCAGCATCGGGAGCATGAAGTGATATTTGTATTGTGTTGATATTGTGTGGACTTAAAGAGTTTGGTGGAGATAACAAAGCCATATATGAATAAAGTGAAAACGGGATGAAAATAAGAGGTGATAAAAAGGTGAAAACAACGGCCCATATTACATGCATTTTTAACTTCAACCCAAAACTCTTATCATGTTATTTGATCATTGTTTTTATACCGACCACCTGGGAAACTTTGATCCTTTCTGGCTATTTTAGACTTATAAGATACTTTGAAGACTTTCATGCCTTGTATGCTTTTTTGTTAGTTTTTATGCTTCTTTGGATTAGTTAAAGATTTGGATGTTAATGTAAGGCTTTTAATGCTTTGGATGATTTATGAATGAATATATAAGGCCTGTGAGCCTATTTTACGTATGCTGTTTCAAAGTTGTCCAAGAAATATTTTATATATTTTTATTTGAAATGCAGGTTGGGAATGGATGCAGAAAAATTTCATAAATGCAATATTTCACCATTAGCCATACAAATACAAAATTATAGCTTTCAAAATATAAAAGATATAGTATAGCTCCATCGTTTATTTACACACATTCTGATGCTAAAAAATTATAGCATGTTCTTTATAGAAAAGACTGTTGCGACAAAACAAAAACTGTCGTCTTTTCCCATTGCGATGTCCGCAAATCCACGGTATAAAATTTTTAGCATGTTTGTCGCCTTAGCCGATTGGTGACAGTTTTTGGGTCAAAGACAATAATTTCAAACTAGATCAATAGACCACTTTTCTCATAGTGTTCGTGTGAGAGTGCGCTTCCTTTATCCTAAAGTGATAGGTCGCCGATGATCTTCCGCTGACTGTGCTGAGGTGGTTCTGCTTGTTACGCTTCTACAACTCTTGAATCTCTTACGTTCATCCTATTGATCATTTCCAGCCAATAAGCTTCCCCGACGAAGTCACACTTCAGGAACTTGTTCCTACGGGTGGCACAAAAGTGTCTTATAAAATATCATCTCACTTCGCCTTAACGCATTTGAAAACCTTTAAGTCATCAGTTGGTTGCCAAATGTATTTCTCTTTAGACAAATTGTAAGTGTTAGAATTAACATAAAATTAAATATAATATAAATTACTAATTATGTGTCAGTAAAATGTGAGCATCCTCCTACTGCTCAGCCCTTGGTAAGCTAGTGGCTCGACGCGTGTGGCCTTGTCCTTCTTTCAGACGAGAGCTGAAAAATACATGGATGAAACTTACAAGAAATTGATCTGTTAACTTAAGCACATTCAAGATAATATATTTCAAACAAGTTAATTATATAAGCTTATACAAAATATACAAACATAGATAAGCCTCTTATAATTAAATATATACATTCCTAGAAAATTTTGTGAAACTCAAATATATAAAACTATATCTCAAATTGAATATCATCAAAAGTCAACATTTTAATTTCACATTTAAATTCATACAAACTAGTACAAGCCTACAACATTATCATTTCATCCAAATTAAAGTCAACGGAAACTCATATTATAAATTTATAAACTAAAATTGAAACTCATATTGATACTCATTTCTATTTCAAACTCAACACACAAATGTTTACTCACACTTAAGTTTAAATCAAACTCAAGCTCTCATTTTTTTAGAAATTGTGAGTTTTATCGCGAAAAAAGAACAAGCAAACAACAATTCGGCTAGATCGCACTAACAAAAACAGGTAGATACCAACAAAGGCAGTTAAACCATGATCAAAACATTCAAACAATCTATCAAATCTCTTTATAAACTATGCGAAAAGGGATAAAAACTACTAAGAACTACTCAATACAACTTGGCCATAAAAACAAACACTTCAATACTAAAATAAAACCAACAAATTAAAAATAACATAACACGAATTAAAGACTCTTATTTGAAGTGACT